>RAHM01000683.1:60907-75520 GCA_003713295.1 Parotia lawesii
CCACAGGGAGACCTTGTGGCCCCGAAACTCCTCAACCTCAATGTCGACCACTGTGGTTTTTAAGGTTGTTTCCCACGGTTCCTCTTTGGGGGGATCATCTCCCTCCTCTCCTGCTGCTGTCACAGTGTCCTGGTTGGAACTCTTCACTGTAATCTGGAATTTCCTGCCTGTAGATTCTTTTTTTTCAATGAGAGTGGTGACAACAAATTTTAACTGCTCCAAGGCCAATGTCCCTGCACGGTACAGCTCCAGCAGCTCCTGCCTCTTCTCCTCGGGGATGTAGTCGGAGAAGAGCAGGTCCCACAGGGAGACCTGCTTTCCCTGCAGCTTCCCAGCCAGCACACTGATGGTGGTGGACTTCAAGGAGTCATCCAGGTGTGCTGAACAATCCTCTTCATCCTCCCCTGCTGCTGCCACTGCCCTGTGTGGACTCCTGGCATTTGCCACGAGCGCAGCGTTCGCAGCTTCTGTTCGGTTCACGATGGTGGTGACCACAGTGGCCACCTGCTCCGTGGTCAGTATCCCTGCCCTGTACAGCTCCAGCAGCTCCTGCCGCTTCCCCTGAGGGACATATTTGGAAAAGAGCAGGTCCAGCACRGAAATGTTTTGCCCCCGGAACTCCCCAGCAGCGACACGGACGGTTGCAGACTTCAAGGACTTTCTCAACTGTTGCTCCTGGGACTGCGTGTCCTGAGCTGGGGGTGACGCCCTCACCTTGTTATTGGGTTTGGCTGCGCATGAGCCCAGAGCCCCGTTTTCCCTTTCTGCCCCCGTGATGGTGGTGGTGAGGACATCGATCATCTGCAGGATGGTCATTGTCCCCACCTTGTATTTCCTCAGCAGCTCCTCTCTCTGGTGGTCAGGGACGTAGCGGGAGAAGAGGAGCTCCCAGACGCTGACGCTCTGGCCCTGGAAGAGCCCCACGGCCAGGGTGGTGCGGGCGGCCTGCAGGGCTTTGCGGGCATCCTCGGTCAGCTGGTAGAGCACGGAGCCCTTGTCCATCAGCTGCAGCATGAGCAGCCCCGTGTCCGGGTCAGGCACGCAGCGGYGCAGCAGCTGCAGGTACGTCAGGTTCTCGTGGGTGTTGGGGTCGAAGCAAGTTCTTGTTTGATTCTCGGGGTCAGAGAGGAACTGGCTCATCTCCTGGTCGAAGTAGCCACGCTTGTAGGCCACCTCCACGGGGATACGGTGGCCATGCATGGGGTCGATGATGCCGCCAGTGGCGATCTGGGCCTCGAGCAGGCGGATGGCGTGTTCCCTGACGATGAATTCCTTCTTCATGGCCTGGAACAGGGAGATCCTGTGTCCAGTGTAGGGCTCTGTGTACCCTGTCACGGCTCCCTCCGCTGAGAGCAGCTTCTCGTAGAAGTCCCGGCCGATGAGTCCCTGAGCCAGCGCCTCTTTCACCGAGAGCTGCTCGTTCCTCACGGGGTCCGTGAGCAGCCCCGACGCTGCCTGTGCCTCCAGCAGCACCAGCGCCGTGCCTGGGGTCAGCAGACCCCTCATCATGGCTTCGTAGATACTCAACTTCTTGTGCTTGGCCTGGATGAAGACTCCAGCGATGAAGTTACTCCCACCCCCACCCATCTCTTTGTGTTCACCTGCAACTGGGTTATTCCCTGTGCTGCTCGACTTGTTCTGGGAGCATCCACTCATCTTCTGCATCATCTCTGAGGAAGAATCCTGCTCCTGTGGGGCACCAAGTGTGTCTGAGGAGGGAGAAACAAACAGAGTCTGTGGTAAGGCACAAGTCCGTGTGCGGTTTTCACAGTGGGTGTGGAGGAAACCTCTCCTTGGAGGTGGCCACAGGAGCCCAGGGAGAAGCAGGGAGTGGCATCTCGGGCTTTGCTGCTCCCTCAGAGCAATCCTAGGGCCAGAGTGCATCTGGGGTGGGCAGAGAGCTCTGAGGGCACGCCACAGGTTAGTGACAGACACACGCCATGCAAAGAAGCATCATCTCAGCAGCATGGACACCTTGGCCTCCCTCCAGCCCCCCGAGGACCCACCTGCTCTCTCAGAGCTCGATGCTGCCTCAAACCTCTGGCCTCAACCACTTTCCTCTTCTGTTCCTGGGTGACACAACCACTACTTACATCTGGGCTGATGCCACCGGGTGCCAGCACGAGTCAGGAGCACTGCCTACCCCACTGCTCCCTCCCTGCTCCCTGGAGCTGCCCTGGGGCAGGCAGATTTTGCTGGTGGTCTCTTCCCAAGCTCAGGTCATGCCAAGAGTCAGCAGTGGCTTCCTGACATGATGCCACAGCCTCAGAGAGGTGCTGGCTGGTGCTGACAGTAATTTTCTGCCCTCTGAGACCATGGCCCTGGCTGGCCCTGTGCTGGTCACGGGCTGGCTGTGAGCACAGTGGGACACAGGGTGACAGGCACAGCCCAGCACACAGCTGTCTGTGGGGATCTTCCTGGGTGCTGTGTGATCCCACACCACCCTGGCAGTCCACAGGACACGGGAATAGTCTTAGGGATGGATGAGCGGCTGTTCAGATCCACAGGCAGCAGTGGGTCTGAGCTGAGAGAGACCTTCCCTCCGGCTGTGCCGCTGCTGCAGCTGGGGTGGGTCTCTGGGTTTGCTGGGTCTCTGCTTGTTCTAAGGCCACCAGGTGGGCAGAGACCCCAAACTCCGTCCTGTCACCCTCCTGTCCTGCAAAACTGGGCTCTGTATAATTTAATGTAGCAATCACAGATGCATCATGGAATCCCAGGATAGCTGGGGTGGGAAGAGAGCTTAAAACTCATCTCGTTCCACCCCCTGCCACAGGCAGGGATGCCACCCACTCACGGGATGTCTCACATGTTGTCACCTGGTCCCCTTGAGAGGCTCTGTAAACAAACTTTCAGCATCTCCAACACTGTGCAGTGATGAGGCCACAGTCTTGTAAAAACAGCAGAATCGAAACCCAAAGGATTTCTTTGGGAACACCCATCTCCCGTAAACTGTGGTGAGTGACATTAATGACATGTTTAACTCATTATCAAGGTCAGAGCTTAAGTCTCCGATGTTTACCTAACTGGTCGGAAAGTCTCTGAGTCATTGCTTTTGATCCATTTAAATATTGGATTGATGCTGGGGCAGATGCATCACGATGGGGGAGAGGTTTATCCCAGCAGTCCCAGCCCAGCCCTTGCTCTCCGGGGACCCTGCCCGTGGCTCTGTCCCACCTTGTGCCTCCAGCCCCGGCAGCAGCTTCTCTCCCTCCCTGCCCGACTCCGAGG
The DNA here is from genome assembly GCA_003713295.1 of Parotia lawesii. NCBI lineage: Eukaryota > Metazoa > Chordata > Aves > Passeriformes > Paradisaeidae > Parotia > Parotia lawesii. The sequence goes on from RAHM01000683.1 coordinate 64,136, forward strand.
ATGCAGACGGGAGGCGATGGGCTGGTTGCGCTGCCTGCTGGGGTGGCACTGGGTCCCGGAGTGCGGTGTCACACCCTGGAGCCAGCGACACCTTTGCAGGACACGGATGTCGTGTGAACACCCTGCACGGCAAAGTCGTTTCCCAACTGCAGCCTGTCATTAGCTGGTCTCTAATCAGCCTCCTGATGCCGGGGCTGGGCTGCATACGCAGCTCCCGGGGCAGGGGCTGGCTGGCTCTGCAAGCTGTCGCAGCAGCCCAGCCCAGGAGGCTCCAGTGGAAGCGGTTTTCCAGCCGGAGCGAGCCGGGGTGGCCCCGCACCGCGGGGATCCCCAGCCCTGCCCGCGCCCCGGGGAGGGGAATCACACCAGTGCCCCCAGCCCAGCACTCGCTCGCAGCCTCCTCTCCGGGCTCCCGGCCGAGCCCCACTGCTCCAGCCACAGCCTCCTGGATCCCAGCCGAGCYCCACTGCTCCAGCCACGGCCTCCGGCCCCGGGTGCCGCCGGGCTCAGGCGGGTCCCGCAGCTCCGGCTGTTTCCCTCCCGCATCCCAGTTCAGCTGAAGCATTGGCGACACAAAACACATCACGCAGAGCAGCAGCTCCAGTCAGCCCTAGTGCCACTCGGTCACTTTGTCCCTTCCCAGAAAGGACCAAGTTCTGCCTGGGGATCTCCTGCTCACCAATCCCGGGAGTTTCAGCAGCCACCTCCCCTCCGCGCTGGAGTTTGGGATGGAGGTGAGGTCCCCGCTTCCCGTGCAGGTCCCCTGTGGTGGCCTCGCTGACCCCCAGGTGGGCTCTGTCCTACCTCCTGGACGTGTATCCAGAGCGGCTGGGTCGCCGGCAGGCTCCGGTCCTCCTCCTCTTCTTCCTCTTCTTCCTCCTCCTCCTCCTCCCGCCGACTGCCAGCCAGGTGAGCAGAGGAGGCAAGTGCCCAATTTAAATCGTTCCCTCCCCCGCCCCTGGGGACGGCAGGGAGGCCCTGCCCTGTGCTGACACACGGGAGCACACCTGGGACACGGACCTGCACTGACCACGGAGCCACAGCCCAGCACCCCTGGGGTGGCAGGGGCTGGGGCACGGGGAGCGGTCCGGGTGCAAGACGTGGGACACCTCTCTCTCCATGAGGCTTCTGGACTCAGCCACTGCTTTTTTTCTGACAGCACAGCTGCTTGTGGACAGCCCTGCCCATGGTGCCACGGGGGTCTCCACGCATCCGTCTCCACGGATCTGGGCTGAGTCCCGTGGCTGGTTAGGAGCTGCAGCCAGCATCCTGCAGCTGTCCCTGCACCCCGGCCGGGACAGAGACCAAGCCTGTCCCTGTAGCCATGCCTGGGCTGACAGAGAAGGGACAGTGTTGGCCACGGATGTGCATGGGAACATTTGTCACAGTGTCTGTGCTCCTGTCAACCTGCGCAGGTGTCTGTGCCTCGGTGTGTCTGTGGGCTCTGGTGTGACTCTGTGGGGTCCTGTGTGATTCCGTGTGCCTGTAACTGTGTGGGCTCTGGTGTGACTCTGTGTGTGTGTGTGACTGTGTGTGTGTGACGGTGTGTGTGTGACTGTGTGGGCTCCGGTGTGACTCCATGTGTAGGTGACTCCCCGTGAGTGGGGACACGTGTGACAGTGCGTGTGCAAGGCGTGGGTGACTCCCCCGTGAGTGGGATACATGTGACAGTATGTGTGCAAGGCGTGGGTGACTCCCTGTGAGTGGGGACACGTGTGACAGTGCATGTGCAAGGCGTGGGTGACTCCCTGTGAGTGGGGACACATGTGAACACGTGTGACAGTGTGTGTGCAAGGCGTGGGTGACTCCCTGTGAGTGGGGACGTGTGACAGTGCGTGTGCAAGGCGTGGGTGACTCCCCGTGAGGGGGGACATGTGTGAACACGTGTGACAGTGCGTGTGCAAGGCGTGGGTGACTCCCGGTGAGTGGGGACACGTGTGACGCCGCGTGTGCAAGGCGTGGGTGACTCCCCGTGAGTGGGGACACGTGTGACACTGCGTGTGCAAAGCGTGGGTGACTCCCTGTGAGTGGGAACACGTGTGAACACGTGTGACAGTGTGTGTGCAAGGCATGGGTGACTCCCCATGAGTGGGGACACGTGTGGCAGTGCGTGTGCAAGGCGTGGGTGAGGCAGCACGGACAGCTGCCCACGGCCGGGTGTGTGACTGCCCCGCGTGGCCGTGAGTGACTCGGTGCCCCGAGTGCAGGAGGGGCTGCCGGCCCCGGCCCTGCCTTTCCTGGATGTCCTGCTCCAGGAGCACATTCCTGCTCGCGTAGGCGCTCGCCAGACTGGCTGATCAGCACACGGAGAGCTTTTCCCTCTGACTCACCGCGGGGGTTTGGCTCCGGGGAACACACCTGGGCAGGAGGTCCCCTGTCCTCGGGGGAGAGGACCCGGTCCTGGTGTCTTCGCTCCCTGCTCCGAAGCCCTTCCCTGCCTGACATCTGCTCTCAGCCTGCCTGATGCTGCACTTGGTTATTGCAGCGTAACTGGAACTTCACTAATTGCATTTCTCTTACCATGGGCGGAGAGTGACAGGACAAGGCGGGAGGGCAGTTTTTAACTGAAAAAGGAGGGATTTATTTAGAGGAGGTATTGGGAAGAAGTTCTTCCCTGTGAGGGTGGTGAGGCCCTGGCACAGGTTGCCCAGAGAAGCTGTGGCTGCCCCATCCCTGGGAGTGTCCAAGGCCAGGTTGGATGGGACTTGGAGCAACCTGGGATAGTGGAAGGTGGGCAGGGGTTGGGAGTGGATGAGCTTTAGGGACATTTCAACCCAAACCCATCTGTGATTCCATGGTGATTTTGTTGTTTCATCGTAGGTTCAGCCCTTCCAGCCAGGCTGCAGCAACCCTTCCTCCTGGCTGCATCCTTGGCAGGAGAGAGTGAGAGGGGTACAGGGGTCACCTGGCCTTCTCGAGCAGTGGGATCCCACCTCTCTGTTTGCTCAGCTCCGCTCAGTTCAGCCCAGGCTCCACGCACAGACCTGGCCCATTGAGTGTGGCAGCACCAAGTCACTCCATGTTGGTCCCTGCCACCGCTCCTTGGGCACGGCCATGGCCATGCAGGACACTCCTCCAAAGTGTGCCAGTGGCCCTGGAGCACTCTCTGGAGCTGGCACAGCTCATTTAGATGCCTCTGAAGTGCCAGCATTTGGCAGCTTCCCTCGGAGGTTTCTTTGCCRCTGACAGACAGGCTGTGGTTTATCTCCCCGCAGTGGACATGTCCCACAGCACCGGAGCCCTGGTCCTGTTACAGCTGTGGAGAGCACTCTGGRACACTCTCCAGAGCCCGGGGCATGACTCCTCTGACCACTTGCATATGTGGGATGTGCCCACAGAGCAGCCACCAGCCACACGGACCTGCTGTCCCTTGGCTGCCCAGGGCAGCCGGTGTGACCGATGACAAACATCATCCCCRGTGAGTCGGTCTGAGCGTCACCTCCTCCGGGCTCGGAGCAGCCCCACCTCCCTCACAGGCACCAGGTGCCTTTGACAGAGCTGGGTCATGTGGAAATGTCGGTGCCTCTCCTCGTGCCTCTCCCAGGTCATCCCCTCTTCAGTGGAGAACCAACCAGGCTCTTCTCTGAGGACCGAGGGATTAATCYCAAGCTTTTGGAAAGAGCTGCGTGAGGAGGATGGGCTATCAGCTATCCACCCCATGGGGAAGCTGTTCCTTAGGCTGCTCCCTAAGGAACAGCTAGGTTTGTGCCAAGTCCTGGAGACTTCCTGCAGAGGAGACTGTCCAGGGGTGCCAGCCAGGCTGCACGGACCCGTCGGTGGGTGGGTGGTGTGGATCCCGCAGTGCTGCACTGYGGGTTTCAGCTGCGCCGGCGGAGACCTGCAGGGATCCTGGGAGCCGCTGTCCCTCCGAGCAATGCCCACGGGTTTGCCTGTTTTATCTTCTCCCTCGGGAAGCAGCTGATGTGTCACTGGGGCTGGCGCTGGGCCTCCTGTGCTGTGAAGGGGGTCAGAGGTTTGTGACTGGGGCAGCAGTTTGGGTTTCGAACACAGTGATTCCACATTTTACTTTCCTTGAAGTGCCAGGAGTGGGACATTTGTGAGAACACAAATAGACTGTGCTGAGTTGTCTCAAGGAGAACATTGACTTATCAGTTTGCTTCAGGCCTGGGGAGTTAATGGACCTGCAGAGGCCCCAGCTCTCTCCTYTCCCGGGAGCTGGACCATCCGTAGGGACATCCTGGAGCTTCCCAGAGCTGCCCCATGAGCAGCCAGAGCTGCGCTGCCTGAGACCCCCTGGCACCTGCTCTGGCACCTGCCAGGGCCCTGTGCCTCCATGCAAGGTGGCATCAGAGGTCCTCGAGTGACTGCACATCCTGTGCTCAGCAGGAGGCAGGGAGGGGACAGCATCACATTTGGGGATAGTTCATGTCACATCAGGAGGGACCTTCTCGCTCTCAACAACTCCCTGACAGGAGGGTTCAGCCAGGTGGGGGTTGGGCTCTGCTCCCAGGGAACGAGGGACAGGACAGAAGGAAATTACCTCAAGTTATTGGGAATGATTACTATATATAACACATACTTATTATTATTATTATTATTATTATTATTATTATTATTATTATTATTATTATTTTGGGATATTGGGAAAACACCTTTCCAGCAAAGGGCAGTCCAGCCCTGGCACGGCTGCCCAGGGCAGTGGTAGAGTCCCCACCCCTGGGGGGATTTAACAGCTGTGTGAATGTGGCACTTCAGGACATGGGAGAGTGGTGGCCTTGGCRGTGCTGGGGGAACAGTTGGGCTCGGGCATGATTCCATGATTCTGTGGCGCTGGATTGCTGGTGCTGCCCTGCTGCTGTGCCCGTGTGGCCTCGAAGCTGTCAGGTGTTAGCAAGGGCCGACGTTTTTATGCTGAAGAGCAACACCAGGTGAGTGCAGGTCTGGGGGAGCCCCTGAAACATTTGTGCGCTGCCTCCACCTCTGCAGCTGCCCCTCACTGCAGCTGCCCGGGGCACAGAGAGGGGCACAGACCCCCGGGATGCCCCTGTGCTCGCTGACTCACCAGCTGGTCCTGCAGCTTCCYGGGACACACCTGGGCTCGGGCATCCACAGCCCCGCAGCCTCACCTGCCGGAAGGTGTGGGAGTCTTGGCTGAAGCAGCTGTGAACCACATCAGAGGGCTGGGAGATGCCTTTCTCAGGGATGTTTCAGCACTGGGGTGTTCGGGGAGGGTTTTCCTTTGGTGATTGATTTGGGAAACCTCTGGTGCCAGAGCTCAGGTGCTGACACTGCTCCYGGCTCCCTTCCAGCTGGTCCCAGGAGCGTTGGCCCCTGAGCCCCTGGACCTGTGGCTGCTGAGGATGTTTCTCTGTGGAGGGTGATGCACAGAGCCCATGCTGGACATGGGGATGGCAGCCCCTGCACTTGGACAGCCCTCGGAAACATCCGTGCACAGGCAGAGCACAGCAGGGTTCTTATTAATCCACCCCTTGGGGTGCATCAGAGTGAAACTACACCGAATGACCCGTGTATATGTGACTGGGGTTATTTTAAAACAATGTGATTGCTTCAATTCCTTTCAGTGGAAAGGAAGGATGTGGCTGTTTTGGTTATCATCTATAAAAAGTTAGAAGTCTAAATATATTGTTTAAGAATGTATATGAGGAGAAGAAGGAAGGAAGGAAGGAAGGAAGGAAGGAAGGAAGGAAGGAAGGAAGGAAGGAAGGAAGGAAGGAAGGAAGGAAGGAAGGAAGGGACGGACCAGAGTAGATAATGGAGAGGAAAGGTATCACCCACCACCCATCACCCAGTGAGGAAACTTGGCCATTGCAATTTCGGTGTCCGTGGCTGGACTGATGGTCACAGTCTCCATCCATCAGGCGTGGGGGCCCACAAAACAGGAATCCAGTGGGTTAATTTACATTCAGGTTTAGGTGGCTGTGTCCAGGTATTTCCCCTGGTGGGCAATTTTACACTACTGGATGCAACACTGTGAATCGTGCTGTCCTCTGGAGGAAGCCTCCAAAATGAGTCGRGGGGTGCTTCGGGGGTCTTTGAGGGTCTCTGATGGTTTCTGGCCCCTTGTAATGCCATGATGCTGTTTGGCCCTGCTCTTCGTGCTGGCATAGCCGAGTCAGCAGTGCCTTATCAGAAGGAATCCTTACCAGAGGATCTGCTTCTGATCGGCATTTTGCCTTGCCTGGCCAGAAATCAGCCGGTTAAAGGCATCAATCCCAGGGGATCAGGGGCACGAGGAGTGCAGGGCTCAACCAGTTGGTCTGAAAGAGTTCGGTCTGTCTCACAGGGGACASCGGTAACCAGAGAAATCCGGTAGCACCCGGTGCCCCTCTGCCTGGCCCGACCCACGGCGTGGAGCTCGTGCGCCGGCATTCCCGGCGGCCGCGCTTCCCAGGTGCGCCGGGAGCGAGCTCCGGGCAGGTGCGGAGTGGCTCGGGAGCTGCCGAGCTGCGTGAGCCGGCAGAGCTGGGCCCGAGGGGGAACGTCCCCTTGGCAGGGTTGGACCCTGGGCAGGGCTGGACCCTCGGCGGGGTTGCCGTCCCCTGCAGGCGCCGCTGGCCGCCACCCCTGCCCCGCCTGTTCTCAGTGCCGGCGCCTCTGGAGGAAAGAATAACAAAAATGCTCCCTTTCAAAAGCCAAAAGGAGCCGGCCCAGCCCCGCGCCCAAGGGACGGGCACAGGCAGACACGGACACACACAAAAATGCTCTTTATTCTGCCTGGGAGAGATTGCACAACTCTGATCTCTGTGGGAAACGGACTATCAAGTATCCTCTCCCCTGACTCATGATTCCTGGGAAAAAGGGATCGGCCAGGCTTTTCCTGGTGTTCAGGGCACCTGGCCTGTGGCAGGGTCCGGGAGGGAGATAATCTGGGGGTGCTGGGGTGGTGCCAGAGCTGCAGGGATGGTGTCAGGGTCACTGGGGTGGTGCCGGGGGTGCACCACGGCTGCAACTGCTTCCCACACCCTTCTCAAGGAACTTGCTTATTTTTTGGCTTTCTGGCAGYCGAGTTTCCCTTGGCAGCTCTGGAGCACAGCGAGGGGAAGGAACATGCTTAAGATCTGGCCCAGGTTGCCCCCAGCCACACTCCTGTTTTCCCCTGAGGCACATTGGGACAGGGCACAGGTATGGACAGAGCTCTGCTCATTCAGTGCCTGCTCCAGGGGGACCCCAAGCCCCCACACCCCCAAGCCCCCCACAGCCTCAGCTGTGGGGGCATCTCCAGAGCTCACCTTGGGCTCTGGAGGACATGCAGATCTAACTGGAGCTGGTGGGCTCTGCCCTTCTGCCCAGCTGGCCGAAGATGCAGCTCCACTGCCCTTCTCCGAGGGTCAGGGTCAGCCGTCTGTGCCATCCCCCTCTCCCAGGATGCAGGTGACAGGTGATTGGTGCTGGTAGAACGTCCTGCTGAGAGCAGACAGGGGAAATCTTGCCCCAGAGATCATCACTGGATAAATGTGGCTGCTCTGCCTGGGGTGGCTGAGCCTGCACTCCCCCAGCTGAGCTTTCTACCACTGGCTCAGCCCATGGGGTGCCCAGCCACCAACACCTTCAGGAGGACAGTGCCACCACACACGTGGCCACTGTGGCCAGACCAGATGTGGGCAGTGGCCTCTGGGGACCTGCAGACCTGTGCCAATTGTGGCAGCTCGTGGTGCTTGGCCAAGCACTCCCAAAACGCACCCACAGAGCAAAGGCAGATGTGCCTCTGCCAGGACCTCAGGAGTCACGGAATCACAGGACGGTTTGGGAAGGGAATTTAAAGATCATCCAGTTCCAACCTCCAGTGCCACGGGCAGGGACACCTTCTGCTAGACCAGGTTGCTCCAAGCTCCATCCAACCTGGCCTTGGACACTTCCAGCTTCTCTGGGCAACCTGTGCCAGGGCCTCCCCACCCTCACAGGGAGGAATCTTCCCAATACCCAGGAATCCAGGAGGTGCTCTGGAACACGGGGTTGCKGTGCTGCGGAGAGCTGGGGCACAGGCTATTCCAGTTGCACCCCCACCAAAAGGGACCCAGCGCTTCCCCAGCAGGCCGGTTTTGGGCTGCAGGGAGGGAGGGAGGGAGGGGGAGAGGTGAGTCCCTACCTGTGCCTCAGCAGGGCCTTTGGTTCTTGTGTTTTCCACTTTCAGCTTTTCGAGCAGCTGATCCTCAAATGTGCCCCTGGGCACAGTGGGGGCGTGGGTTGGATTGGGTACAGTGGGGTTACGAAATCCCGGACTCACAGAATCCCAGGATGGGTCAGGCTGGAAGGACCCATAGTGGGGGTCCTCARGAAGGGTCATCACAGACCACATGGCACAGGAGTGTGTCCAGATGGCTCTGGAATGTCTCTGCTGAGGGAGACTCCACAYCCTCTCTGGTCTCTATTCCAGTGCTCGGTCACTGCACAGGAAAAAAGTTCTTCCTCATGCTCAGGTGGAACTCGCTGGGCATCAGTTCCTGCCCACTGCCTCATGTGCTGTGGCTGGCACCACGGAGCAGAGCCTGCTTTGACACCTCCCTTCACTGCACAGGCCCCCTCTCAGCTGTCTCTTCTCAGGGCTGACCAGGCCCAGCTCCCTCAGCCCATCCCTCAGAAGTGCTCCAGTCCCTCATCTCCCCAGCCCCGGTGCTGCCAGAGATGGAAATGGAGCTGGGAAAGGGTCCAGAGCCCCAGGAGAGGCTGAGRGAGCTCGAGGAGCCCAGCCTGGAGAAAAGGAAGCTCAGGGGAGACCTTCTCACTGTCTACAACTCCCTGACAGGAGGGTGGAGCCAGGTGGGGGTCAGGCTCTGCTCCCAGAGAACAAGGGACAGGACAAGAGGAAACAGCCTCAAGCTGTGCCAGGGGAGATTCAGGAGGGATATTGGGAAAATTCCTCCTGGAAAGGGCTGTGCAGCCCTGGGACAGCTGCCCTGGGCAGTGGTGGAGTCCCCATCCCTGGAAGTCTTCAATAAACATGTGGATGTGACACCTGGGGACATGGGCTAGAAGTGGCCTTGGTCGTGCTGGGGGAGGGTTGGATTCCATGGTCTCACAGGGCCTTCCCAACCCAAATGATTCCATGGCTGTAAGGACTGGGAGGGAAGGTGGGGAGGAGGCAGGGGAGGAGGCAGTGTGGCACAGAGGACAAGGTCCACGGGCTCCGTGGGCACTCCTGGCTGTGCTCAGTGTTTAATACCCTGGAGGCCTCAGCTCAGCACCTGCCGGTCCCCGGGCCCAGATCTGAGTGCTGCCAGAGCCCAGGGTGGCTTGTGCCCTGTCCTTGGGAGTGTCCCAAATCGTGGCACAGTGCAGCAGCCACAGGGGCACCGTGCTGGCACCAACACAGTCGGATGTCACAGCAGCAGCGCAGACACAGCCCAGTGACCCGACACCGGCTGTTCCTGTTCGCCTCCGTGGAAGGGAGAATTGAGTTTCCAGGATGAGAAGACTCCCGGGAGACATTGTTGTGGCCTTCCAGTAACTAAAGGGGGTTATAAGAGATCTGGAGAGGGACMTGGGACAAGGGCCTGGAGTGACAGGACRAGGGGGGATGGCTTCRAATTGGAAGAAAGTAGGTTTAGATGGGATATTGGAAGGAATTCTTCCCTGTGAGGGTGGGGAGGCCSTGGCAGAGGTTGTCCAGAGAAGCTGTGGCTGCCCCATCCCTRGAAGCCATCCCCAGGTTGGACAGGGCTTGTAGCAACCTGGGATAGTGGAAGGTGTCCCTGCCCAGGGCAGGGGGTGGGACGAGAAGGTCCCTTCCCACCCGAACCATTCCACGATTCTGTGACTTCTCTCCCATTAATTTGTCCCTTCACTTTCTGAGCCCGTGCAATTCTTTGGGCTCCACAGCAGGTTRCAGTGAGGAGTCCCACAGCTCCTCTACACTTGTTCCCAGGTATCAGCTGTACAAGCTGTGGCCAAAAGTCCATTTTCCAGGACATTACCAGGTTAATTAAGGAAAACAGCCCAAGGCAGCACATTTAAGGAGGGTAAGTTTCCTTCTATTAAACAGCAGTAGAATTATTCATCCCTGAACTCCATGGAAGAGTGGCTCCGGGGCTGTTCCTCTCCTGGAGCGTGGCATGTGGGCTGAGTCAGCTCAGGACATGGGAGGGCAGAAGGAGCAGGAGGGAATGGAGGCTCCACTGTGGATGGACAGACTGGAAGTACGGCACAGCCACGTACACTCTCAGCTCCTGTGAAGAGCCATCCCCACAGAGGCTTCACAGAGGGAGGGAAAGCACAGCGAGAGACCAAACCACTCTGGGCTGAGGCTCTTTGTACTCCAGACACCCCTAGAAAAGCAGGGCAGGCTGAAGCATGGAGAGGAAACACAGATGATGCGTCCCACACCGGTGACACCCAACGCAAGCCTGGCATCCTGCCCACGCGGAAATCTGCTCTCCATGCAAAACTCGGGCTTGAAAACCTGCAACCCGAATATTGTCCTGCAAAGCTTCTGGGGAAAATAGCTGGCATACGCAAGAAAACAGAGGAGGAGAATAAAAATACCACTCACAGCAACACCCATACAGAACAAAGACCTGCACTTAAACCCGTGTGAGCAAAATGAGGATGACACACTTCACCAAAATGACCGGAGATAACCCAGGCTGGCTCCTCTGTTCCTGAAAGGCAACCAAAGAAAAAGGCACAATGCGCTGAAACAACACTGCTCGGGGGAGGCACTTCAAAGCAGCACCTGATGTGGGTGGGTGGTGGTAAAAGAAAGAGATCATGAAGGAAATTCCCTCACTGAGATCATAAATGGTAAAAAAATATTTAGAAAAAGAAAGACAAAGACAAGTAGCTAAAGAATTATTCACAATAGCAACATTCTTCCCTTAGGCAAAAACAAGGAAAAACATCAAAAGATTTCACAATTAATTTCTAAAAATATTAAGGAAATAAAGCCCCGTGTCCGGGTCAGGCACGCAGCGGCGCAGCAGCTGCAGGTACGTCAGGTTCTCGTGGGTGTTGGGGTCRAAGAAGCCCTTGGTGTCGTCGCCGGGGTCGGAGAGGATCTGGCTCATCTCCTGGTCGAAGTAGCCACGCTTGTAGGCCACCTCCACGGGCAGGCGGTGGCTGTGCACGGGGTCGATGATGCCGCCGGTGGCGATCTGGGCCTCGAGCAGGCGGATGCCGTGATCCCTGACGATCAGCTCCTTCTTCATGGCCTGGAACAGGGAGATCTTGTCGCCCGTATAGGGGTCAGAGTAGCCCGTCACGGCCCGCTCGGCCGACAGCAGCTTCTCGTGCAGCTCGCTGCCCACCAGCCCAGAGGACACAGCCTCGTCCACAGAGAGCTTCTGGTTCTTGACTGGGTCGACCAGGAAGCCGGTGGCCGCCTGCGCCTCCAGCAGCACCAGCGCCGTGCCCTGCCTCAGGATGCCCTTCCACATGGCCTGGTAGATGCTCATCTTCTCCATCTTGCCA
>RAHM01000684.1:0-74450 GCA_003713295.1 Parotia lawesii
CTGGGGTTCGGGTTAGGGTTAGGTATACGCCTGGGTTTAGGGTTCCAAAAACCACAAAGCCCAGAGCTCCAGGTACACTGACCATGCTAAAGGCATGCCTAGAGGAGCGCGACACTGCCTCAAGATTGCTCCCTTCTCTTCTTTCTGCTTGTCACTTGGCTCAGCCCAACGCTTGATGTTCAGCTCAGCGTAGGGTTAGGGTTAGGGTTATGCATAGGGTCAGAAATCACAAAACCACAAAGCCCAGAGCTCCAGAGACACTCACCATGCGAAAGGCATGCCTGGGGGAACGCGACACAGCCTCAACCTTGCAGCCTTCTTGTCTTCCTGATTGGCGCTCGCCTCAGCCCATTGCTGGATCTTAGGCTCCATCTAGGTTTCGGGTTACGGTTACGCCTAGGGTTAGGGTTCAGAAAACCACAAAGCCCAGAGCTGCAGGGGCACCGACCCTTTGAAAGGCATGCCTAGGGGAGCGCGACAGGGTCCCAGCCTTGAAGCATTCTTGTCTTCCTGATTGGGGCTTGCCTCAGCCCAATGCTGGATTTTAGGCTCAACTGGGGATTAGGGTTAGGGCTAGGGTGGCGCCTAAGGCTAGGGTTCAGAAAGTCACAAAGCCCAGAGCTCCAGAGACACTCACCAAGTGAAAGGCATGCCTAGGGGAGCGCGGCACTGCCTCAACATTGCTCCCTTCTCTTCTTTCTGCTTGTCACTTGGCTCAGCCCAGCGCTTGATGTCCGGCTCAGCCTAGAGTCAGGGTTAGGGCTAGGGTTAGGGTTACGTCTAGGGTTAGGGTTCAGAAAACCACAAAGCCCAGAGCTCCAGGGACACTGACCATGCGAAAGGCATGCAATGGGTAGCACGACACTGCCTCAGCCTTACAGGCTTCTTGTCTTCCTGACTGGCACTCGCCTCAGTCCAGTGCTGGATGTTACACTCTGCCTAGGGTTAGGGTTCGGGTTATGCCTGGGGTTAGAGTTCAGAAAACAACAAAGCCCAGCGCTCCAGGGACAATGACAATTCAAAAGTCATGGAAAGGTGAGCACGACACTGCCTCAACCTTACAGCTTTCTTGTCTTCCTGATTGAAGCTCACCTCAGCCCAATGCTGGATTTTAGGCTCCGCCTAGAGTTCGTGTTAGGGTTAGGGTTACGCCTAGGGTTACGGTTCAGAAAACCATGAAGCCCAGGGCTCCAGGGACACTGACCATGCAAATGTCACGCCAACAGGAGACCAGCGCTTCCTCAATCTTTCTCCATCCTCTTCTTTCTGCTTTTCAATCAACTCTGCCCTGTGCCGGAGCTCGCAGTCTTCTGAGTCTTGGATTATGATTTCTCAGAGCAGAGCTCCAGCAACAYGCAGCACAAAGCAACCAGGAACAACCACCTCGACCTTTGGTTCCTCCCAGGGTTTGATTTATAGGGCTTGTGCCCTCCCAGCAGCCACAGCTGTTTGTAGGAGGTTGATGAGCACCTTAGGTTGAGGTAGTCTCAATTAATAATTGGATCCAGGTGTGGATCGTGGTCTTGAGTGAGAGTTTGGCTAGTGCATACCATCAGGGTTCAAATGCATATTACTGCACAGCCCAATGCTAGATATCCAGCTGTGCCAAGGCTTGGGGTTAGGATTAGGGTTGCACCTAGGGTTAGGGTTCAGAAAACCACAAAGTCCAGAGCGCCAGGGACACTCACCATGTGAAAGGCATGCCATGGGGAGCGCGACACTGCCCCACCCTTGCAGCCTTCTTGTCTTCCTGATTGGCGCTTGCCTCAGTCCAATGCTGGATTTTAGGCACAACCTGGGGTTGGGGTTAGGGAGAGGGCCACGCCTAGGGTTAGGGTTCAGAAAACCACAAAGCCCAGAGCTCCAGGGACACTGACACAGCAAAAGGCATGCCAAGGGGAGCAATGCCCTGCCCCAGATTTGCAGCCTTATCTTCCTGATAGCGCTCGCCTCAGCCCAATGCTTGTTCTTAGGCTCCACCTAGGGTTAGGTTATAGGTTAGGGTTAAGGTTAGGGTTATGCCTAGGGTTAGGGTACAGAAAACTCCAGCGATAATCACCATGCGAAAGGCACGCCGACGGAAGCGCGAAACTGCCCCAACCTTGCAGCCTTCTTGTTTTCCTGTTTGGCGCTCGCCTCAGCCCAATGGTGGGTCTTAGGCTCCACTTAGGGTTAGGGATAGGGTTAGGATTAGCGGTACACCTAGGGTTAGGGTTCAGAAAACCAGAATGCCCAGAGCTCCAGGGACATTGACAATGCTAAAGGCATGCCAAGGGGAGCGTTTCACTGCCTAAACCTTGCTCCCTAGTTTTCTTCCTGCTTGTCACTGACCTCAGCCCAATGCTGTTCCTTAGGGTTCACGCAGGGTTCAGGTTAGGGTTAGGGTTATGCCTAGGGTTAGGGTTCAGAAAACCAAAAAGCCCAGATGTCCAGGAACACCAACCATGCGAAAGGCATGCCAACGGGAGCATTACATTGCCCCAGTCTTTCTTCCTCCTCTTCTTTCTTCTTGTCACTCACCTTGGACCAATGCCAGATTTCCTGCTCTGCCTAGGCTTATTGTTAGGGTTAGGGTTAGGGTTATGCCTAGGGTTATGTTTCTGAAAACCATAAAGCCCAGAGCTCCAGGGACACCGACCATGCGAAAGGCATGCCAAGGGGAGCGTGACAGTGCCTCAACATTCCTCCCTCCTCTTCTTTCTGCTTGTCACTCATCTCAGCCCAGTGCTGTTCCTTAGTCTTCAGCTATGGTTAGGGTTAGGGTTGGGGTTAGGGTTATGCCTAGGGTTAGGGTTCAGAAAACCACAAAGCCCAGAGCTCCACGGATAATGACCATGCGAAATGCATTCCAACAGGAGAGCGACGCTGCCTCAGCCTTGCTCCCTCCTCTTCTTTCTGTTTGCCACTGGACTCAGCCCAATGCCAGATTTCCGGCTCTTCCTAGGGTTAGGGTTAGGATTATGCCTTGGGTTTTGGTTCAGAAAACCACAAAGCCCAGAGGTCTAGGGACACTGACCATACGAAAGGCATGCCAACGGGAGCGTGACACTGCCTCAACCTTGCTTGCTCCTCTTCTTTCTTCTTGGAACTCATCACAGCCCAATGCCCTATCTCCAGGTCTTTGTAGGGTTATGGTTAGCGTTATGGTTACGCCTAGGGTTAGGGTTCAGAAAACCAGAATGTCCTGAATTTACTTCTGTTAATTTCATGAGAAAGATAAGTAATTTAGGGAAGAAAACCTAGCTGCTGTAACAAGTTGTAGTACTCATCTCTTTCTGTGTTATTGTTGTCACTGCATACAGATTTGAGTTCACAGCCTTTCTCCTCGTTTAACTTTTTCTGCTTTTTAACTGCAGGCCATCTCTTGGCTTCGAAATAAAATAGTTTTCTAAAATAAAACCTGACTGTTGCAGACCTGGAGTGTAAGGTCCATCTCTCTGAAACAGTAAGTAAAGGATGCCACTTTCATGTCTCTAAACCAGAAAAGTAAGCTTAGCAATAATACTTTATCACCTGTCCAGTTCAAAATTGGGTCTGATTCAATTTTACATCTCAGCTCTTCAGCTCAGAAGCAAGCCAAGTGATTTTATTCTTCAATAAATCCTGTAAATTAGTATTTTCTACCCTAAAACCCTGTGTGTTAACACCCAGAATCTTGTTGTAGTTATTGATATATGTACCCAGAGCTACATTACTCACTTTTCTTTCCCCAAATTCCATTTTTTCCTCCAATATTGAGTCAAGATTAAGGAGTGCATGTGCATGTGTATACAGCTAGTTCCTTTTAATAAACTCAGTGCTAGAGATCTCATTTACAGGCTCAGTTTACATGGTAATCTTTAAAAACAACCAGCCTAAGCACTGGAAAATGCATAGCAGGGGTTAGTCCCATCTTAGCAGAGAAATAGGCTTGGTTTATTAACAGGTCTTGTTTAAGTCTCATTTCCATGCTTCTATGACTACATTAGGTTTTCCCCTTACATGAGCACATGCCAGAGACGTAATGGAGAGAGAGAAGAAACAAGCCCTTTTTCAGTTCACAGAACCCCAATTCTTTATTAATCACAGCTTGCTCACAATGACATACAGGAAAATAGCACTAATGAAGAGTAGAATATGCAGGCAGCAACCTCCAGGGGGGTAGGGACAACTTCAAAACTGCAGCTATTTTGGGGATGATGTGTTAGGTTTGGTGATACTGTACTTGGCACAAGCACCCTGTCTAGCCATTCCTCCTGCTTCAGCCCTCTTAGTCCTAGATGTCTGTCACTAGGTAGGGTTGGCTAACACTGAAGAGTAAAGGTCCTGATGAATGGAAGTCAGCAGTGTCATTAAAAAAAAGGTAACAACTGGCTCATGGGTTCCAGGTGAAATATTCGGTAGCCTCTTGTACGATAACACATGTAACGTGGTAGCATCAGATAAGTATCATAGATCATGGCACCTACAGATAAAGCCACTTGATGCTATCTATTAGTTGCTCCATCAATAAATTTTCAAGTGGTGAATTAAGCTCACTTTACAATTAGCATTTGTATGGCTGTTTGGCATCATCCAGAATTTGTCATAGCTTGATGGTTACAATGTGCCTCTTAAATTTGTCTCAAATTGATCTTGCTTGATTTCATTCTGTTGCACAGCTGCTTTTGTTGCCTCTCACCTCAAAAAGCAGAAGCAACAAACACTCCACATGGCGATTCAGCCTCAATTATACAGCACAGTACAGAGCCCTGCAGCATAAATTGCATTTGAAAAACCATTTTAAGAGCCTTTTGTCTTCGACAGCTGAATGTGAAGTCACAATACCTGTGATCTAGTCACTGTTTCAAGAAAGCTTATTGATGGCAAAGCAGTCTAGGTTGTTAGRCAATGACTGGTCTCTAGCACCATAGAACTACTACTGACCTCATGGTGGGTTGGAATGAGAAGTCGCAGGGAATGGAATTAGACGTGAGGTGCTTCAAATGAACAGACCCAGCAAATTCAACCGAGTGGAAATAGACAACATCGGAAGCCTGTTACAGGACATGTAAGATTATGAAATAAGTTGCATAATGCAATAATTGTATTTTTTAACAAAAATGTAAGTATTTACAAAATAAGATCCAAGTTTTTAAACATCAAGCAAATCATTCTGCAAAGAGACCGCATTGTTTTTGTTTTTATTTTTTTTGTTGTTTCTTTTTTAAAGTTTTTTATTGAGTTCTTGATTTTTACTTTTTTTTAAACCATGTCATACATTTCCCATACTGATATCGCATGATCCATAATAATATAGGCAGGGGGAGTTTACTAATGGTGGGCATGGGTCACATCCACCATTGCTTCTTTTCAGCCAGACAGTTCCACCTGGAGCTCCTTGTTTCTACGGACCTCTGCAGCATGCCTCTCCTGGAAAATATCAAGAAGGGAAAAATCAAACCTTTTTCTCATTCCACCTGCCCAGGGAGGTTCATGCTGACAATCTGTTTAGGTCATGCATTTGATGTTTGTGCAAAACTTGTTTCACAGCACAACCATCTTTAAACGGAGCAACTCAGGAGAGCTGTCATCAACCAGACCAGCCTGAGGCACGTTTTGTGCTTACTTTCTTCTCCTGCTTTGGAGCTCAGTCTTTTATCTGATATGGCCTTATAATCCTCAGAACCTCAGAGTTTCATTTTAAAGGGCCACATAGAGAGGTGCTGCTTGCAGAGTAAAACGTGCCACATGCTCACATTTGCCCTTTGAATTTCTGGATAGTAAACTGAGGAACTAATTGCCTGCACATTGTACGTTAGTTACTCTGTTATCTGTAGCATTTAGGAACCATAATAAAGACCCAAGCACTTTGTTTCAATGAGATAGATCAATCTGAAAGTCTCAAACATCTCCTTAGTCCGAGCACTGAAGCTACCTGTCCTCTTGATTCTTTCTCTGGCTATGACAAAGAATACTGCCTATTGCACTGACTGAACCCGTAAATCAGTCCCTGAAAGGTCTGTAATACTGAATGCTAGATTTTATAAGGACTTGTTCCTTGGTGTTCCTATTAACTGCAGTATACAGAAGTTATGTCTGATTGCTGCAGCTTCCAGACACCAATACCTTGGGGCACCCACAGTTCTGTGCAACTTGGGAAGATTTGGAACCAGATATCTCACTTCTTTTTCTGTTCATTAAGGATTCACTTTTGATGTGGGCAAATGATGTTTGGTTTTGATGTTTTGGTGTTGGGAAAACTGTATTTTTAATTACGGGTCAGTACAAATGTTTCCAAGTGAGTTACTGTCATCTTTCCTCAGAAGTCTTTCTTGGGTTTCATCCACATATGCCATCGTATTTCTGTGGAAACAGGGTTTAACAGTCTGTTAACATTAACCTAGGACAGACATGTGTCAGCTGTCCTTCCCACTTCCTTCTGGACCTTGAGGATAACTAATTGGCTAGTCCCTTTGTTTTCATAAGGGCTGGAGTATGTGCCAGCAAACTAAGCTAATGCAAAAATGTCACGTAATCTGGGTGTAGTTCTTAAGATCAAGAATTATCCTGTTTGCGTAGTTACTTGTAACATCATCCTTTGGATTCTGATGTTTCTTTCCTGCTCTCCAAGACTTTTGTCTCCATCAAAGATGTAGAGGTGCTGTGCTTATGAAGATCTCCTTGAAAACCTCTGAGAGCTATCTTCTTTAGCCAATTTACTAATATATTAGAAAGTTCATTATTGAGAGAAACAAGTGGTCACTCATGCAGAACTACTTAATTTTTTCTTAACACTGCTAAACCTTTATCTGCATGTTTCTTTCCCTTGCATGGAAGGGTTTTTTTTGGAGAAGGGCACACTTCGTCCTGCATGTGGGGTTTGTGATTCCCTGTTTCCTCTGGCTGTACCAAAGATCTCCATAGGAAAATTTACTCTCTTCCTTGCAAGACTTGTGGAAGGACAAAACCTCTTTTGCTGTATATGAAAGAATTTTTTTCCCATAATTTTTCATCTTTCTCCTCTGCGAAACCAAGAATTACAGACATAGGGCAATTGTTTGATTTGATCAGTGACTTTGCGTAGAAGCTGAAATCTAAACACAAGTGACCTTTCATTTGTTCACAGCACTTCTTAAAAGCTAGAAAACCAACCTTTCTCTAGAGACAGTCCAGCAAAGGGCTGTGAGGATCAAGGAGCATCTCTCAGTCTCTGCTATGAGGAAAGGCTGAGAGAGCTGGGACTGTTCAGTTTGGAGGCGGCTCAGGGGTATCTTACAAATGTCTATAAATACCCGAATGAAGGGAACACAGAGCCAGGATCTTTCCAATGGTGCCCAGTGACATGACCAGGAGCAATGGGCAAAAACTAAAACCTAGGAGGTTCCCTCTGAACAGCAGGGAATGCTTTTTCATTGTGAGGTGACCGAGCACTGGCACAGGTTGCCCAGAGTGGAATTGGAGATATTAAAAAGCCACCTGGACATGGTCCTGGGCAACTGGCTCTAGGTGGCCCTGGTTGAGCCTGAGGTTGGACCAGATGATCTCCAGAGGGCCCTTCCAACCTCAACCATCCTGTGATTGTGTGACTGTAGCACTTCAGTCCCTTTTCAAAGTGAGTGGTGGTTTAGACAGGCATCAGTGGCTCTGACTTAAAAATTGCTCAAGTGTAGTAACTGAGATAAGGACTATGCACAACATCTCTGCAAAATGTTGATTAGATTTTCCTCTCTAGTCTAAGGTGAGGAGTGATGGTGTGGTTACCTTCTCTTGRAGGCGTTCAATAAGAGCAGCTAAATTAGCTTCACGGTTTTCTTTGATCTGTTCCATTTTCAGTATCAGCTTTTCCTCTGCCATTTTGCTGAAGTTATTGTTCTCCTCCAAAGCTTTTTGAAGCACTTCTCGCTCATGTTCTCTCTTCTCTGCCAGATGTTTCAGCACCTGGGCCTCCTGGGACTGGAAACAGAGAGACGTAGCTGAGATTAAATACTCATGGAGCAAAGCATGCTGCCATGGAGCACAGTATGTTACCATAGGGCAACAGTTCCCTGAGTGTGGAAACTGTGTAAAGTTTGCTGCTTTTTTTTGGAAAGGTCACGTTGTGACTCAACCAGATTAGCCTCAATAACATGGGTTTAGAAAGCACTGGCTAAATGTGGGGTACACGCCTGAGACAGCAGCAGAGAAATGTCCAAATCACTTCGGTTAACAAGAAATGCTGTTGTGTTACTGCCCTGGGTCATCTGGATAACTGCAGTGGTTGCTCAACCTCTGAGAGCTGCAGTCTTTTAGCTGTAGGCCTTTTATCTTTGGAGACAGGGACCTGGGGTTGAAGAAATGTACAGGGTTAAAAGGGAGACTACTGATGAAGGACAGGTGCAATTTTCACCCAGTCCAGGCTGGACTCTTCTTTAATGTGCTTGAATAGTTAATAACAGGCTTGGAAGTTTATGGACATGAAAGACAGGCAGCATCAATTCAGACAATGTTTTTTCCCATTACACTTATATTTGGATTAATCTCACTGATTAGGAAAGGGGAAAAAGGGTTTTATTGCATAGAAAATAACAAAATTTTTTTGTTAAAAGCTTGTATTTTGCAAGGAAGATGAAAACTGCGAGTAGGAATTAAATAGATGTAGTGTATGCTCAATATCGTGCTGAGCAAACTCACCGCTCAGAAGCATAAGCTTTGTTATTTATTTTAAATCAAATTGCTAACAGGAAACCACTAATCCTAGGAAAGAAGCCCAAAAACTTGCAGCATTGGGCCCATTCTCCAGGCAAGTCTAGTTGAAAAGACAGTTATTTGGAAAGAATAAACAACATCATACACTTTTGGATAAAATAAATGAGAGGCATCATGAGAAGAAACAGAAAAACAGAGAATGAAATAGGGCTCCGAGGGGCTAAATGCATATTTCGGTGTTGATCACAAGGCACTGTTGCCATTGTTATCCATAAAAATGAGTTAGTTTAAGGCCTAAATTAAGGGTTTTAACCATTAATTATAATTAGTGGTAATGAAACCTTTTAAATTCTATCAAGTGGCTTTAAACGGACTGAAAAAGGCTGCAATTCTTTTATATGAGCAAGAACCAACTAGGAGAAAACAAATATTTTAATGAAAGTAAGATATGCAAAAAGCCAAATGCACTGACAAGTCAAATTAATCAGATTCTAGGAAAGGCTGCAAAGGCCAGACAGAGCACCTTTCAGCAAGACGTTGGAGTAAAACACATCTGGCCTTGAAAGGCTGTGATGGCTGGGTTGAGATCACAGGAGAGAGTCATTTCCATCCATCCTGACCACTTAATGTGTTTCACCTCTGGCCTGGATGCAGGTACAGGCTCACTCCTCAAACTCATCTCTGGAGCACTTGCTGGTAGGAATGGTCTCCTGAAAAGCCTGGTACCTCTCAGAGGCTCCTCCTGGCTCCTCCCTCCATCAGAGCATATGCTAAACAGAGCAATAGAGCAAGCACTTCTTGTATCTCTGACTCTCTTGGGCCAGATGAAAGATGTTGCAAACGGGAACAAAACCCCTCGGACAGATGAAGCCAAAAGCAGAGGGAGTTTCACTGGTGGAGTATGGAAGAAGGATGAGCCAAAGACAAGAAGAGCTGGGCAAAGAAGGAATTTTGTAGAGCAGTTAAAAATCACAAAAGTCCCATAAGCTTAATAAAAATATCAAAAATTTTAATAATCATATAAGAAAAGTAGGTTTTTTGAAGCAAAATATTTGATTTCAGATACTTAGTATTTAACAGTTCTTAACTGTAAGTTATTTCAAAATGTAAAAAAGTTACTTCAAAAGATTTGATGCAATGTAAAACTGAAATAAACACTTTCATCTTGCTTTCCCACTTGAGGACAAACCTGAGTGGCCCAGTTTGACCAGTGCCTGTGAAGTTATTCTGCACTTTCTGTTTAATTTATTACTCAACGGCAATCTCTCATCTACTTTTGGAAAGGTTATAATCATTAAATTTTGTTTGCTGATATGAATTTTGTGAACCTTTTGCTTAAATGATCTAAAAGTAATGGATAATCTGAGAACATATGTATCTTCCTGTTGTGAGTTTGAATAGAAAAGACACTACTAGACTAATTGTAATGTCCTTTCCCATTAAACATTTAAGAAGTGACTTGTTAATTTGAAAGGCTAACACTTCATGGTGTTTAAATATTCATATTTAATATGTTATAAAATGAGACCTTTTCAGATTTGGAAACCAGACATTTTCAAGGACATAACCATGCAGTAATAAAAAGTAAGATTTGGACTATACATATAAGAAGCATTTTTTAAAAGAGCATTTGCTTTCAATGGAGGTAGCAAAATGCCTTTGAGACTTCRGGGCACTTGCCCACTTTTCAGGATTTGTTTTCTTCAATACAAACCCTTTGCCTTCTGGGACTACTTTTTATCATAAACCCTAGAGAACAGTGAAAAATTAGAGTTTCATATCAAAGCACACACATTTCTGGATGCTATGCTGGCAGACAGTACATTCAAAAGTAATTTGTCCACTAATTCATGATAATGAAGAAAATCCTTATACTCTAATTCAGTATTTACTGGATGCAAATTGCATTGGCACCAGTAAGAGACTGCTTGAAAGCTGAACCAGGCTTCAAGAACTGACTGTAAGCCCCTAACGTGATTTTCCTTTACAATATGTCTTTAATGGCATATTGTAAGGAATTTTGAGTGAGGAAAATCATGGGTCCCTGGGGCTGGTTCAAAATAAAGGAACCCCCCTCCGTGCCACAAAACATCCACAGGGTAGAGTCTCATTTAGGCTGATTTCCTTCTCTAGTGGCGTTGTATCCCAGCTGTCAGTCTGCCTGTTTCCCTGGTGTTCAGACCATTCTGAAATCCCCTTACGACAATTCTGGAAGGCGGCTGGTGTGTGTTTGTACTGGATTGTCAAATGATTTTCTGTTTCCAACCCATTTGGCAAAAGAACTTGGCCACCCTGTCTGTTCAAAGCCTACTACACATCCAGAAATGGGTAAATGAATGACCATGGATACCCAGGGGAACTGGGATTAATAGACTCCCTTTGTTGTTTGTCTTGGCTTTTAAAAGGCTGTGTTTGGACTCACACAGTTCTACAGTGACGCAGGATTCCAACATATGTAGGAAGTTTTTATTTCAAGTTTATTTTCAACCCTGTTTGAAGAGCTGGAAAGGGTATTTTCAAATCCTTGGTAGTCTATGTTCTAACACAGTTGTAAACTGCTTATGGTAAGTGTTTCTTATACAGCTGTGGTGAGAAAACAAAAAAAAGGCTGTAAACAGGATGAAAGACAAAGAAGACTAACAAAGAGAGAAAAATATGAAATGGTGGAGAAAACAAAATCAATATTCAAGGGGGAATATTCAGAAGGCTTCTTAAATATAACAAGGCATAACCAACGCAGCTCCAGCTGCAGCATCTAATGTTATGTCATAGAATCAAAGAATCATAGACTGTCTTGGATTGGAAGGGACCTTAAAGATCATCGAGTTCCAACCCCCCTGCCATGGGCAGGGACACATTCCACTAGACCAGGTTGTGCGAAGCCCCATCCAACCTCATCTTAGGCACTTCGAGGGATGGGGCACCCGCAGCTTCTCTGAGCAACCTGTGTCACTGCCTCACCAACCGCACATTGAAGAACTTTCTCTTAACATCTAATCTAAATCTCCCCTCTTTTAGTTCAAAACCATTCTTTCTTGTTCTATTACTATCTGCACTTGGAAAAAATCACTCTCCCTCCATTTTACAAGCCCCCTTAAAGAACTGAAAGGCCACAAATAATGTGGAGAAACAAAAACGTTCATTTGTTAATATTTAAATATGGAGGAATAAAAATATTGGAGAACATTCCTGGTTCAGATACCTTTGCTCCTAGAAATACACTGCTGTGCTAAAAATGCAGGCAAACTCCTGTGATGTTCATGTCGTATTTTTAAAGTATCACGTGCATCTTCAGTTTTCAGAGATGAGTGGTTCAAAAGGAAATCCACATCTGTTATCTAGCTGTCCAGAGACAGATACAGACTTACTGAACACTCGCTTCATGAGCAAAATTAGTTATGGAAACTGACTTTGGAGATACAGTGTTTAATTATTACTCACAGGAAGAAAGCTCTCCTTATCTGAGTGAGAGGTGCTTTATTTTATCACATCTATCTATCTTTAACTGACAGATACATCCAAATATTGAAGCAATTGATATGGAGATAAAAGAAATCCTTTATTACTCTTAAACAAGAAATGGGTTCAGACAACTGCTTTTAAGCCAGGAATTTCAGCTTGAATGCATTCAACCGCAGACACCAGTACCCTTAGTTACTAGGATGTCTGAGACACACTACCAGTCATGAGAGCTCYTCTTTTATGTATTCGTTCAGTGACCGGGTTCTTTTTTCCAAAGCAGTTGCTCAGAAGAAGCTGCAAAAATGTTGGTACTCCTCAATATACTTTGTATCTAAGAGACACTAATAACGGAGCAGATTGTGAAGACAGGAGGAAATGCTCCTACTTTTATACTGCTGCAATGTAAATACCAAGGTGAAACCTAGGTATGGTGACCTGAAGTACTGATGCTTTCAGGGGAAGGAACTGAGTTGGGGATTTTTCCATGTAAAAGCATAGGAATGGACTCAAATTAGACTTCTCTCAGAAATATCAATTTGTCAGGAGAGTCGGAGATGTGAGCTATAACTATGGGTGAAGTCCTGCTTCCAGTGAAGCTAGATGATGGAGAATTTGCTTAAATTTAGATGAAGATCTCTTTTTTAAATTTATTTTTGTGCAGTCTGCCAAACGACAGTTTTGCTACTACGTCTTTGGGATGTGGAGTAAAAAAAAAAAAAAGAGCCCATCCACGTAGTGATTCAAGAAAACTCACTTTCTCTTCCTCGACTGGCACAAAATTGCTGCTCTCATGGTTGTGACCTGTGGGGGTGCACAAGGCATGTTGAGGGGATGCACGAAGTACCACCTGAGCCCTCTGCCTTCGTGGTCTGCTGCAGTTTGAGGCCTGGCATTATAAAGTTAATGAAGATCAATGTCGAATTGTTTTATATTTGTTCATAAGTGGCAGAGCCCATGGCAGACTGGGGAGACAATGTTTACCAGCATTGAGATGTATGTTCATGGCTCCATGTGCTCTGAAACAGACCCTGGTGCCTAATGCCAAATCCTCTCCTGGTTGGTAGCAAACAACATCCTACAGGCACATATTCCATATGCTAATGCTTTTTTGGGATGAGAAATTGCGAAGTTTCTTGCAGTTTTGGCTATCTTCTGTAAAACTTAGGAGTGAAGCACTGTGCATAGACACACTATGGTGTAAATCAAAATGTGACAGAAACATCTGTTTCCGGTGCTCATTACACCTCTTACTAGGACCTTTACATGGAAAAATGCTCCATGCTGTATTCCTTCTCCATAGAAGCACAGCTGAGGGTCAGCAGCAATAGAAAGGGAGATCAGTAGGTGGGCAAGACAGGAGGCATATGTCTCAGGCACTGCCTATCCTCATTCCCATCCTTCTCACCTTAAAATTTGGTGGAAAAGGGGAACAGAAATGAGATGGAAGAAGAAAGCTCCACTTTTGACAGGGAAGGTGTGCCTCCCTTCTCTGCCCGCCACCTGGAGCAGCAATTTCATAGGTGCCATGCAATGTCCAGGAACATTTGTCCCCCAGCTCTGCCACCTTCCTTACCTTGGCAAAACCTTTTCCCCATCAGCCTCCTGTATAGTGCAGTAAAGCATGGATGGCCAAAGCAGAGATGGACTAAGAGTATCAAGAACTGCCTCTGGGCAGGCTGTGGGGCTGGCTCAAAGGGGCGGGAGTTGGATGCTGAAGCCCAACACTGAATGTGGTCCTGATGCTGGCACAGGTGCCCTGGGCTGGCTGCTGATGTGGGGAGCACAGCAAGCCCAGCCCAGACCGGGCTGCACAGCAGGATTGTCTTGTGGCATTTCATTGCAATGGCATTAAAAACCCAAGAAGATGTAAGTCTACATCCAACAGCATGAAAGTTAAAAAAATACAACAGTTTTCCTGCATTCTTTGTCACACTAAGTTCTAGAGATAAGGTTGATTCAATTTCATCCCAATATAAAGCCATTAAAAAGATTTAATTACATACCGTTTCTCTCCTATAATCCAAAGTCTAGTAGAAATGCACATCTCTTTATTGTTTCATTTTTATGCTTGTAAGTAAATTGAATATGGGCAATAAAAATATATAATTTGACACGTGCCCCTTGAAGTCTGTACACCATGAATAATAACAGCTGGACATTCAAGGCCAATGGATAAAAATTGATAAATGTTTATTCTGTAAGAAAAGCTTCTGCTGCATACGATGTCACAGTGCTCTAATTTCTTAAGTGAGAAGGATGAAAAGATCTTTCTGAGTATCCACCAAGGTAAGAAAATATAGCACACATATGCCAAAAAAAAAAAAAAAAAGGGATAATAATGACATGCTGCAAAGAGGATTCTATAAATGGAAAGGACAAATCTGTAACTAGCCCAAATGGGCTTTGCTGTATAATGCAAAAAAATAAAAAATGCCTCAGGTGGAACTCTCTAAGAGTATGAGGTCATGACTGTCAGGCGAGGTAGAGAAAAAGGGGGAGAAAAGGAAAGAGGAGTCCTGTAAAAGCTTACAAGGAAATAAACAAGAATGATAAACTGGAAAAAGCATAAGCAGGAGACTGCTGAAGTGCATGTATCGCTCTAGATGTTCTCATGAGTTTGAAAATTTATTAAAGAATGCTGCCTAACAGAGCAGAACCTAATTCCTAAGTGGTGTAAAACTCACTAGAAATTTTTTTTCCAAAAAGGCAATTCTCATCCATTAGTTATACTTGATTTTAATTAGAACTGTGATGGAAGGACATGATCAAGAACGGCCATGCCTGACAGCTTTGCACATAGATTGAAAAGTACGATAATAACAGCCATGCTGGCTTTTAGAGTAAGTCTGCCTGGTTTGTCTAGGAGCAGAAACTGGAAGAAGGTGCTTATGGAAACTCTAGATGAAGTTGGGTAAATCTCTCTAGCTTTCATCAGTCAGCAAGCTCCATATTTTCTGGGTCACAAGTTCCAYTCACATAATAATTTCCTACAAGGTAGTGCTCTATCAATTTTGCTACTATCTTTTGGAACTAAATAATATTTGAATAACCTCTAAACAGTCTGTGATAACAAATATACCTTGAATAAGCAATGCATGAAAAGACGATTCCTTTTTGAAATTGCTGTCTGATGATCTCCTTGAGTGATTCGTCCCCTTTGGATTGTGTGAAATAGAATATAATTGTTCCTATTCATCTTCTCATTACCATTCATAACTTTGTAGACTTCTATCTTATCTTTCATCTGTTGTCTCTTTCCAAGCTGAAAAGTGGACTGTTTAATTTATCTTCTTATGGAAGATTTTCTGTTCCTCTAATTGCTTTTTTATCCTTTTCTGCACTATGCTTTTTTTTAGAGCAAAAATGAAGTCAATAGTTGAGATRTGAGAACACCAGGGATTTTAACAGTGATATAAAGAAACATTTTGCTCTGTTCTTTGTTCCTTTCAAACCAATTTCTGCTGCAATGCTAATTTGGAGGATCTTGTCTATTTAAATAACTCAGTTATATGTTCATTCAAAATGAATATAGTACCAAGGGGAAGAAATGACAGGTGTCTGTATTGCTATCACTGATTACCAATCTATTGCATAATGAGTTTTTCTTTAGGAAGAAATGAACAGTAATGAAATCAATGGAATGAAATCTCTGAAACATTCAATTCGTATTTTCCACCAAGTATATGCATGATATCAGGCTTTTTAATTGCTGCCATTTCATTCTGTA
This sequence comes from Parotia lawesii, assembly GCA_003713295.1. Taxonomy (NCBI): domain Eukaryota; kingdom Metazoa; phylum Chordata; class Aves; order Passeriformes; family Paradisaeidae; genus Parotia; species Parotia lawesii. The sequence goes on from RAHM01000684.1 coordinate 15,836, forward strand.
TCTGTATCTTTATTTGAGCATTTGTACTCAGCACAGAGGAACTTCACGGACTGAGTTTTTGGGGAATATCATAACTTGGGTGCGTGAGAGCTCATCCTTCTCAGCAGGTGCTAGTGCAAACGGAAATTCCTTTGATAGACAGTCATGTTCTCTTACTGAAATGAATACTCTGGCAGAAATATTTCTTTGAAAGAAGTGATAGTGCTAATGAGTGTGTACTAGAACCACAGAGTCTTTGTTAGCAAGCCTGCAAAAATGACAAAAGTAGCAACGCTGCAGTTCTCATCTAGATGAATTGTTCAAATTAGTGAGGTCCAGAAGAGTCAGGTTTCACTGCAAATCCAAACTGAGTGCCAGGTTTTAAAGACCTGTCAGTAATCCAGATCTACTGACTTCAGCAGGCACATATCAAATCATACACCAGTGTAATCGTGCCCTTGGGGTTCCTGGCAGTTACCCTGATCTGGTCTGACAGGAGTGAAAGAGAATGGAGTTGCTTTTCCTGGATCTGATCTGTGTGCTATCTGTGGCATAGATGTTGTCCCTGAACTTCTGTATACATTTTTGATGACATCTGGAAAAGTTCTGTTAACAGCACTTTTATCAAGAAATCACCTTGTTTAAAAGATAAATAAAAGGCTTAGAGACATATAAGCTTGTTTCATTTTTAGAAACCCTCTACCAGGGACTCCATGGGAAGGTAGAAGGGGTTTGTAATGCCTATTTAACTGTCCAAGATGATTTGCCACAAAAAACCACCCATCTCCTGGGTGAAGGACACAGAAAGTCCTAAGCTCCTAAAACTTTTGTGGCTCTCCTTTTGTATGTCAGCAAAAAGAAACATGAAGTAACAAGGACAATATATTACCAATTTTGATTTTTCAATGGTCATTGCAACCAGTAATGACTTTCCTGAAATGGTGCAACACAGCAAAAATGCTGTGCCTATATAGGACACTGCTAATTTCCAGACTGGCAATTCATGCTGGCTATGGTGAGTGTGTCATTGTCATACTCTGACTTATCTGATCTGGAGTTTTTCTTTTTCTCTTTGGAAAAAGAAAAAAGAAAAAGCAACCTGATTTAGCTCTGACTTAGAGAAAATGAAGACCTCTTCAACACATCAGTCATGATGAAAGCCAAATAAAGAGTTAATGGGTACTTCCAGCTGCCTTTGTGCCAAGCTTTGTGAAAAATGTGTAACAACTCTTCCAAATGCTATGTGACAAACCTAGTGATTATGAAACAGAGCTTTACTGTTATGGGTAGGATCATAAAGTGGGGAAGACTTAGTCTGTGGAAAACCCTACCAGGCCAATTTCCATCACTACTGAAACTGCCAGAAATGCCTCTTAGTAGCTGTGCTATGCTAATGTCTTCATTCAAGTGTGTGTGAATGATCCCAAACTCACTCTATTCAGGGCCAGTGTTCCTCTGTATTGCATAAATAAGACATTTTAGCTGCCTCATGCAGACCCTGTGAATTATTCTCAYGGACACTACGAGGAGTCAAGATCTGGTAGCCCAGAGAGCATCTGCTTGAATTGCAGATCTATCTCTTAAACCCAGACAAAAGAATTGCACTGGTTTTGAGCAACTATTACAGATGCCCTGAATGAACCACTTAGTTACATTCACGCAGTAAGCAAGAGCATTTGAGCCCACCTGGCCCCTGTCTGAAGCTGTCTCTATTTTGTGATGCGTACTTCCCCAGCATTGAAACCAGTGAGGCTTGTTTGCAAGCTGCTGAAAGAAAATAAACTCATTCATTTCTAGAAAAGTATTGATGATTTTTGTCTATGCAGGCTACCATGAGTCAGTGATGGCAATGGAAAACACATAAATGGACAGGAAACTTGACTGCTATTCTGTACACTAAATCATGTCTAATTACTAGCATTTTTTTTTTTTTCTAAGGAAAGATACCTTTCTCCTCTCCTCTGCAGCCTCCAGCTTTTTCTGGATCTCCTCAAGAGAGAGTTCTTTCTTCTTTGGAGAAGCTAAAGTTCGTGGTGCTTCTGAAACCGGAGATGGCGGCTTTAGGATCAGTTCAAAGGCCTGGCCTGAGGCACGTTTGTTGATTTGTTTCACTTCCATGTCTGCACAATAAGGTGGGAAATTGTAAGTCCTTCAATACACCAGCAGTATTGAGGAGAGAAGCAGCATTGATATCAGAGTAGGATCAGAAGAACAGACAAATGATTTAGCATCTTTGCCTTGGGCATTTTAAATGCAACGGCAGATTATGGACTGAAAACCATTCTCAGGAGTACATTCCATTTTATCTGTAACAGCTTAATTATACCTTAATCTTATAAAGATAAAAATTTACAGCAATTTTGGAAGCTTATGGGGGTTCTGTGCCATTTCACACCCCCTGCAAGCAGTGCCCAAGTTGATTAATTTTTTAAGCATGCTTTCATCTTTTCTTCATTTTCTTGGGAATTATGTCAGCTATGAAGAGCTGTAGTTCTCAAATGGGGAGTAGGGAAAGAACAGCTCACTATGACAGGGCTAACATTAAAAGTTTAGTTAGTTCTATCAGGAACAATATCCAGCATCATGGTTACTGTGCAATCCGTAGAAAGTAATAGCCCAAACCAGCAATTAAATTGTTAAACCAGCAAAATATTCATCAACTAACACTATGGACTAAGAGGTGAATTGARTAGCTTCCCAGCACTAGCACATTATCTGACCTGCACGATGATTTCCAGTAAACATCACTCACCATCATATTTATAGATGTTCATGTTGCGAGGTTCCGGGTAAAAACAGGAGCAGATCAGCGAGAGCATGGACAGCTCCTTCATCTTTTCCTTGTAAGCTGAAAGGAGAGATCTTGTTAGCATGCTTCACTTCCCCAGCTCCTCCTTAGTGAATGTCTAGCTGACATGAGTGGCCGGGGACCAGAAAACCTACTCTATCACCCACCCGGCAGATTTCTCTAGAATATTTACTTCCAACTATTTCACCTCAACATTGAGCCTTTATCAAATCACAAATGAGATCCTCAGAACTGCAGAGATGGCTTCTGGTCCTCCACATGACCTCAGCCTTGGGCATAATGCAGACAGTCCTCTCTGGTTTATAGAAAGTGAATCTGGCTACCAGGAAATGCATTTAGCATTGGAAGAGTGCCATGACTCCACTCTCCCCTGGCCGGTGGAGAGACATGAAGCTCTTACAATTTCTCTGATGTATCCAAATGCAATTGGGAACAGCTATGGAAAGCTGGCCGTATATTGCCATAGGCAGATGCTAAAGACATTATCTTACAAATGAAAATGTCATCTTGTAAATTAAAAATAAAACCAGAAATGAGGATACATTTATCAAATCATTTGCATAATGTCCTTAATATGCTTAACTACCTGAAACAAAGCTTTTCTTTCCCCACTTACTGGCCAAAATATGTTGCTTTCACACTCAGGTCTAGTCCACATTAGCTGATGCAATTAATACGCTTGTAATTTACCTTTATGATGCTATCTTTGCTGACTTTGTAATGCATGTAGGCCCCAGTCATGAACTGAGGAGGCACTGGTCTAAAAATGGTGATACCAATACCTAATCATTATGCAGTATTCCATGTTCACCCTTCCTAATTGCTTGTAGGTTAGAAAACAGTCTTGTACTGGGTCACTTGGCAAGCCAATGACAGAGCCCAAACTAGAGCTGGCTCTCCTGGGTCCTGGGGCGATACCCTGCCCACTGCCCACACTCCACAACACATCGATATTAAGGCGGGGTGCTTCAAAATTCATCTTGGCACACACAAATCCCTGCTATTATCAATATCATATCTACAGAGGCAGACACTCATTTGCTGCCAGCATGAGAAAACGTGGCTTAAAATATGTGTGACCGAAAGTATTGTACTTAACAGATTAGACCAAATTAACCCTTGTTGTTGCTAAATGAAAATCAGATGGTCCTTTGGTCTTCAAATTGTGGATACATATGAAATTCTCAATCAGCCTTTCTCATGGATGCTCTTGTGGTTTTTGATTTTGCTTTGCCTACTCAGAAAGAAATCTGAGACTGATGAGGGCTTGAGAGTCTTTGGGTGCTGCTCAGTATGGTGGTATTTGAATAATCCCTGGTTCAAGAAGAAATTTCTAGCTGCCAGTAAAGGATTAGTTAATTTAATTAAGCTTTGCATAAGGGCCTCTAATCATGTACCTTGAATAACTCAACTAAAGGAGATACAGCTTTTCAGAAACCATTGGTAAAAGACAGCATTTGAGGTTAAGAGTGTACTGCAGACTTTGCTTTCTGTGAATTTAGGCTGTCACGGAAGCTTGGTCTTGACAAGATTTTGATTTGAAACTGAAGTACTGACTTGCAAAAAATAACTCAAAAATCTTTTGAAGAGAAAAATCATGTCCAACTGATGTCTGTTTAATTATCAATAATGATAAACATAATGAATTGTTCACTTAGACCTCCATCCAACAAGCACACGGGTGTAGTTTTCCAGATTATCCTTTGAGGAGGGCTTGCCCAGCGAGCTGCCCATACCACTGGAATTGCACCCTTCCCAGCAGTAAGGTTGTGGAGTGGGGGCACATCAAACCCTGGCAGGTGCTAAACATAGAGAAAATGGACACTGAGTTGTGTGTTAAAGACATGGCCATTCATGATACAAGCAGAATCTTGTACAAGATCTGCTGAATCACTGCTAAAATGTATACCTTGAAATATCTTTTTAGAGAAAAGCATACAAAGCAGCATCATAGGAATCCTGCCTTYTGGGGCCTTTGTTAATATTTTTTATCTTTGCTTGACATTGAATACGTTTTGCTTCCTAACAGCATTTAAAACGATTACAGGAAGGTGTTTGTTTACCCAGTTTGCCATCTGCAAAGCACAGCAGGAGAAAGATAAGAACATGCTCAGCTCTCTTTCCTTCAGTGCAATAGCTGCACTGAAATCATGCTGGAAAAATCATTGTCTTATTTCATTCTGGCCACTTGCAGAATTAGGGTGACTTTCCATCCTTTACAAGAATTACATTTTCTTTCTTTTGCGGTATTGATTTAGTCTCCACTTGCCCTAGAGAGTCCTTCAGCCATAGCTGGAACTTGGCTTGAATACTGAGAGAAGTTCTGGAGGCTTCTTCAGCTCTGGGRACCAAACAACCTGCCATAGTGGCAAACACTGGTTTTCTTGTTGAAGACTTAAGGGCTGAGGGTGTCAAAGGACCTGAAGAGGCACACACCTCCTCTGGTGTCCATCATCAAAATTGTGATGACATGTCCACCTCGATCAGGCTCAGCTCTGAGTAGCAGGAGCCTTGCATTGTTCATCTCTCCTTTCCTTAAACATTTCTTTAAAACACATTTAAAAAGCTGAAAGCAGTAATGTTAGCCCAGCTGGTGGTTTGATTAAAGCGGCTGGCCCATGTCACACAGGTTAGACAGGGAGGTAACTGTACTTTCCCAAATCCTAAGGATTAGTGTTTTAGCCATGGAAGCAAAAAAAAAAAAAGTCTTTCTGTGAAGAAAGCAGCACACATAGACCAGACAACCAAGAGCAGAGCATTTGTGCAATCTGCACAGGACCTCTTGCCTAACCTGAAATAGGCACAAAAGTTACCTCTTTCATAGTGGAGCTTTTCAAAACCCTTCAAGACAAGCAGTGATTGCAACGAAGTTTATTTTCCAAATGTGTTTCCACTGGCTTGCTAATTATATCCCTCCTTGTGCAGTCATGTAGGCTACATACCATTCCATTAACTGTGCAAGTTAAATGAAGGAGAGTAAATGATGGTAATCCTAATACTACAGAAGCTTTGAAAGGGAAATTGCTAGGAAAGAACAATGTTGACAAAAGATGGCAGCAGAATCTTTTTATTTATATGCAGCAAGATCTAAATGTTTATATGCATTAAGAACACTGATTTTTGTTAAAACTGGAAGAGAACTCAGTATTAGCATTTCTTGTAGTTTTGCTGTGAATATACTAGTATTCATAGGTCTTCTTAAATTCTGAAACTGTGTGATTATTCCAGAACCTCATCTACTTTTTAAGAATAAACTCCTCATACTCAGAGCTGCAGAGAAAGCCTTAGAAATACTATCAAATGCCCCTAAATCTTTGACAGCTTCAGAAAACTCAGATGGCATTGAGAGTCAAGAATGCATGATTTTTTTTTCTGAGCAAGTCCCAAGTGTACCTTAATATTATTGTTCTAAGCCAACCTCACCCTTTTCTCAAACTTCTGCCATTATTTTCAACGGCTATATTTAGAAACTGTGAAGTGACTCCCTCTGTTGGGTGAACATCCATGCTCTTCCTTTGTGGGCTCTACTTGCTGGTCCAGGTAAGATCTTCAGGGGTCTTTTAAAGGCTCCAGTTCTACAACTGCATGAGTAAGAAGGGAAGGACAGCAGGACTGGATCTCTGGAGGGAAACAGTTCGAAGGATTTCATGCCCATGTTGTATAATTTTGGGGATCTTTTCTTTAGTCTAGTCTGGTCCCATGGTCTTAACAACCATCAGAGCCTGGGGCATAGCAGATACACTGCTAATACACATCTTCCAGTTTCAGCACCTATCAACTAAACCAGTTTGTGCTCCAAGATTGCTCTGATGTGTGAACCAAAGCATGGTCAGCTGGGGTGTTTTGCTGATCCTCTTTGAAAATGCTCTACTGGTCTCAAATAATATGTTTATTCAGATACATCCTCTGTCCCTCTGCAGAAAAGTAGTCCATTGCCAGTCCTGCAGCTCACTTGCCCCAATGAATGAAGCTATTAAGGCAGAGTGCTATGGCTGCCATTAGAAGTCAGCAACCACTTATTTACTGTTGGGAGAAATAGCAGGGTTAAGGAAAGCACTGCTAAACCCTTCCTGTCTGTTCTCATCTGTTATCCAATAGCTATAAGAAATTTTTTACAGTTTACACTGTAAAATGAAAATCTGTCCTGACTGACAGGCCATGGGCAATTTGGGTCACATTTTGTTCCTTGGCAAAGCACAGTTCAGACAGATTGCTGTGTCACAGCAGAGACCATTATTCATAAGCAAGACTATTTTTAACACACGAACGGAGAGAGAAAAGTGTAAATGTTACTTATAATTAACATCTAATGAAAGCAAATGTGTTGATTCTTTTTGCCTTATTGAATCCAGTCCGCATATAAGAAATGTATTTTATACGTATATTAATATGGATAGATACTAACCACATACATTACTATGTATACATTACATATATTAATGTATAATGTTACCGTATTTTGACATTTCAAGTACCACTTGCCAACTATTTATTGAAGTTCTGCACACCTGGAAGGAAAAGGAAACTGGCACATTGCCCATGGTCAGAATGTGCAACCCATTACACAGCTCAGCCCTGTGCTCCCTTGCCAGGAACCTATGTGACAGTTGCCTTTCTGAGACTGAACTGAAATCCTGCTTAGTTTTCTCCTCTGGAAGAGACTGAAGCATTAAGATGTATGATTAAGCACGAAACACAGGTAGAGAASACCTACCACACCCATCCCTCATATGGATTTCTGACGGATGTTATTGACAATGTGGTTTGTTATAAATGTCATTTTGTTAATGCTCCCTCTGGGGTACTAGAGCTTTTGGTTTGTCAAGACAATGCTTTAAGCTATGTAATCTTGTGCATACCAACAGCCACACTCTGTTGGCCAGTAATTTTAAATTTTTTTTTTTACTAATCCATTTTAGTAATGTGCTGCATCCTTTTCTGCCAAACAAGATGATGTTCTATAACCCCAACTGTGTTGTTTCCCCACAGCTGGTGAGGTATTTGAAGGAAGTTACATGATGAGTGCTGCTGAAGTGCTGGGCTAGTACTGGGACAAGTACATGGGACTGGGAGAATTAAAACTCAAGATGGGGAACAAGTAATATGGATTCTAGATATCATTTAGTTTTTGGCCTGTCTGAGATCTATCAGCCTGGGATTCACTTTAATTAATGCTAGCCATTATTTAAGACAGCTACTTTTCAGAAATCATGAAAGCTCACTTTTTAGTCAAGGAGGAGCGCTGCCAGAGAATGATGGTTCCATTCAGATGTCTTAAGTTAAATGAATTAGGTTGTCTTAGGACCAGCAAATCTGTCTTCACTGTCAGGAAGCCTAAGGATGTTTATAGGCTTATGGAGTCACCAGTGATGGAGGGAATGAAAGCAAAAGCCTCTGCAGTAAATATATCTTATCCATCCCTTATGCTTAGCCATGAGTGACATCTCATTTTGGTGGTTCACATAGGTGGGGCTTATTTTGTTACTCTCTGAATGCAAAACACTGCTCACCAGAGCATTAGGTTGAGTCCATCTCACAACACAATGTATATGTGTGCTTTTCCAGTTTCCCCAACAAAAATAAAGTTGCTTTACAGCTTAGAGACTCTTTAATGCCCTACAGTGCTCACCTGCTTCACTGTAGGGAAAGGTGGCACAGGACTCCCACTCACCCAGGGCCATTCTTTGGTGGCCAAGTCTTTAAAATTGCACTCTTAATACACTGCAATGCAGTTTAAGATAGAGACAAGAACAGAGTTTTGGTCATGTCCCCTGTCCCTGAATTTTTAAAATATTTTTATATCTAGGCAATAGAGTAAGCAGGTACTATGAAAAAGTAACAAGAAACAGAAAACACAGAAAAAAAGGAGTGATCAGTGAGTTTCCTCTGTCAACTGTGACTCTAGATGCCCAGAAAATAAGAAAGGAAGAACTTGGGACAGCTCTAATCTATTTTTGTGGCAACTGGGAGTTTGAAAAAATAGTTTTAGGCATTAATTTATGCAAGCCTCATGAAAGTTCCTGGCAGAAGTATCATCGATTTTATTCTCTCCAACATGAGACTCATTTAACAAAAGTCTTTAAAATGGTTTGGGATGGAATGAAGCATTAGTGTCACCCATAGAAGCACAGAGTGGCCGTGAAATCGGGGATCACTGTAGCATCAGTTCTACAAAATACACAAAAAAACCCCAATACAAGCAACAGATCTGACCTTCAGCTTCTTATTAAGACTGTGTCAGATTGTCCCAATGAAGCCTGTCCTCGAGTGCAAGGCCTTGCATACCACTTCCACAGCATAATTCAGGTGACAACACAGGATCTGGCTGGAAAACCAATCCCATGGAATACACAAGAAGCTGTTTGCTTATGGAASGACTGTCCTGTAATGGTTTTCTTGAACCTATAGTGCAGAGATACAAACGCATGGAAACATGCAGATTGGAGAGTGGCACAAGTCTCACTAAAAATTGCCCCGAATTTTACAACCTAATCTATCACTGATCATGACTACRGCTTTTTGGACTACTTCAGGTACCATGTCTGTCGTTTTTACTTACTATGTGGGGTTAGAGTCAAATGTCTTTGTTCACTTTATGATGCCAGAATGTTAAGATGTAAAGTTACTATTTGTATTATTTTGATGTATGTAATTTTCACTGCTGAAACAATGAGAAAACCCATTTACTGAACCCTGAATATTACAGTCATCTGYGACATGAGTTAATGGGACTTCTTTGTTGAGCTAATGCAAGCCCATTTCCAAAATGAGATTTTGATGCAAGGGGTCTTTTGAATTTGAGAAAACAACAACTTCGTCACGGTTACTCAAAACAAACACTGATGCAGATGCTTTGTCATAGTCATACGGTGCTTTCTATTCACTGAAATGAAAACACACACATTTCCTTCTACTGTGGAAGGAATACAGCAGACATGTGCCTGTTCAGAGTCTGTTGGTGCACTCAGGGCCCCACAGACTCACCACACTGCATGCTGATGAAAACATGGGAAAACAAGACAAGAAAGCCATGGGCTAGCTCCTCCTTCTTCAGCTCTGCAGAAACCAGTCTGTAGCAGTGGCAGAGCCAGATGCTGCACTCTCTTCCAAGCTACCCCTTTGCAGAGCCCATGCGTTATGCTGGCATGAAGAAGCCCTTAGCAGTTAAGTTCCAAAAGTCCTGTGGGACTGAGGGGAAGGCAAAGGAGCCAGTACTAATATAGAGGACTGTGGCCCTCCTGAAATTCATTTGTACTTAAAAGAACTTMAACCCAGGTGAAAACAGAAATTCCTGAGAATTTTTTTCCACAATGGGGGAAAGACAACCTTCTTTAAGGTCTGCTTTGCCTTTACCAGGCATCCTTTCCCCATATTTCCCTCTGTACCTCCGCATCCCATCTGCCTTCCCCCAGTTTTCTTCCCACAGAGCTTTCTGTGTAGGAAAGGATGTAAGTTACTAAAACAGAGTTTGAAAACAATGGGGAGGATGAAGAGTAAAGAATGAACTTAAAGGCTACAGTAGTCCTAAGAGAGCTTTATTTCCTGCTGGTTAACTGAACATAACTGTCTAATTTTTGTGCAGTCAGAAGTTCAAATCCTGTTATTCAGACGATTTGGCAGGATACTGATGTTTAAGATGCTGAACTTACACCTGCCTTCAGAAGAGGCCACCAGAGACACAGACAGTTTCTGATTATCACGTAAGTGTGGGAGTTATGCAAACATCAAAAGTTCTAAAATTTTTAAGGCAGCCCCAGCCAGGAACCATTCTGCTATCCGCTGTCTCCAGTACTCATTGGAAGCAAAAAAGACTGTGGAAATTCAGCTATGGGATGATTTGAACCAAAGTAATTTTCGTGAATGTGGACTGGATGGAAAAAGCAAATAGGCTTTCAGCAAGCACCAGCAGGAAAGCAGAAAGACCAAGAGGAAATAACCTTCCTTATCTGGCTCACCTTACCTGCTTGAGAACTGTTGTTGGTTTTGTTACATACCTGCACCTGGGGCAAACAGTTTCTTTTGAGCGGCATTGTAGCAAGCTTGGCTCTGTCATGTCTTACAGAAAAATCTGTTTTACTTTTAGCTTAGGACTCTTGTTAGAGTAGTAGTAAGGATTCTTCATGTATCATTCTGGGTCTGATTCTATCACTAATTTTCCTGTTCTCAAGAAAAATCCCTATCCTCTGATCTATCACTTAAGAGTCTTACATGAATGATTTAAGAAACAAAACCTTGAGCTCTGGAGTTTTTGAATGGGTGTATTTGCCTCCCATGATTTAGTGTTCATGGTGTGCAATGTATTTCCTTTGCRCTGTATGCCTGAAGGGTTGTGATATATGGTTGTGATATATGTCCTTTCGCCAGGACACAAAGCCATTAAACTCTTTTACACTTCTGAGACAGGTTACATATAAAATGGGTTAAAAAGCCAGATATTTCACTCCAAAGTTTCCATTAACATGGCTGTGAAGATCCCTCCTGGTAAGCACCACTGAACCACAATCTCAATCTCCATGCAGGCTACAAAAGCAGTGTTTTCAGGAGTCCTGATGCACATATCTGAAGGCCAGGGAGGCAGAAGGCTTTTTCGAGACTCTCCTCCACACAAACAACCCAGCCTTGCTGTATATAGGTTATCTTGTCTCAGCATTCCTGGGGCTGGGGCTACCAACTCTACGAGCCTTCCATAACATCAGCCTAGTGGAGTTTGCTTCAGGACTTCCTTGCTATAGGACAACCCCAGATTGCTGATCCTTCTCTCAGAAGTGGACATGTAGTGCTCAGGAGCTCCCCGAGCCCAGCTGTTTCCTGGGTACAAAGCTGTGGTGCTTGGTTTGGTTCTGGGGCCATGCTGGTGACTGAAGCACCAGGGAAGGACTTGCAAAGGAACTGGAACTTCTTCAGTGTCTTTCTAAGTGTGTGGTGGGGAGAACCGAACTACAGATTGGAAGCTGCCAAGCCTGCAAGCAGCCCACTTTTCCTCTGCAGCATGCAGGCTTCAGGCACCACAGCAGCAGCGTGTCTGCAGCTTGGTGCTGAACCAAGCACTGGTSGGAAGTGAAATTTCAAGTCCTTGTGTCGAGCACTCCAATCTTCTCTGGTGCCTCAAGCAGAAAACCCAGCAGAACACCCAGGACTAGGCTATCAGGGGTGGCTGCTACCTCCCAGTAAGCTCTTAAGGTCATCTCGTCATCACATTGTGGGAGTATGCGGGGGGCCCAGCTGAGATCTGTGCTACTTTCTGTAAAAATGTGTCAGATGCAAACACCCTATGCCAAAGAGCTTACGATGTGAGAAAGAGAGGCAAGGGATGCTGGGGGAAAAATGACCCAGAGGCAAAAAAAAAAGCCTCAGGTCACAGACCTGTTCTGTAGGAAAGCTTCTTGGGGAACAGAGCTCTCCTGAATTCCGTATAAGTGACACCTCTGTCGGCACAGGCTGTCTCTTTGTGAGTGCTGCAGGCAATACAGGTGCTGGCTGGTGAAACAGCCCCTTGAGGGAGGTTGCAAATCAAATGTGATGAAATAAAATGGCAATGGTTTAGTCATGCAGCCTACTATGATCAAACAGCATCTTCCCAAGGTATGAATCATGCTACGGATTCTGTTCCAGCACAGTAAGACTGGGTTACTAGAGCAGCGTGTAAGAGAGCTGGCTGCCAGTATTACTTTTATTTATCTGAATCTCACCATCAGCCATGTGTGTTTGGAACAATGGCATTTATTCAGTTTTCCCTGGTGATGTCTTCAGAGACTTCCACTGACTTAAATTTGCATCACCCTTATAACTTCATGTAGGCTTGACAAACTCTTCTTGGTCATGCATCACCTGGCCATGCATTACCCACTGACACTTGACACTGRGTGTCCTTTTATTCCAAGCCCTCTGTTTTTTATCATGCTTGGAGACTAATGACATAACCTTGCATATTGCCAGTCTTTGCGATGGAAATAGGAGTTCTGCTACTGGTTTTTTCATCTGGACACAGCAGATCCTTCCTGGACTTGTAGCTGATCTTACACTATGAAATCCATCCCCTCATCTCTGTGCTGAGATTACAGTCAAATTGTTCATACTGAGCTTCTCCTGAAAGCAAATTTTAGCAGAACTACCCACATGTTTTGAAAGCAAGCCATTGATACATCATCAAGGAAAGGAATGGCCCAAAATGGTTCAGGAAAAGCAAGCAATTAAGAAAGAACGGGTAAGGAATTCAACTTTCTCTGTTTCCATCATTCAGCTGCTGTGGAGTACCTCGATGAAGGGAACAGAGATGGACTGCTACAGTGACAGCTTCCATTAACAGACAGGCTGGTYCTTGACATTTTTCTGGTTCGGATATGCACACGGTTTTAACAGAATTGTAAGTCTGATATAAAATATGGCATTTTTATAACTCATATAAGGGTTGTAAACACAACCTTCATTAACCTGTGCCACTCCAAAGTGCAGATACCTTTCACGTCTTCCAGTATTTTCAAAATTGTGCTTTGACCTGATGAAGGYAAAAATATTTAGTTGTAACTTGAGGCTCAGAACAATAAGCAAAATAAATTGCAAGGTGCCTTTTTTTTCTTTTCTTTCTCTASATAAAAAGAAAAAAAAGAAGCAGGGCAATCAGCTAAGTAGAAATTTGTGTTTGTATGATATGACATAAATGCAACTATGATTTCTTGTAGGGTTGGACTCTCAATCTTTGCATTCCAGTAATTAAATGCATTCCTTGCTTGTTGAGCCATCGCACCGAGTGCAAAACCTATTGCAATTGTTTTCACACCATAAATATCAGGAGAATCCATTTAAGAGAAAATATGCTGCTGTGAAGGCTGTAGRTAGTATTTTTCAAAACTAATCATTTCATATAGACTAGAAAACCCATTTTATAGGGTCTGAAAAATCAAACACGTAGAAGCATTCATTAGTCAGTTTATATATATGTCTACAGATAAAAAAGTATATGCGTGTATATAGATATATATGTATATAAAGCTTTATTTGTTTAAGTTTATTGGTTGATTCTGAGCAATTCCCATGTATTTAATGTACTTAACCCAAAGCCAAATATGTGTAACTGCATCTTTATGCTACACAATCATTCTTACTGGCTGCCATGACTACCGACTAAATGTCAAAACGTAAAAGACAATGAAAGGAGACAGTCTGGAAAATCCAATTTACTTATGGGTTTCGAATGGAATTTTAATTTTGTGGGACATGCTAAAATAAGAATGTCTCATCAGTCTGAATAAAGGCGTTTTCTTTATAAAGTTTGCTTTCTGTACACAATTGCAAATGACATATGTAAGTAGATTACTTACAAAGGAAGAATTCCAATCCTTGCAATAATACAATGGGACACACATTATAATGGTGTTAATTAACAATAGTATTTTAAATTTGAATGCCAGAACAAAACAATAGTAAATAACTACTAGTAAATAACTTTTGAGTTTTCATACAAAACTGTTTGATACTGGAATTTGCCTGTCGACATAACTCATAATTGTGGAAGATTTTGCTTTAAACCCAAGGAGGTGTGATAATGGAAACTGTGTTACTCTGATGCTTTATGTTGTAYGGCTTAATTCCCCTTCTTCATAACAAAGACTATAGAGATGAAAATGTTTTTATGCAATTTTACGTCTACTCAGTGGGGTATATGTGGGAGCAAGGGGCTGTGTTTAATTATGAGATATTACAAAGGACTATATTTCTGGGTTTAGAGAAATGTAATCCCTAATTTAAGATAGTCTCCCTATTTAGGAAGCCTATCAAAGACATGTTTATCTTTGGAGAAATCCTTTGAYTCAAAATAATGTCTTCAGGTTTTGAAGGACTTTGAAAGCACTGCACAGAGTAAAAAAAAAAAAATGACAGCAATTCCCTCATCAGCCATGTTGATACAAAGCAGATTCTGTAAAACTCRTCTTTTCACTTGGTGGTATCTGCTAACAAGTGGGCAGCAGGATGACTAGAAGAAGTATCTTTTGGCAGGTCACCAAATCTAGAAACTGGGGCTAGTGTGAAAATCTATTTTTACATCATTGAAAGACATAGGATAATTTTCTGTTAGTCTTCTCCACAGTCCAAAAAAAGTACAAATGCCCAAGTGAAGTTTCGGATGACGAGTTCCTAAACCCATAACTGTCAGTGCTGAAGGATGAAGTGTAAGAGCCAAAACAGGAATGGATACTCGGGAAGTGACTTTTTTAAAAAAGAAATTTGCAGAAATAGATTCAGCATATGTAGCTTAGCTCCAAAAGTCTCACAAGGAAGAGTTTGGGTTTGGTTTTGGGTTTTTTTTTTGATTTTGTTTGTTTGTTTGTTTGTTTGTTTGTTTTGGTTTGGCTTTTTGTTGCTATTTTTTCAATCTTTCTTTTAAATGGTCCAGGTTTGGAAGACAGAGAAAGGAAGCAGAGGTGTGTGTGAATCAGCAGGAGGGGTTGGGTTCACAATCAATGGAAGGTGTTTGGTGCTATGGAGTGGCACTTGAGGTACTCCATTCAGTCTTGGGTCCTCCAATTTAAGAGGGACATGGAAGAACAGGTGAAGGTCCAGTGGAGGGCTATCAGGAAGGTGAGGGATYATTGGGCAAAGAGGTGGCTTAAGGGACAATATATTAGGTACTCAAGATTAATGAAATGACAGAATCAAACCCTTCCAGATGACATACATCTGACAACTCCGTGGCTTTCAGATCTTTCTATGTGATCTTTATCGAAACAATATATGCAGTTCTTACTACTAATTACCAGATTTATACTTCTATTATCGTATCCTGCCATGACTTTATGCATATATGCAAACATTTGATTGCCTCCATAACGAAAATAATGACATCTCTCAACAGCATATTGCTAAAATCTATCACGGTTGGGCATAGATTATAAATATTATTGAGTATGCTAACCAGAAGATGTATAAAATTTACAAGAAAAAAAAAAAGGAAGATAAAGAATGACAGCCTCTTCTTGGAAACTATGCTGATGGTGCAYAGAAATTAGTATATTATTCAGAATTGATTAAATTGGCTGAGAGGGAGCATTTGCTGGTGGGATACTTTTATTACAATTGATGCTACAATAAAACTAGAACAAGAGCCACTGATCGCAGCGTAGTGACCTGTGATTTAAGTAGCTTTGCTCAGATTTGCATAATAGAAGCACTTTGATTTTTGAAGACATAAAATTAATGCATAAATGTCTACGCTATAACAATTAATATGGACTTTCAGGAATGTTACTGCTCCCAATTAAGTCTTTCATGACCCACCTCTCTTTTTCATTTTTCTCTTCTCCTTACCTCTTTTTTACTCTTTTTCAATTTAGTGGTACTTTTCCTATCTCAAAATATTACTGAAAATGTCTAGAGTACATTTGCCCTGGCAGTCTATCTCTCTCTCTGCAGCTGTCCCTGTCTGTGTCTATTTTTTCTGCAATACTGGCCTCCACTTAGAAGAAAATCTTGATGAATTCAGAGATGCTGCTCTGCTACTAAATTAACCACATGAGGAGCTAATCCCTGCAGAGGTGCTCCACTGATTGTTGGTGTAAGGGTGTTTGTCTCATTTAGAATAAAAAAAATGATCTTGCAATAGCGAGATTTTCAGGGTACTGTGCACCAGCATCAACAATCTGYCATTAATGGCAAATCAGAACTTCTTTGTTGTTCAGCCTTTCCTTTATAACAGACTTATCAAACTTCCAGAATTTGATTGTTTTTTAATTGTGATTTTTAATATGTTCTAAAAGTAGCAGGAGTTAGATATACCCAAATATCAATTTGTAACAGCCTGTTCTGTCTCTTTCATTATATGATCAAGTTCTTTTTCTAGCACAAAAAAAAGTTCATTTTTCTGCATAATTAAATTCTCCTTTTTTTTTAGTGTAGCTGGCTCTCACATGATTTTTTAAAATAATAAAGCAGATGTTTCCTCCTAAGTTGATGCTTTGAGAGATTTAAAGGGGGAAAAAYAGGTTCATCAGATGTAAATCAACATGAGTCTACTACACCCATAGTTCCACTGGTTTAGATCTAATTCTAGCAAGACAGGTGTTCCTGGCCTTTGCATATCTTAGCCACTTAAATGTGCAATCACAGTCAGCCATTGCTATTCCCCATCTTGCACCGCTTTGTTTCTTCCACTGCCTTCGAAAATATGTCTTTCCACTGAACCTCACATTGTTAAACTTCAGTTTGGTCTACAGTTTTCTTGGCTGGAAGGCTGCCTCTTGCTGAATTTTGGAGAAGCTTTTAGCTAAAAACATTTCACTATTTCTGTGAAGATGACTAGGGAAAAATACATGCATGTGGTAAACTAAACAAGTGATTATTGCACTTGTTTGAAAGGTTCTAGTGCTTTGTGCCAGGGAATCATTCTTCATTTGAAAAACCTGTCCAGGTCTGGCCATGGAATAAGTCARTGAAATGTTGGATTTCAGCCTTCAGCCATGTCTGAGAGACACAAATCCAAGCTTTACAACCAGTTTCTCTCAAGCCACTTTGTGCTGGATTCTGATTCCATGGTGGTTGAGAGTGATGCTGTGGACCAGAGGAGCACTGGAAATCAGAAAAAAAAAGAGGAAACAACTATCCTGTGGTCTCAATTCCTCCCCTTCTGGCCTCACAGAAGCGTGAAGGACTACAAGAATGAAGCAGTTGTGTGAAGAGATGAGAGCTGAATCTGCATTGTGGAAGTAATTGCCAAGAGCACACAAATTAAAAAAAAAAATAAAGAAGGAAAGCCAAGCAGATAAAGCCAGTCAGGGGATAGGATGATTGAAACTGGATCAAGAATGAAGGTAACACTTGACTGACTGGCTAATGAAACTGGGAATGAAAATCAGGGAAAGGGTACCAAGGAAATGGATGAGACTGGAAATCAGTAGGTGGTGGGGATGGAGTAGATGGGAAACTGATTAGGATGGCAGATTGCTCACAAGAATATTGAGAGTAATCTCAAACAGAAATCTTCCTAACTGGTATCTCAGACTTTCCCCTACATGCAAATGACATTAAAAGGCTACAAAAATAGTTCAATCACAGTTCAGGGGCAGACTGGGGTCCATCTCATATAATATTCTGTTTCCACAATACTTCTTCTTAATTTTGTTTTAATCTTGGCAGTTCTATTTGTATAACTACATAGAAATGTACTCAATATAATTTTGCAACCTTCATACTGTAGATTACCTGCCTGCTTATCTAAATGCCTTTATATTGCTGCATAGGTTCAGTATTTGTTCTTATTGCAGTTTTTTACCCTTGACAGACCCRTTCACATCTTTGTGCAGAAACCAGGATGCCAGCAGACATGAGACCTCTTGAACAGCACTGGCAAACTATGCAAACTGGTAATTACAATTTTGCAGAGGACTTGAAAATACCTTTGTCATGTTTAATACTGTTTTTCAGGCCTCTCACAACAAGGGGATTTACACTGTTAATCAAATGCAGTATGATTCTCTAAGTAAGACATTTCCCTTAATGTTTCACTGCAAAAAAAAAGTGAATGCACTTCAAAACGGAATAACTTCAATCATAAATGCAATTYAAGATAAATATCTTACTGTTACTTTTCTTAAGAAGTCATTAATGATATTTTACCTGGAAAATGATGATACTTAGAACATCATTTCCCAGCAAGAAGGTATTTGCCTTGAGATCATTATTGTTGACAAATAYTAAACATTTAGGTTTTTAAATCAGGAATCAGGGCTTCATTCCTACCTACAGCATATAATATTGAAAGCTCTCTAACTTCAGTCTGGACAGCATGATAAAATATCTGAGCACATAGAAAAGATATTATTTTAGAAATAGCTTTTTGTATTACATCTACATAATACATTTWAAAAACACCAGTACCTGGAGACAAAGAAGGTATGTATATTCAAGTGATATAAACATGACTTGAGTGACAATAGCTGCCCTTTCCTTTCACATGAATAAAGTAAGCAAAAAATATATTAAAGCAATTAATAGACTAACAAAATGGGTTACAGAAGTGAATTTCACTTCCAAAAATGTCTTTGAAAAATTATGGAGATTGATTCACGTATTTGTTTTAAGATTTCCTAGGTAYATGCAACATTTCTTACAGCTCTATTCAGGTAACTGGAGGATTTGCAGTCCAAAAATAGCAGTAAACCAAAAAATGTAATTTTTGCTACACTTCTATCTAGCAATGTTGCTAAAAAAAAAATCAGTGCATCTTTGACATGGCTGTGGTCTCCACAGTCTTTTGAAAAAGAAAAAATAATAACCGTGATAATATTAGTCACTCCAGGGAGCTCTGCCAATGAAATGGCATCAAGAGTTATCCTAGTGGAAACCAGAGGATGAATTTGAATGTGCATTTATCAGAAATCTTAGTCCAAAAGGACAATTTGTGTTTTCAATAATTTTGAAAGTATCAAAAATAGCATCAAGATCAAAAGTTATAGCTACTTAGTGACTAGTGAATATATTTAAATGTAAAAACCTTAAGCATTAAAAGGCACTTCATCTACCCTCAGGTAGAGTGTACCTTAGCTTACGGTAAATTGTCAGTTTGTAGGACCCTATGCCAGTCGGTAGCATAAAATATGCATACAATTATTTTTTCTTTACCTGAGAAGCTCCCTAAGGATTATAAAAAAGTCCCTCAATAGCACAGAATGCTAATACAGCTTTAGTAGGTAAGTTGCTCTGTTTCCTAATCTGATCAGTATGGATTTTGACAACTTCTATAACATCAGAGCACGGTTACATATTTCCATGCAGTATGGAACATAACCTCACATCGCAGCTCTGAGGTAAGTACCCAAGATTATCCCCATCTTAATGCAGAGAAAGTCAGGTCATAAAATGATTAACCTACAAATCCAATAAAGGAACTAGGAGCCTAAAATGATGCTTAAGAAAACTCAGGTTTCTAAATTGAAAACTTGGATCCTAGACATTCYGGCACAGATGAGGAGACATCAAGAGAATACAGAAAAAACACAATTTGTGCTCTTCAAATTGGTGTGCACTGAAGGGTGCTAGACTTTGGACAAGCAAGGATGCCTCAGACTTGAAATGTTTAATCCACTAACATAGGGAATTGTGTGTTCTTCCAGCTCACAGTCAGTCTTCTGAAGAAATCTGTATAGCCTGTTTCCTGGGAGTGTGTGGCACACATAGGGTTCTTCATAAACAGAGGAGCAGCCACAGTTTTCTTTCAAAATGTAGCTGAGGAGAAATGCTGCTGGCTGTCTTACTCCTGCCCTTTGGAACAACTGCCTACAGTGACACCTTTCACTGGGAAATGCCAGAGCTGGGGTCAAACTCTCAGAATGAGGAAATTCAAGCCAAAGGGTGCTAACTGCCACCCAAAGAAACTCACGTTCTGTTTTCTGCTCCCACAACTGTTTCTATTTTGCCATATCATGCAAAATCTAGCAATGCTCCTAGGATCCCCAGKTCCTAGGTGTAGGTCATCCTTCCTCCTCTGTGCTCTCTTGTCCTCTCCGTAGCATGATGTTCTTCCCATGGCAGAGTGGAAAGAAGACACAGCTTGGTGGTCTGGTGTTCTGTGGGGAGGGAGGACACACAGGGACAAGGGCCACCACAKCCCAGCACCACACCTGGAGGCCAACCACCAGCTGTTTGGCTCAGGGACAGGAGTGCACCTATTGCCATCTCTTCTTCTCCACCCACCACAATGGAAGAGACAAAACCAGGGCTTCTCTGTGGCTGTGGGTGAAGTGCCCAAGGGACAGCTGAAGTTTCACCATTCCTCCCTGCATTTTCCTCTGGGTCACTGGATTATGAGCACATTCATTCTGGGCAGACCTTGACCACAGCCAGAGGTGCTGACCTCTTCCCCACATGCTGTGGAGATACGGTCATGCTTGTATCTCACCACAGGTGCTTTACAGTTTACTAACCCTATCCTCAGTCAGCTCTCTAAACTAAACTACCTGGCTGGGGCAAAACTGGCGAAAAACTCCTAACAATCCTGTTTTGTGATTGTGTGTGTGAAGGATAACAGCCTCTCCACACAATAACTGCTACAATAGTGACAGGTTTTGTGTATTGGAATGAATGCATAAATCATAATTTATTTACGAACTGCTTGGATTTGACRGCTATACCTTAAAAAGAATAACATTTCTAAATACATTCAGCAAAGCCTAATGTTTTGTGCAGATGCTGCGCATCAGTTAAACTGCACATCCCAGCAAAAATAGCTTAAATTCACTTCACTGGTTAAATTATGCATTAGCAGACAGGAAAAAGAAAAACATAAGTGGAAGAGAAAATGAAATAATTTCAGATCAGCTTTGTATGCTGGTATTTGTCAGACATGATGTCGTAAGCATTTAGTTCCCAGGAGGTAGCATTTCTGCATCAGTCYATCTTTTTTTCAACTCAGGATGCAGGTCCATGTGGATTGAGGTCTCCAAAGGAATTTTTGTCCATTTTTGAAAATGTTTGCTGAGCAACTAGAGRAACAGGCACTTTCTGCACTGCAGTCACGGGTATGCAGCACCTTGCAGGACTGAGATTCCTGTCCTAGGTAGAATTGCTGGCTGACATTCACCTTGGGGACCCACGCTTCCAAGTGGGATCAACAGTGCTTTTAAACTGAATGAAAACMAACAACACCTCAGACTGTATCCATAGAAAAGTGTGGGGGAAGAATTGTGAATAGCAGCCATTCYCCCACATCAGCTGCCAGTTTTTGTGTCTCCATAGGCCAAAGACCAGCTGATTGTGCTGAGGCCAGTGGCTGTACTCCACTGGCTCCACTGAGGCAAGACTCATTTGCAAAGTTGGTTCATCTGTCATCCATTTTATGKATAAATGCTGAAGAAGATATGTTCTCTACAAGGCACCTGAGGATGGCAATAGTTTTTGTTTATAAAGGTGACTTRTATAGAGAAGTGACAGAGGATTTTTTGAAGGTAGTTACTGCAGAGGTAAGCAAGCACTGCTGCTTCATGATATAACAATTGCTGCTCCTCTTGGGCAGAACTACTGAGAGYGCCAGGATAAAGGGTTTTGAAGACTGATAACCTAAGCTGAAAGGCAAACTTACACTCCCTCTCACCAGCCTGTGAGAAGGCTTGCTGGAGGACTTCACTTCCAGTGGTGGTGTTGCCCACTGGTCACAGGGCCAGATGCCACWCTCAGTCCCTTATGTTCAGCTTTTTTGCTGTACCACCTTTAGCAAAGCTTTTAGTGAGTTAATTTTCCAACTATATCAATTACGTGGTGTGACACCATTTTTGGATGCCTGCTTTAGGACTCCTAAGGCTTGTTATTTTTCAGGAGTGCTGAGCATCTCTTTGTTTCTTTTGTCTGTGAACTAATAAGGWAGTTAAATTAGACCTACATGAAAATGCTGCACAGGTCAAGTATTGCCCAGACCAACCAGTCATGGGAACCTTCTGCTCTTTGTGTTTTAGACTACAAAGTAATGCTGGCTTCTCACTGCCAGCAATAAGGAGAATTAGTTAGTTAATATTGTACAGTCTTTGAAGGTTAAAACACTATCTAAATACATTGCCAGATGTGAGTGCCTCATCTCTCCTTTGTAATGAGGTTTTCTTTTTCAGATTAATGCTATTAATTTGAAAACAGATAATTCTTTTCTAAAGAAATTAATATAAATATCAGCTGAAATAAATCTAACCATAACGGTAGATTACACAGTATATATAATAAAAAAATAGGTGTGCAAAAGCTGATCTAGAGAAATGTACTAATGTACAAATACCAATTAAAAAAAAGAAAAAAAATTCCAGGCTTAAATAACAAATTAAAGAAAATTCAAATTCACAAAATCAGTGTGAATGAATTACAGGAATACATTATTAAACAAGGAAGTTTTCAGTCTAACTAGAGCTTATATTGGGACAAAGAGGTGATGGTAATGGAGGTGGAGGTGAGAGAACATTTTGGAAGTGTTCAAGCTGCTGAATTTTATTTTTATTTCTTCAGTGTGTTATGGGATATCTTCCATAAGAAAATGGAATAGATGACATTCCATCCTTCTGCCTGTACACCTCACGGGGTAAGAAAAGAACTGCTATGAGGCAATATAAATCCTTAGCCATAYGGACTATTTTAAAAATTATTCCTGCCTTAATCCTCAATAGCAGAAGAGTAATCTAGTCTTTCAAAACTAGGAAAAGAATGTGAATAGGCRTTAACCTCAGTTCCTTAGTGAATTTTACTTACCAACATTTTTATATTAGCTCARTAATAAAAGTTCTCAGAAAAAGTAAACTAACTGAAATGTTATCACTTCAGTTTCCTTATCATATCAAAATGATATCAGGAAAAGGTTTTTTCACCCAGAGGGTGGTTGGGCACTGGAACAGGCTCCACAGGGAAGTGGTCACAGCACCAAGCCTGACAGAGTTCAAGAAGTGTTTGGACAATGCTCTCAGGTACACGGTGTGACCCTTGAGGATGTTCTGTGCAGGSCCAGGAATTGGACTCAATGATCCCTGTGAGYCCCTTCCAACTCAGCATATTCTGTGATTTCTTCTCCTAGTGAAAGAATTTGGAACAGTGGTATCTCAGTCAAATCACATTTCTGCTAACATTATGATACAATAAACTTGTTTGGATTCTTGCCTATGTTTTCTTCTCTTAAAGTAATTTCCTGTTTACAGACGCATACTTTTCTGACAGTTGGAAATATTTCAGAGCTGACGTGTGTTCATTTATTTATAAAAGGGGAAGGTTAAAACCTTCAGCTAAAAACTGAAGACTATGGAAAGAAGTGTGTTCAGTCCAAATTCAGCCTGGCATTTAGCCATACCTTGTTTAACTTGAAGCTTGTTGTTGGCATTRATATTCAGATAGCTACTCGTGCAATTGTTGATGATCAAGCAATTGTTTAAGTGTAGTRGCAGATCAGAGGGCAAATTCTTAGCCCTTTGCAGTAAAAAAAGCCTACTAATTAAAATAATTGAGCCAGTTAAACTCAACAACCATACACTTATTTATGACTTCACATGTATGTTACATACCAGACAAAACAATAATGTAGTACTCAGTTAATAGAAAAACTTAGCAGTGGCCTTGAATCCATCAAGCTAAGTATCAAGGTCTGAGCTTGTAACTAAAATGCAAATTACAAAGTGAAGAGCAACTCTGAAGCACTTCCACAACGGTTTGATCCATCTTAGTGAGATATGTGAAAGAGGGAGCATGGGGCTGCCTGAATTCCTGTATCCTCATAATCCCACCCATTTAYCACCTTACAGTGTTCCTGACTATCTCAAAAGGAGTTGACATTAAAACACTTCCTTAATGCACTATTAACACATATCCCATGTATTTCTGTTAAACAACTTCCTATAAAATAAACTGGAACCATAAYTGGGACTGAGATTTTCTGTATGATGGTTGTCTGAAGATGTTMAAATAATAAATATTCTTTAAATAAAACACCACAATGAAACAATGAAATAATGGTTTCAAACACTTTTTTAGTTCCAGTGGCATCACAGAYGGCTTCACTCTTGTGTCGCCATCCATGTGCCTTACCCTAGGTAAGTTTATCAAACCAGGTATGTGGCCTGATTGGTCTGTAGTGACCCTACCTGCAAAGGCACTGATTTATATAACACACATCCAATTTGCTTGGGACCTTAAGGTATGAMGGAATACCTGTATCCAATACAAATTTAATGTGGAAGATGGTGTCAGGGGGAGGATGAAGTTTAAAAGCCCCCAGAATTTCTCTACAGTTGTGTTACATGGAATTTCAAAAAAAGACACACTTAAAAAAACACYCAAAAAACTAAACAAAGATGCTTGYGTGGCCTGCATCATTCATATACTATGTAAACTAAACAGAAAGAAGAATCTCAGGGGCATTCAGAGCGTAATGATCTCCAGAACTTCTTGCAGCTGTTGAAATTCCTATGTAAGTAAAAGGAGCTTTCCTTGAAAACCTTTTATTTTACACAGTCTCACAGAAAATGAGGCTTAATTTTGCTTTCTATGGCAGAACATAAACACAGGCTTGTTCAAGGTATTTAGCATCTGCCTACCCTGAGTTACGTGAAGAGTTCTGTCCAAAGCCAGTAGGACTATTCTCACGCTCAGACACCTGATTAAGTGCCTTGCTGGACCAGGGCCAGAAACATAATAGTGGGCTGAGTTAAGCTGATTAGAAATGTTTTGCTGGCTCCAGTGGTAGCAGGACCTAGCCTTTATTGCCACTTTGCAAAATATGGTGCCCAACAGGGGGAAAAAATCAGGCACTCTGTAGTCCTTTCAGTGTTCTACTGGGTAAAGTTTGAGTACAGAACAAATGTAGCTAATTTAGCCCTAACTGGAAATGTGCATTACTGAGAATGCATCTATTTTTCCACATGAAAAAAATATTTGTTGCCTTGTAGTAACTCTTSAAATAAGGTGATTTATTCTAATAGGCTGTGTAGATCCAAATTTTGCCTATTAATAACTATAGCAAGGAAGAATACAGATGAAAGAAATTATGAGGAGAATCCTTTAAGCTTTGTCAGTTTTAAGATGGAAGATGCTTTTAATAAAGTAACTTTAACTTTTTAATTGAATGTTGTTGTAATTAGTATTTTTAGAAACTTGAGCTAGGTAACTGCAYGGCCTTTTATTGCTGCTATAGGTGGCTCGTTAACCAGGGATTAATAGACAAACTGGCGTCACACAGTCCCTCTGTCTCTGGGTAAACCTAATGATTCCTGGCATCACTCCTGCTGCAGAAATCTTTATATTTGTGTGCTGTGAGATCATTAACACCAGGCTGAGGAGCCCTTCCTTCCCTTGTGACAGAATTCCTAACAGGCCTTCTGCAGCGATAAATCCCCGACCGACTACAAATTATCAATACTGATTACAGGATTACTGCAGTGGGGAGGGGACGGCGTGCTCGGCACTGCAGGGCTGGCCAGGCTCCCACAGCCCTCACTTCCCTCCTCTATTTGCATCTACAGCTGTCTCATTCCTTGTTCCCAAGGGTGCCACAGCGGGGCTAGAATGCTTTCAATCCACGCCARTTGTTCCTTGGGAGTGGAACATCAGCATTCAGATAAATGCATTGGTGTAATGCATCGATTTCAGCCGGTGCCAGGAGGGTTTGGTGTAACTTCGTGCAATGTGAGGAAGAGTGGTAACAAGAACCTGCACAAATTGAAATTTGAACGGGATTTGCTTCTTGGGGAGGACAGCAATTGTGTTGGGAATGCTTCATCCTTATTTTGTGGGATTTGCGTGTGCACGACATTAATGATGAATGATTGTGAAAACTTGAATTTGAATGCGTCAAACGCAGGTCCAGCCTCATTCCTCTTCAAAAAACCAAAAAACCAACAAAAACCAACCCCAAGGAGCGTTAGGGTCTGGACGCTTTCAGCAGCCCGACCCCACTACTGTTCTCCCTCTCCTTCTTCCACACCCTCACTGGGATTTTTTCGCCCACCCTCCCCAGCAGCCTCCCTCGAACAAAGGGGCCRGTGCCGGGCTACCGCCCTTCGCTCCTGCCAGGACCAGCAGGACCAACGGGGACCCGACGGGAACGAGCTCCCCGAGACCCGGGAGCCCCCCGGAGCCGGGCTGGAGGGGAGAGCGGAGGAGCCGCGCCCCGCCCGGCCGCTCCCGGGCCCGGCGGGGTGGGCTGGGGGCGGCGGGGGCGGCGCGCCGCGGCGGCAGGGCGCGGTTCCTGCGGGGGAGGGGGAGGATGCTCTCCTGCCGCTGGAAAACGCAAAGTAACAACAGCCCCGGCAGCTGCCCCCCGGGAGAGAGAGCAGGGCGGGCACTGCTAGCGCACACCAGCTCTCCGTGATGCAGTGACCTACTTCAGCCGGCCCCCCGGCCCCCCCGGCAGACTGCAGGTGCGGGCAGCGCCGGGGCAACGCCGAGCGCAGGCTCCTTCTCGCCCCCTCCCGCAGCCCCGCGCCGTGCTGGGCTGGGCTGGGCGCGGCCGGCCGCAGTGCGCGCCTGGCAGGGTCCGCCCCACCGCAGCCCCCCCCGCCCGGCACCGCGGGGCCCCCGCCGGCCCGGCCCGGCCCCGCCCGCAGCCCCCCGACCCGCGCCGTGCCCCTTTCGGGCGGCGGTGCCTCTCCCCGGTGCCTCCTTTCTTCTCCCCACGCGGTTTCAGAGGCAGAGGGGAGCGCTGACTCCGGCCGGCGGGGACAGGTGGAGGCACACTGACAACAGGGATAACTTTACCGTTCGTTTTTGGTTTAATTTTCTTTCTTTCTTTTATATATATATACATATATATATGCACACTCACACATATACATAAATGTCTATCTCTTTCTAATATATATATATTTTATATATATAWATATATAATAYCTATTCATCTTTAAAATAATGAAAACCGTTTCAAAATTATGCCGTGCTCATGTGCCGACCTCACCCATCGGTATATAATTAATCCGATCTCTGGTTAGGATGCTAAAACAGCCCCAGGTCCCACCCACCCTGCCTTTTTTTCTCTGATCAATTAAATTAAAAATATGTTCAGTGTTCTCTTGATTTTTTTTTTCCTAAACTTTTGGGACAGCGAGAAGAACACCCAGTGTAGGTAGCAGACCTAGGAGAGAGCGGCTGTAGTACTGGCTGAAGGAAAAGAGAGGCGTTTTCTTACCCATTGCTGTTTTAGCCATGCTGGGATGTGCAGCTCTCAGAGGCGGTGAAGGCAAAGGGGTCCAGCTACAGCAGTGGAGAGAGAGAGAGAAGACTGAATAAGGCACTGAGTCAGCAGAGTGGGGCTGTGCAAGAGAAGGAGCAAGAGGCAGGAGCCCATGAATAATTATCACTCCTCTTCCCAAGCAGATTGGCTCGAGAGGTCCCCTGACATGACTCCTGCAGAGCCAGAATCTCCGGGCATTAAATATTGATCCACCAATGGTGCTGGAGTACAAAGTGCCAGAATGCAGTTTGAAATGGAAATCAGCCCTTGGATGCTTCTCCCCCCTCGGTCTGGCGTTAATAGTACATTCCATGTCAAATGTTTTATGTCTTACATGAAAAAAGCCTATTGGTGTTGAAGGCTCTGYTGTTGCTACCTGTAAAACATGCATAAACTCGTTTTAACGTATTTCATTCCAAAGATACAACAAGAAGAGGGACCATTGCAAGGGATTTCCTAGACCATTTCAGTAAAAACACCYGTTCAGATTATTTTTGCCTCCTGCAAAGGTACACAGATATCCTATACAATTGTTTTATACTGAATATTTCTGCATTTTAGTACCTGTTTTAGTGTCCCCAGACCTAACCTTCGTCATGCCAAACTTTTCTTAACCTTGGGAAATGGCAGCTGGACCTGCTTACACTCTCAAAGGGCTCTGGAAATCCCAGACCAGGATAAATGTGGACAGAAATCAGTAACTACTTCCATAACGCACTATGGTAAGATCCACTGGGAAGATGAGAGCTTGATTCCCTTGACAAAGTGTGCAGAATGGGATCTGACATGGGCACTACATGAAAGGGGATGGACATGTTCTAAGGATTCCCTCCACTAATTTCAAGAATCCTCTGTCCCTGGCAAGAGGAAAGCCAGTGACATAACTGGCAGCCACTAAACAAATGTGGCGGAGGTTAATGGAAATCCTTGCTAGAAACATGGCAGTGATGGGACCTGTTTGTACACCTCCTAGGCCTGGAAGCGATTGCTGGCCTAGAGGAGCCAAGACCTTGGCACAAAGAGAAGGATGCTCCACCTTTACCTTCTCATCTTTACACTGTGCAGCTGGAGCTCATTTTCCTCTCCCAGGGGATAACCAGCCTTATTGTTAAGAGCTTTCAGGGGGATAACAGACTCCCACACTGCTTGCAGACAGACAGGGCACAGGGCAATTTTTCAGCYTGCAATTTGGAGGACACTACTTGTAGATCTGTTTCATGGTGTGTGTATGGGTGGGTGGGAAAAGCAGGGTATTGGCACCATTGTTCTTCCTTGTGTGGGGCTGTTTGCAGCTGCACAGGCCACGCTGTGTGCCATCGCTAACTGCGATGGTCTCACTCTGTGTGTGCTTCCCTAGAACAGGTGACCCACAACTATGCTTCTCAAGCTTCCTTGAAGTCAGTGAAGAGCATCTTTGAGTGAAGCATCACCAGGAGCATGAGCATGAGCATGAGGCTAGCTTTCTCTTTTGAGACACTAATGACGATTTCTGAATTGCAGAAACTAGGTTTTTTCTTTAAATGAGAATAGTAAAGTGTAGAAGTGAGTCTGGGGAGAGAAACATCCCCGTGCACAGACACTAGCATGTGAGCTGAGGCGGGGCAGACGCCGTGATGGCTCCCTGCCGAGGYGCAGGCAGAGGGGATGAGAACAGCTATCGTGGTGCAGGACCGGTCCACCTTCCTGAGAGGCCCTGTCCGCCCGGAAAGCGGGAAGGCCCCGGGACCCGGCGGCTTTCTAGGGTGTTTCACTTCTGGGCCTTTGGTTCTGCGGCTGCACACCACAGAATCAAAGGCTCACCCACAGGGGCGTTGGGTGAGCAGGGGACAGGATTGTGCCTGGATGTCCGTGAGAGGAGCTTATTCCCGAAAGGAAATGGTGAGCAACGACGCAGTGCTGCTCATACAAGGGCGGCCTCGCCCAGCCGAGGGACCCCCAAGCCCCCACTACCCGGGCGGGGGTGGTCCGTCGCCGGGCGGGGCGGGCCGAGGGTGCCCGGGCGCTCTCCGTGGTGCTGGAGCCGGCGGCGCTGCCGCGGCAGCTGCAGCCCGGCCGGGGCTGGTGGGCGGGATGGGGGACGGGCAGGCAAGGAGGGGCCGGGAGGGAGTCGGACGGGGGGCGGGAGACAAGCCGGGCGGCAGGGACGGAGGAGGAGGGGGCAGGCAGGGGTAGGGGCGGCTGACCCCGGCACCCGCGGAGCGGGTGAGGGTCTCGGTGCCGGCCCCGCCGGGCCCCGCCCGGTTCTGCCGCTCCCCGTCGCCCTGCTGCCTTCCCGGCACGGGGCGGCACCGGGGCTCGGCTTGGCTCGGCGGGGCTCTGCTGCCCGGGGAGGGACGTGACACCGGGGCTGCGCTGACACAGAGCATCTCTGCTCGGCTCCCCATCCCCCCCCCCGGCACGCCCACTAGGCAGCGAACCCGCCCCGGCGTCTGTCTCTTCTCTGTAGTTCCGATTTTCCTCTTCTCCGAGCTAAAGCAGCGGCACGGGGCGGCCGGCACAGTGGGAAGGTTCCCCCGCCCTTGCGGGAGGGACCGCGCTTCTCGCTTCCCTGCAGCCACCGCAGTGGCAGCAGCGCTTCCCCGCTCCCTCCGCCACCGGGAACGGCGCCTCGGCCCCATCCYCGGGTGCCCCAAGCCCCGGGGGACTCCCCGCGGTCCTTTCCGAGGGAGCCGGCGCGGATTGTCAGGCCTGGGGGGCGTGGGACGGCGACGATGACAGTTCGGGTCTACCSCAGGAGCAGTTCCCGGGCTCCTAGGACGGGGAGTGCCGAGAAAGTGGTGCAAGAAATTGCTTGGCAATCACTGTCATGTCAAATCTTGGCATGTGCAGGAGCAGTTACCAGACGCCTCATACATCATTTCTGTTCCACGGACTGCCACTTTTTGATGTTGCGTTTCACATAAATTTCACAGGAGCATGAATTAAGCTCCACCATGTCCTAGCAAGGCTAGGACTTGTTTTCTTTCACAGTCTGGGCCTTTTCTCGATTGGCATTAAAATGCATTTGCAGGCCAGACTACCTCCAGGTCTGTGGCTGTATGGGTTGTAAGGATGTGCTACTGAGCAAAACACCCCAGAATTGCTTCTAAATAGCAGTGGGGCATAACAGTGGCTTTCATCCCATTTTTGTTGGACATTTCTCTAGCCATGGCCAGATCACTGAAAACCTTTTGTTCATTTTTCCCATTTGTTCTTTTCTCCATTTGTTAGAAAAAATTTTAGTTTTTACCCCATTGCAGACAAGGGAGAAGGGAAGGTGGTACTGGAAAGAAAAATGTTTGTGCAGCACTTTGAAGACAATTGCTGCTAAGTAAATGAACTGCATTGGCACTGAAATGTGAATCAGAGATGGGAATAGGTCATGAATCTCTTATTCACTGCCTTTGCTATGTGTTTCCACTGCATAGGCTGGGAGTCTTTGCCACCTTGTTTAGTTTTCTTTAATAACCTGAAAAGTCAGCTTTTTTCCTACTGAATTTTGGGAGAATTGTTTACACTTAACCTTTGTCATGAGGAAATATAATGGTCCTTTTTCATAGGAGCTGATTTTTTTTTCTATTTGTTCACTTCTACTCCTTGTTTAGGCCTTCCAGAGTGATTTCTCTTTGTGTCTATGAAATTTTAGAAAATTAGTTAGTAATTATTTCATTATTAGTTTGTTTGCATCCCTGTTACTTTCAAGTCCTTGCCAAAACTTACGATAAAAGATATTGTTCAGACTGTACAATGAAGTCTTCAAAACTCAAAGAAGAATGGTGCCTATACAACCTTAATTACTGTTCCTATGCATTTATATAATGATAGAGTTTTTAATTATACACTCAAATGCTATTTTTTTCTCTCTACATACATAGCAAGATGAATGGTACTCCCTTTTTGAGCACTGTTTGATATTTTATTTTCATTTTGTTCTCATAAAAAAGAACCTTGACACAGTCCTCTGTGTCCTTGAAAGCATGGGTACAGTAAAGATTTTCTTGCAGGAATGTTTGCCAGAATATTTTCCTAACATGGGTGAAAAAATCATTTGTCTTGCCTTACTCTTCACAGCAGGTTAACCACAGATTAGATGTTAGCATAGCTTGTGTTTCAATAAGCAGATAAGCCCTGCATAATTTAATGTGAAATTTAGAGAGAGAAGACTCCCAATATGTGCATGTGTGATTTTCATAATCTTTGYAACATTTGGAATTTTTTGCTAACTTTTTCTGAAATTTTCTGTAGAACTGTATAAATATACCAAGCAGATGAAAAGATTAGCTGTGTGCTGAAAACATTGGGAGAACGAAAGAGCAGAGGTATATGTGTGTATTACTGTGCCTTGTATCTGAAGCATGGTCACCATTTTCTTCTCGAATTATGTCTTTCTTATCCTTTCATTTCCCTATGTAACATTCGTGCTATAAAGCAGTAGAGTGCTGTTACGTTCCCATTAGCATTTCTCCACTTCTGAAGTTGTGCTCTTTTTGCTGAGCATAGCCTATCTAAAAATCATCTCGTAAAGAAGCTTGGTAGCGGCTTGATAAGGCAGCTGCAAACAATGTCGCCATTAGTGATTTCGGTTGCTGCTTGTTCCACATGCACATTGGAATAAGGCAGCTGTAGAGCTTGCCTGGTTTCATGCAGGCTTTTATACTTGCACGGCTGCACATGGTGCTCCCTTCAGCAGCATTCAGGATCACCATGGGGAAGCTGAATAATGGTATTATGGCATTTATGGTTTTATTTTTTTTTTAATTTTCATAGAAATCTGTAAGCAATGGCTTARTGCTAGCACGGGGATTGTACATAATGAAATCTCCCTCAACAACCTTGTCAATGAGATGTGAGCTTGAGCTGTGCAAGGCCATATGATGGGAGGGACTTGGTTGCAGCTAGATCYGTGCTGTGCCAAAAATATATAAACTGCCATAGGCCTGGTGGAGGAAGACTGGGCAAATTGAGATGGAAACCAATTACATCATTCTGAATGAGGACAGCATGTGTATGAGACCATGAGGCCTAGCTGGAAAGTGTTCTCCAAGTGCTCTATCCAAATGAGATTCCAAAATGAGGCCCTATCCTGACATGGCTCTGATTTGCTTTCCTGACTGTAATTTTCTGAACAGTAAAATGCCTCATGTTACATGAAGTCAGCAATAAAATCATGCTTTAAAGTGCCTAATTCACTTTGCTCTGTCTCCCTTACTGCTTGCTGTGAGAAAGTACTGAGCTATTTTAACTTTCTTTTGCTCTTCTTGGAATTGACTAAATTTCTTGTCACTGTTGGCTGGTTATCACCTGTTTCATCATGTCTTTTTCTCACATGCCTTGGAGAAGACCAACAGGCCATTTGATGTTCCAAGTGTATTCTAGACCATTTTACTCTGTGTAGTCAGGCATATCCATAGATACATTTGTTTTAGGACAATAAGCGTTACATTATTGGCTGTCAAATAAAGATGTGGTTCTTGATACCAGGCACATCATCTATTCTTTCTGCAACTAAAATTTATTTTGCCTTAGTGATTTAGCACACAAAACAACAGATGATGATAAAGTAAAAATATGCTGAGGTTAGATAAAACAGACTTTGAAGATATTAGCTGAAATCTTAGTGTGAAATTCACACTTAGAAGGAAACAGTGTCAGAAAATCACTTTGAGAATGAAGTGTAAGAGAACTTTTTTAGTTCTAGTCTTGCTCTTAGTACATTAAAATGTTTACAGGAAATTTCATTTAACAACTGTTTTTGCTTATGGCTTTTCCAGACTTCATTATTTTCATCTGACATTTTTAGTGTTGCTTGCCCCTTATTTTTTTAGCAATGTCAGTGGACTGAGAACTGGTCAGGGAAATAGGAAAATGGGATGAATTAAATGCTAATTATGAAGAACAGAAAGACAGCATAACAACTGAGAGAAAATGGGTACTGGCTGGACAAAGAAACTGCAATGAAGAAGCCTTTGGGAGAACGGGTAATTAGGGTCACAGAAGCAGACAAGGGAGAGTCGGGTTGTGAGACAGGGCCTGGCATGTGTTTGCTGAAGAGATGAAGAACAGGGATTTGTGGCATAATGTGGGGAGGTGGTTGCTTGGCAACCTTAATTTGGTCCCCTTATGATACATGGGTGATCACATATTGTCTTTATGCAGGATTTCTGTCTCTRTGCAGGACRGATCTGCTCTGGGGATGTACTGGGGCTGTTGCGGGAGAGACGAGTGATGCCCATGTGGCTCCTGCCTCATTTATTGCTTCAGCTGGGAAGTCAATAATGAACAATAGGAGGGGAAAGAAAGGCCATGTGACTRTAATAATGCACTGTTGCATGAAAGATACTTTTCCTATGTAGTGCTAATATAGATGCTTAAACCAGTTCTGTGTGGAACCTCTAATGGTCTAATAGCTTCTAATCATCTAATTTTTAATGACCCCTTTTAGAGCCCTAAATCCAATTTGCTCAGCAATCAAACTTGCAAGTGATGTTGCAATGTCTGTGTTTGAAATATTTTTAAATGCTTTTAAATTACATTTGTAATGCCTCAGACATAAGATCTAAATTCAGTGAATACCTCWGCCTTTAATTTTCCTTTGCCTTCTTGCCCTGTATTTTAAAGAGCAGTAATACCTTTTATTTGCTGCTGTGGATTTTTGTGAATTAATTTGAATTTGTGCAACACTCAGATGTTGAAGTGATAACCAGAACTGAGAAACTCTGGAGGAAATTAATATTTCTGGCATCATAAGGCAATTGAATAATGGGCAGTGAACAAAGCACAGGCCACACAATGAGTTATGAGGTGAAAGCAAAGTATTGATTAACAGTTTGGTGAATACAGCATAGTGGTCATATGCAAAAATAGCAATTAAAGACTGTGACATAGATACAGGAAGTTATTATCACCCTTGTACTGGGTAGATCTCCAGGTGGGAGGTTAAAAGGTGTACTGATGACCCATGTGTTTCTTTCTGTCTCTAGGCAGGGTCACTTGTTTGGATAGTATGGAGCTTCAGATTTTTGATGAGTACTTTAATGGCTATACTCTTGTTTTAAATGTGTAGGGTTCATGAGTGCACTTTGTGCTGAGGGTAGAAGGTAATGGAGTTTTTGAAGGTTCCCATCTCTCATGGAAATTTACCCAAACGATATCCCATACAGCCACCGCCTCTGAGTAGTGTGGTTAGGTGCACTAAGAGTGAATAGTACTTAGGTAGATTTTTAATTTGTGTCATGGTAAATAGTCCAATGCATTAACAGCTTGTGACTGGTTGGACATTAACTAAACATCTTTAATGCAACTGTTTGCAAGGAAAATGGTGTTTTA
Organism: Parotia lawesii; assembly: GCA_003713295.1. Taxonomy (NCBI): domain Eukaryota; kingdom Metazoa; phylum Chordata; class Aves; order Passeriformes; family Paradisaeidae; genus Parotia; species Parotia lawesii. The sequence continues at coordinate 50,599 of RAHM01000684.1, forward strand.
GTAAGAGTTTATGCAGGTAGGGAGTTACAGGCTTAGTAACTCATGACAGAGAATAAAGAATTGTTTCCTTTTGTATTGACCCTTTTGTTTTGATTATTGTTGTACACAAGGTGGCTTTTTGTTAGTGTCTGCTTGTCGGCACTGTAGGTATGGGGCTCAATAGGAATTCAGTATTTGAATGGCATAAAATTTCTCCTCATGTTTGTTAGTTCAGCTCTGAACTTACAAAAGCCAATGTACGACCTGAGTTCCAGCTGTGTGACATGGGTGATGGTTCTGCTGCCTGGTGCATGTCTGTTCTGTCCCCTTTTGTCTTTTCTTATTTTTATATGCAGCCCTGCAAAGCCTGTCTGGTGCAATCCCATGTCACAATGTGCCCCGTCAGTTTTTGTCCTGTAGCAGACATATAGAAGGTGGTAAAAAACCTGTGTTCCCAGCAGCTTATGCTACTTACGCTTTTTGCTTTGCATAGCTATTTCTTTTTTAATGTCTGAAGTTTGAATGTAATCACTATGTTCAGAAGAAATGAATATTTTCCAGTAAATCGTCAGACAAAGAAGTAAAAGGAAGTCTCATTAAGCCGCAGAACTTGAAAAGATCATGAGCTATTACTCATATGAGCTAATTCAACGGCCAATTAAAGCTGTAACTCACTTTTATCTTTTCTAGGGCTGAAAAATTCCTGACTTACCTCTGATTTCCTATTCAGTCAAATGTTATTAGATTCAAGTCATGTAAGAATTTTAGACAGAAAAAGGAAAAAAAAAAAGAGGAAAAAGCAGTCCATCTTTGTCAAAGGCTCCATGGTACATAGCCATTGTAATAACCAAACATGGAAAAACACATTAGATGAAAACTTCCAGTTCAGCATCTGAATTTCTCTGCCTTCTAAGTCCATCTTCTGATTTTATTTGTGTCTTTCTGTTTTAATTTTCCATCTCTTTTCAGTTATTTTCCAGAAAAACCAAGACCATTTGGTCCCTGAAATTTCTTGCTTAAAGGCATTATCTTAAGTCTTAGCYTTTTTCTTCTTATTCCATTTCTGTCCTTGTTTTTTAACACCTTTTAGAAAAAAATGTAGTAGAAACATATTGTTCTAGAGTGACCTCATCAACAGACAGAAACTGCCTCTCTGCTTTTGCTCATTTCTTTTAACATGTTTAAAAATTGTATTAGCTTATCTTGTCGTAATATAGCTGCTTTTAAGAGTTCATGCCATTTCTCCACTGGGATCTGCAGATCCCTTTCAGACTCTGCTTTCCAGGATGTTGTTCTCTGCTATGTTAGACTGCCTATTGCTGGAACTATACCTTTGCATTGGAACATATTAAAATTCAAATTTATATCATTTGAAAAAGTAACAAGTTTATTTTTCCACATATTCCATGCTTTAGTAATGATTTAAAGTTAACTGATAGAAGAAGCAAACCAAGTATTCTTTTACATCTGATTTTTAGCAATATTGTTTCATCAAGGATCAGATCCTGCAATTTACGTGTCTTTTAGGTAGCTTTATATTCATATCTAGGTAAGCATAAGATAACTGAAGTTAAGGAGAAACACTCTGGCTTCACTAGGACAAGCAGTCAGCTCCTCCTAAGGCCACTCCATGAGGATGAAAGTGTTTGACTGTGGAGATGTTTGCAAAGGACTGGGCCATAGTGCCATCCTGCTAAGTACTATGTTTAATCCTGTGAGCAGTTTTGTTAATTAGACCTACTGAAAGTGCAGTAAATGCTCCAATCAATAGAGTGTCATCAGTTCATAAATTTTTAAATCTGGAAAGGACTATTACTTTCTCTGAGTCATTCTGCAAATAATTATTTATGAAATCACTAATTTTATTAGTAATTTCATATCTACTAGCATCACTTTAATAGTCCCGTTTAGATTACTAAGAAATGCTGCTTCAATCTGATTTAAAGTAGATTCTGCCTAGAAAATACCCCTTTGGATAAAGTTGCTAAAGCTACTATTTCTTTCTTTAGTATCTCTGGTTAATCAGCCTTTAGACATTTAATGTGGTTGTATTTATTTAGTGCAATTCCAAAAATCAAAGCATCAAATTGGTTCGAGTTAAAGTGTATTTTACAGAAATCGGTTGTTTGAATATAATGAATTCTTATCCCTTGTGAGTTTTTTCATGGTATTGCTCAAATTCTAATTCCTAAGTCTGAGTAAATGCCATTTTAATTTTTTTTTTTTAAATGGGATTCCTGGGTATTAATATGGATCAGTGAAGTATTCCTGTATTGCCAAACTGGTTCTGATTCCAGTCATTGGTTTTTACTTGCAGTCCTTCTGCTGGTAATAGTTTTTACAAATGGAAGAAATTCAATTGTCTGAAAGGATGATAAGAATCCTGAACAGCAAAAGGAATGCAGCATCCATCATTTCTGAGAAACCATGTATCTCTATCGCTAAAAAGGAATGATTTCTAGAGTAAATAATGCACATTTAGAGAGCTCTTTTTTTCAATTCAGTAATGCATTTAAATTGGCATTATTAAACATCTATTATGGCAGCAGCRATTCTAGAAGGAGAATTGTCAGCTTAAAGTTTGCAAAATTCAGTAGGTTTGAACTAATACAGTACAGCTCGTGCCCTTTTTCTTTACCTCAGTAGTCATCAATCTCACCATTGTAGCACCAGGATAAAAGCTTTTCTTACAGATATGGGGGTTTTACAGGCTGAGAAGTTGCTTTGAATAGCCCATGGAGAAGAAAGAACTGTTGCATAAAATTATTTTTTCATAGAATCATAGAATGGTTTGGACTGAAACGGACCTGAAAGATGATCTAGTTCCACCCCCCCGTTCTGTACAGGGACACCTTCCACTAGACCAGGTTGCTCAGAGCTCCATCCAGCCTGGCCATGGACACTACCGGGGGTGGGACATCTGCGACTTCTCTGAGCAACTTGTTCTGGTGCCTCAGAACCCTCACAGTAAAGGATTTCTTCCTAATACCTAATCTAAGTCTACCTTCCTTCAGTTTAAAGCCATTCCTCCTTGTTCTATCATGTCATGCCCTTTTAAAAAGTCCCTCTCCTGTTGTCTTGTAGCCCCCTTTAGGTACTAGAAGGCTGCTATAATGTTTCCCTGCAGCTCTCTTTTCTCCAGGTTGAACAATCGCATTGATGTGGCAAAATTCTTTGAAAATTTCAGTCGTGGTGAAGAACAGCATTGCTATGACACTATTACAGCAAATATTTTTTTTCCTGGTGTGCCAGGGTTAAGAAGATTTTGTTCCAATTTTATAGTTATGGAAATGGAGATCGGGGGTAATCTGACTTTTGAAAGGCCACAGTTTGAGCGTCAGCAAGCTTCACTAAGAAATTTGCTATCTTTACTCAGGAATATGGGTGCTCAACTAAAGCTTTGCATGTAAGAAAATTCACTCATATAGTAACTGTCAGTCTTCTAATATGACTTTATTCCATCCAAATGAATCCAGTTTGTATACTCCAGTCAATGGTAGGATGTCCATTAAAAAACAGATTCCTGACAGGAGTGAGGAGATGTCTTACTTTTCTGCACAGAAATGGAATACTGTATCCAGTTCATATTCAAATTTTTAAAATGGTTCAAAGATTTAAAAGAGCAAGGGAAAGAACTACTGAAATGATTCATGAGCTGTAAGAAATACCTCATCCCATGAGAAATAAAGGAATTGGCATGTCAGTGAATTAAAAACAAGACTCAGAGGTGACCTCATTAAAATGCTTGAGCATATTCACAGTAAGAAAATTCCAAGTACTACAGAAGCAATGGCTGGAAGCTGTCACCAGCCAAATTAAAATTAGAAATTCTGTGCCCATTTTTAACAGAAAGAGTGATTAATCATTGAAGTACATGATGAAGGGAAGAGATGGATTCCCCATCTCTCATTTTCAGATTAAGACAGGATGTCATGCTGGAAGATGTATTTAAGTCAAACACAAAGTTACTGAGCTCAGTACAAAGGTAATGGCCTGTGAAAAGTAGATCAGATTAGGTGATCATGAGTGGCAACTCTGGATTTAAACTCTGTGACTCCAATGAGATCAGGTCTCTGCCAAGAGCTGGGTGAGCAGCTGGTGGTTCTTGCATGGATCAGAAATTGTATAAATTGTAAAATGCAGGCTGCCCAGCCCCTATGCAAATATTATTCATCTGTGTAGAGTATGCTCAAGATGAATTTATTTATGATAATCCTGGCAAAATCAACTAGACCAGTTCAATGACCAAAGAAGCTACTGAAGACTACTGATTTTAATATATCTCAGATCAGGTGACACAATTTTGTTTATTAACACACCTTAAAGCCTTCCATACCTGTTCAAATCAAATGTCCATGTAGCCCTCTAACTTTTTTTCTGATACCACCAGGATGTTAATAGTGTAAGACAAGAGCATGGACAAAGGGATGTACCATAATTCCAGTTGGAAGACATCCTCAGGAGATCTGCAGTCCAACCTGTCTCCCATAGCGAGGCCAAGGCACTACCCTGAAGGCAGGGTAGTCCATGCTGCTCAGGGTTTCCCAGCTTCCAGTGATCACTGGTCAAGAGGTTTCTTAGGCAGCACCTGGAATGCTGTGTGGAATGTCCTGCTCTCCAAATTTGTCTAGTGCCATTTATGTGTGGGCTGTCCTGAGGTTCAATGATAATGAGTTCCATAGTGGTACCTTGTACAAAAAATGCTGCTTCACTTTGCCTTGAACCTGCTCTGTACCCACAGTTTATCCTCTGAGAAATAATACATAATCATTTTCCTTCTCCAACAGCCCACATTTTACTAAAGATCTAGCATAGTACCCTTCTTTTACCCTGGTAATAAAATGCAAATACATCTTTGAGCTCTTCCCACTTTAATACATGAGATTAAAATGYGATGTTGATGACATTAGAAATAATGGAGCAAACACACACTGTTCCTAATGGTCTAAGCTATAATGAGTTTTGGCTTCATTCAGTAAAAATTTTTTACAAAGCACTGCCTATTCAAGACTGAGTAAGCTGTGGAAAATCAAWTTTCCATGGCTGCTTTGGCCTTGTGCAAAAGCTTAGTGTTTTTTTTAGTGAACCAAGCCTTTTGTTTTATTATTTGTTCTGCTTATAAATTGTGAGGGTTGAGTTACTAATTTATAAAGGACAAACAAATCTTGTGTGACAGTTTAAACACCTAATTAATATCTTAAGTCAGAAGTTTTATTGTATTTTGTTGCATTTATGAGATTTTTCACATTAACATCTGAGTAGGAACATGTAATAAAAAGTATCATGAATTTATCAAATGTCAAAACCCATGACACAGCTTAAATCTGTAATTTTTACAATGAAGTGATATTTGAATAATTGTCACATTGTAAAACTGCCGCCCTGTGGAGGCTAATGGAAAATTACATTTCAGCATAGTTCCTGAGGACTGTTCCTAATGCATTAATTACAAAAATTACCACTAGCTTTGCCGGGATGAGATTGGTCCAATTTCTCGGAATAGGAGTCTGATTCTGCTATGCACGCTCACATGTGCCAGAAATCCTCTGCACGTTAGGGTGCCAACTTTCAAGCCGAAGTATTGCACACCATGAACAAGCTTGGGCTCAGTCCTGCCGGCTGTAGATGTTGGTGCAAAGAGCCAAGGCCTGGGCAGGGAACGCGGATTATTTGCTTAGCTGGAGGAAAGCTGCTTTCTGGGCTCTCCTGAAGAACTGGAAACAGACCTGGCCCCAGCAGGAGTCCCTGAGCAAGGAGTAAGGGGGGCCAGGGAGGAGGGGAGGCCTGGCTACACCACAGTTTTTTCACTGCAGTTGATGAGCACAATTGCCAACCCTCAGGACTTGATCTGATCCCCAGCAGGAGGTGGAGGTAGCAACCTCCTTGGCCAAGGCTTGCAGAGCTGATCTCTGAAGAGTTTTGTGTTAGAAGGATTTTGGCAGCAGCATTCCAAAAAGCTATCTTCTGAACTTCCCAAGATGGATGCTAGGCTGAGCTTCCATGGGTCCCCGGTGTTTGTTTCCCTCATCTGATTGAACTGGAAACAATTAGTTGTCATGCTCAGCAGCTCCACTGCTTTCTCAGTAGTTTTTTAAAGGCAGTTTGTTGCCTCACCAAATATCGTAAAGCCATGTATGACAGCTCTGACCAGCTGCAGTTAGTAGACATATTTCCACGGGTTTAGTCTGGATTTATATGAATGATTACACTTTACAGTGCTGTTTTATGTTAGAGCATTGTCATGCCACTGATTGGAACTGCTTACAGTGGTTTCTGGAAGCTTCACTCAGGCTTAGGAAACTCTGGGGTCCATGCCTGAAGGTCTTTGCTTCAAAGCAAACCCTAATGAATTCAGTGCAATCCCTCCTGGATATCACTTTGAAATTTGGAGTTAATTTGAAACCTTCTGCAGATACTTCGGAAATTCTATAATGTGGAAGTGTTGGGAATGACACACATGCAAGTAATAGCAATGGGAACCATCCAGGATCCTCGTAGCCTTGGGTAGGGAGTTATTACGCCTTTCAGAAATGTTGGGAGAAATCGGTCTTTTTCAAAACGAGGCTTTCAGGTGCCATTTCCACTCCCACTACCATAATGGTGCATTGATTCACTCTGTAACATGTCTCTGAGCAGCATTTGTGCACAACTGAGACAAGTAAAGAAAAATGAGTGCTATTTAAGAGTGAAGATGTCTGCTTTTACACTACTGTAGTCCTAGACTTGTATTGCATCACTCTTTTTACAGCATAAAATGAGATTGCTTCTTTATGTATGCGTATAACCATAACAGCGAAGAAAACCACAAATACTTAGTTCAGTTAGTGGTTTGAATGGTTTTGGATTTAGGATGAAAGACCATGATGTGTGTCTGTACAGTCATTGGCAGGTTYCTCCCTGAGATTGTCAGTAAGTGTGTTCATCGCATTCACATAGCAGGGGCTGTTGCAGCGCTGTCGGAGATCGCAGAGGTAATTGTGGGCCGTGTGCCGGTTTGGCCAAAAATCTGGTAATATATCTCCTGAGAGAAAACCAGGTTACAACCACCCTTCCCCCCCACCAGGTTCGGGAAAAAAAGAAATTTTTCTTCGAAGGAAAGTGAAAGAAATAAAAACTATTTATTTTAACAAACACACAGGAAAAGGATAATGATGCTAAATAATGAAATGAAATCTCTCGCTATAGAGAGAAACCTGGGAAGATTTCAGAGTCCTTCTGTAGGTGTGGTCTCTCTCCTCCTCGKAGCTGGGTCGGCGAGGGSCCMMCCCCYGGGCCTCGGGGAGGAAATTCTCCCGATGTGTTCTGATGTTGTTGAAACAGTCYAGAAGAGAAAAATGGAAAAAACCAAAGTCCCAGGAAACAAAGTTCAGCTCTCCGTCTCACGCCGGGAAGGAAGAAAAAAAACAGTTGGCTGAAGAAAGCAAGCAGGGTGCTCCCTCCATGCTACTCGCAGCCAGAGAACGCAGAGGAGTGTAATCTCTGTGTCCTTGAGAAACTGCTTTGAAAAGTTCGTTTGGTCTTTTTGTTTTTTTTTTTCTTCAAGCTCAGTTTAAAGGCACAGAAAAGGCACAAAATTACTTTTTGGGCATAGAGCATGATAGGGGATACACATGATAGTCACCCCAAGACAGGCCGGTTACCATGGCGTGCCCTGCTTCAGCTGCTGGAGAAACAAGCACAATTCGAGTGAACTCTTATGTAAATGTCCTTGGGGAAACATGGAGGGGTGAAAACACCAACAGCTGTAAGGACAGGACCCACACTAAAAAAATAAGGTCAACTAATCCACTGAGCTCCCTGAGGAGGAAAAAAAAGTGACTTCAGGGTAGTTTTACGTGAAGAACAAAAGTCTGATAATGGGACCATCATTTTAGCTGATCCAGGTGTAAAAAAATATTGGGACTGGAACCCGAAAGATTATTTCAGCCTGTAAAAGGGTTTACTTTATTAACCATGGAGGTTACTAATCATCTCAATTATTTCTTAAAGGCTGWAATGGTTTTAGTCAGTGGCATTTTTACAATTCAGTGTTTTCTCTTGGTTCTTATCCAAACAGAAATTAATTTAGGAAGCATCTATAGTTATAGAGTTATGGAAATAGTTATAGTCGTAGAAAAAGGATGTGTTACTTAATCCCAACACTCTTGGCTTGCTTGGCAGCTGCTGAATCACTCACAGTTTTTTGACAACAAGAGGCACAATGGCATTTTGTGCATTGACTTGTGTAGTGCTGCCCTAAGTACTGTCGTGATTTGGGCACGGGTACTTCGCTTAGTTAAAGCTAGTCACAGAGAGAAGGGCATTTCTACGTGCTGCTTGTACCCACAAGAATTATTGGTTGCTGTATAGCACTTCCTCATGCTGGAGCTGTCTCTGCCCTGTCATCCATTTGGTTGTCCACCAGTGGCATCTGGCTCTTATATTCCCACAGCTCCTAGGCTGGATGGCAGGGGAGAAGGAAGGCAAGGTGATCGCAGTGTGGGCGTGCTGAGGGACTTCTGTCTCTCTGTGCTGCTGTGATGTGGGATGAGGAGAAACACCACACTGCAGCCTTCATTCTCCCTGCAGCAGGTCTCTACCCAGTGCATCTGGGACTGTGATTTGGATAGACCAATGCCAGGACAGAAGTCAGGAGGTGAAGATCCGAGGTCCTCTTACCTACTCTCTTCCATCTTGACCAGTCCGTGCTTATGAGGGTTCTGTATTATTGTTCAAATGTAACAGAAAACCTTGTGCTGTTCTGTGCTGCATGGCCCATAGCAGAACTGTGTCTTTTACAGTTTACTTTTAGGATACATATAAAAATAACTATAACTTTAATAATGTCTAATACATTACCTGAGTCTACTACAGTTTGGTGAGGGCTGATGAAGTGTGGTGTGTGTCCTATGTGTATTAATGTGTACTATGTGGAGATAGAGCTACAACAGGGTGCATCAAAGTCCTTGTCTTGGAAGGATCCAAAGAAAATGTTTTGTGGGTTGTTTTTTTTTTCCATTTATTTAGTTTAAATAGGAGAATAGAAAGCATCTCATATCTTCCCATTTTTCAATTTAAGAGAATAATAACTTAGAAATCCTGAGTCCTTGAATTTTTTGCCCTTTTTTTTTTTTTTTTTTGCAAGGCACATGCTATTAAAAATTTATTATTGTATTTCAGGTTACACTGAAAGTTCTAGTAATGAGCTGGGCATTTGTTTGTTTAGTTATCTTTATTTGGCATTCTGAAAAGACCAGAGTTAGCAATTTTTACTTTCAGTACAGAAACATTAAATCTTCCTGATGGATAGAAAGAAAATAGTTCTGCACAATGAGGATGTGAAACACTGGAATATTTATCTAGAAAGGTTGATGAGTTGCCATTCTTGTACATACCTGAAACTTTATTGGACATGTCCTTGAGTAACTTCATTAAACTGGAAGCTAGCCCTGCTCTTGGAGGTCCACCTAGGTGACCTAAATTCCTTCCAATCTAAATTATTGTATGATTCTTTAAGAAACTTAGAGGACAGAGACAGCTCTTGTTTTGGAGACACAGAATTATGACTTAGTTTCCTACTAATAACTCTGCTTTGTATTTTTTTTTTCTTCAATATCTGCATCATGGAYTGCATAAATAAAGGAGAAGCCCTGTAAAGACGTTGTTTTTCACATACAGTTTTATGAGAAATAATCATAGCATCCACAATAACAATAACTGCTCCCTGGTGACCACAGCCCTGGCACAGCATCCCAAATCTGTATGTCCATACTGGGGAGGTCTGTGAGAGGGAGTATGCCTTTCCTTACCTTGCTGATCTGTGTCCCTGCTCATTGGATAGGGATCGCCACCAAAGCATTTTCTGCTTCCTGTTTCTCAGATATGTTCTTCAATTCTATTTACAAATAAACATTCTAGCTACAAAGGGCAATGTTACATACCAGATGTAGGCACAGAGACTTTTTCCATGCACAGGAGAAACCGTAAGGTTTCAATGYCCATGTGTTCGACCTTCAGCTGAAAAGATAACATAATAATAGTGATTGAATGTTCAGCCTGTTTAAATTAGCGACAGCAATGAGAGATGTGCATTAGCCCACAATTGACTTGACGGTACACAGCAGAATATTCTCCCCTTACAAGTTCTCTTTCATCTGACATGATTGCTTTCCCTTTCTATTCTGCAAGGCCTCAGCTCCTGACCTGCTGGGTTTAGAATTAGTCCCCATTAGTCTATTATTTTTCTTTTCAGCAATGACAACCTCTTTAAAACAGGCCCCTTTTATAAAGATTTTAAAGGTTTTCTATGGCTTTCACTGAAGCCTGACAATTACTAAACCATCAGTAAATTAGCCCTGTTCCTCTTGAAGTCATTGTGGCATTTTCAGGATATTGCCTTCCATCCAAGGTCTTTCAGGAATGACTTCTCTCGCTCCTTTCCTCCCCAGACCCCCTGCCCAAACCCTGTCAGCCATACTAAGCATTCCTCTCCACTCTCAACATGATAATACATTCAGTGCAAATGCTTCCTAGGCCTTCATACACACACCAGGATATCTCCTCTCTCCTCTGAGACCATTGTGGCGAGGGATTTTTAGCTGTAAGTCACGAAGTGCAATGTAGATATATGCTGTTACATAGGGTTTTATAGCAATAAGCCCAGAAATACCAAATAAAACGCTATTGGTAAGGCAGGGATTGGGTAAAAGCTGAGTTCTCATCATGTGAGCTGGTCGTTTTTAGCTCTGTTTCTGCTGCACTTTCCTGTTTATTAAATCTTTTCTTTATTCTGCTTGTGTTCTTAGTATTTTTCATTATTTTACATGTATTTTGGGAATATTTTCTCTGTGTAATCTATGCAAATGGCTTTCAGGATTACTTTCAAGCTTCTTATGAAACATTTTCAAGGGCTTATCAGTACTTCTGATTTTCTGTTTTCTTTTTTCTCCCCATTTGATGTCCATAACATTATAATTTCATATGGCTTATCTCTTTACAGGTTCGGCTTACATCTGTGTTCAGGCTTTCTCTTAATGTTGCAATTGGATCCTAATTTTCAAAGTTCTATAGAACAACCCAGGTTCTCCTGCCTTCTTCATTTCCCTTTGTAGGGGAAGTGCTGTTCTTGTGCTTCCAGGAGGTTGTTGAATCATTTTGCAGAATGGGAACATGTGCTGCTACCAGAAAGTAGGAGGTCAGGAAGCTTCTTGCTGACATGAAATTCATTTCCCTTCTTGATTCATATCCATGTAGTTTAGTCAAAAACGTGTCAGTAGAAGGACTTGGGGAGTTAGTCTTCATGTATACTTGTGCAGAGCAATGAGTGCAGTAAATCTTTCATAGCTAGGCAGGAAAACAGAAGGAAAAATGCTTATTTCTTCCAATACAACATGGAAAATTTCTGATTTTGTAGGTCACCCTACAAAAGTTTTCATGGGATATTTGACAAGAAGGGAAGTAATAGCTCTTGGCCTTCTCTTGGGCATCAGGAGAAATGTATATGGTGAGTGTCAGGAAGGTGCAGCTTACAAATGAAGCTTTACTAAACAATGTGTTGAAATCTTGATTCATTCATTCCCTTTTTGCTATCTTGGATTAAATTTTGATGATAAGATGAAATAAACAAAACCTCAGAGAAATGTTGTGAATATTAATTAGGGACTGCTGATTGAACACTGACTATTTACCATGTGGACTGATATATGGGCGAGCACTTTTTTCACATTAACAGTAGGAGTAAACGAACAACCCAGAGGAGAAATCTGTGGTAATTGCCATGTATCAGTAAATAGGAACAACGGATTACCAGAAAATCTTGAATGCATTTCTCCAGAACTACTAATAAAAAAGCAAGGGCTTTATCTGGAGTGAAAATCTTTAATTTTAGAAAGTTTAATTTTCTATTTTAGAACCAATAACTCTTGTTACTGCTGGTGGGCTGAGAGATGTTATTCAGTTTATTTATTCACTATCACTGATGGAGAAACAGAAGACAGATAAAAAGTAGTCTTCTTTATCATAACCAATATGAATTTTTCCAATGAATCTGTCAGATAGGATTGGATTTTGTAGAAAATTCTGTCTTAGCATTTCCAGGGAACTAATTCCCTATTCAAGGGGAGAGAGGGGAAACACACAGCTGCTTTAATTTTACTACCAAAAAAAAAAAATTGTATCAATTAAAAAAAAGAGGAATTTGTTTTTCTGCCAGTTACAATGACATTTTTATGGTTTATTTGTTTCCACTGAGGATGGTGACCCTTTGTTAAAATACAGTGTGATAGGCTATTATCTTTTTGTCCTGTAAGGCATATTTATATCTTTTCTGCAGACTGTCTTCTGATTCAGAAAAATTTGTACTGAATCATCATTTGAACTCCAATTTCATGCCAGTGCAAGGTACAAGGTGCATCTTTGTAAGCATTGGTGCATCTCTGGAACATTGCCACAGCAGAACCACATGTTTTTTGATTTTGGCATGTGCCTGAAAAGCATTCTCATTTGGAGAGACAAAACGTTTCATTATTTAGATCCCAGGCATCAGATCAGTGAAAGCTCCAGAATTACTCTGCTTAATCAACTAATGATGTTGCCAGCTGTAGCCTAAACTAGCACCCTTCATGAGTGACATTAGAAAGCAAAAGGACAGTGCTAGGAATTCCTTTAAAAATTATGTTTCCAAGAGCAGAACAATTATTAATTTGATCGTTAGATAGATAACAGTATATTTTCAATTGAAGTTTGATGGAGTGTTGTATAGAGAAATCATTGGATACCTCCCTTTGGTGTCTCTTGAAGTTGTACAGAAACCTATGGAAAAATAAGTCTTCTCTGTAATTAAAATTTATGTATTACTTTTTATGGTGTTTTAAATCTCAACTCTAAGGAGAAAAAACCAGGATGTATCTCATTAGAAATAATTCATCTTCCTCCGCATCCTCWTTGTAAAATAATCTTGTTACCCCCTTTCTCCTAATTTTTAACACGGCAACTGTTTGGTAATAGGATCCAATTCCTAAATAATTTTATATGGCTCATCCCATCTGTGCTATGCTGTCCTCAGTACTTCAAGACAGAAAACATACTTCATGATAACAGCTCAAGTGGGAGACTGCTATGAAAAGATTAAGAACAAGTTTCTATTTGCAGTTGTAATGGAAACTGCAATAAAAATTGCTTGCAGAAATTGCCTGTAGAATTCTTTGCAGTTGCACTTCTGTATACCATTGATCGATTGAGTTCATTGTGATGAATATTTAGTGCTTTGAAATCTGATTGCAAGATGGCTCAGATACTTGGGTGAAGCACCCGAGGGACTCCAAGGCTTTTTGTTTCTCCTGATGTGCTTGCTAACATGTCTGCACCAGCCACTACTGTGGTGCAGAGGGAGCAAGCTCTGCATGGTGAAATGCCATCTGATGTCCATACTGGATGCRTTCCATGAGTTTTTACTTTGGACTAATTCTTATCTGGTTCTGAAATGCCCAGGACTGGGCAGAGTGTGTTAGAGAGGGTGCAGTAGTGGTGAATTTGCTGTTCTGCATACAGCCTGAGCTGCCTTCCACACTGCCACGTAATCCAGGAAAACAGTAGCAGAAAATAGGTGTAGTGGTGTTAGTAAGGCTCATCCTTACAGTATCTATGTCTCTTTTAATAATTTTTTTGTAAGTTTGCTTAATGCCAAGATGTCAAATCATATACAGTACAGTTCACACTATTGGCATGTTTCTTGGCCAAGCCATCTGGGCTGAAATTACAATCTCAATGAGAATTTTGCACTCTGGTCAGGGCAAAAAGTTAATTTCTGACATTTTATTCTCCTTTTTCTCCTTATATTTTCATTTAAACTAAGATACAAAATAGAAGTGCAAACTACTATAGATCTTGTACAGTGATTTTCTTACCGGGTTTCAAATCATCCCTAACTGACAGCATTTTAGGGTGKTTTTTTTTGTTTTAAATAAACATTAAGGTCAAATAAATCAGACAGAACGCTTCAGCAAGGGATTTAGTTTTTAGCTTAGCTCTTTTTAACAGAAGAAGTCTAAATGATTCCTTTTGGAAAGATTCAGCAAAATACATTTGGGAAGGTAAAAATTATTCATCAAATAAATTCTTAATGTGTAAATAATTTAAATATCTCTTATAAAAATCTGTATGAGTTTTCTCTTTCTTTAGTCTCCAGTTGTTGTTATAATTGGCAGCTGTCATAATTGTTTTAGCCTTTGTTGGAGGCTATCATAACTACAGGCTTAAAATTCATTTGAAATAAATTAGTCACATTTGGCTAAAACAGCTTGTTCAGCAGTTCACAACATTGGTATCTAAATGTATCGAGAATTAAATAAGAGAATAAGTTTGCAAAGACTAAGGTGGCTTCTAAAGGACACTGAAAATCTTCCAGTAAGGCTATATTTAAACAGTTTTGGTCTAACTCAAAATATTTGAATGTTTCTCTTTATCTGCTCACATCTGCTCCAGTAGGTAAATACCAAAGGAAATGTATTGGGAAAAGCTCCAAAGGTGGATCTGAGCACAAAGTGTCTGAATTATGCTAAGTGATAAGCAGGTATAAAGGTTGGGTATTAAATAATTCAGTATTACTGACACATAGGCGTTCCTAGTCAGAGCCAGTCAGACAACAAGAGGATTTTTCTGTTAGAAAAATAAGCACCCCAAGCACCCTGGGGAATCCCTGCATTATATTCGGGATCTTAAAGCAAGTTGACAGTGGCCAAGTCACACAGTCATTCTTATGACATTCACTGAGAAATGTCTCAGGCTCCACAAAAAGAAAAAATGAAATATCTTGCTGAAGGAGTTTTGGATGCCTCTCTGGTTAGGTGATAGCTAAGCGCAGTTCAGGTCCCCCTCAATTTCCATTTTGCATGCAGGGGTTAATGGGAGAATGTAAAATTTTGTCCAAAAGCAAGGTACGCAGCTGTGTCCTAATCTGAGGCTTTATTACATCGATCTTAATTTGTAAAACAAAGATAATAATCTCCAGTACAAATCTTGGTTTTGTTTGCTTTGAAATGAAAGGTGAACATTATCTTTGGGTTCAGAGTGGAAGGATTAGACTTAATAGCACTTCTGCTAGCACTCAGCAACTACAGGATCAGATTGTCCCAACGATTGACCCTCTGTCTGGTAAGAGCTAAAATAMAAATTACCACTATTCCCTGAAGAGAACAACTTTCCAAGACCTTGACCAAATAGCACCATAAATTTTTTTGTTATCTATTTCGCCATGTGTGAGTTTTCTTTGTGGGGCGGGGGGGGGGGGAGGATAGTGGAAAAAAAGACAAAAACAAGAGTTTTTTTAAACAGTGATATGAGCTTAGTAGTCCTCCCCAGAGAGTACTCTTTTTGCTTTACATATGAATGACTCTAATCACCTCTGGGATGGCTTCTTAATGCATATTTCCATTTTGCATCAGGAAGGGAAAAATGTATAAATAAAACTCCCAGAGGTGGAGAAAGACTTATAATTTCAACTAAATAATGAAGGAAGGAGCACTGTGAACAAGGAAGAAAAAAATACACCAAAAAGAATATTAAATCAGAGATGGTGACATGATAAAAACATAAAACTTGTAGGTTTTATTATTCATCACTTACTGTTATGGAAATGTATGCAGTGGCTCCAGTATGATGCATGCAAATCCTCGACCCATTCTTCTGACATTCACTGTCTGCATGATTTTCATTAACCCCACCTTTTTAGGTCAGCTTCAAGTGTTTCTATAGTCATATTTAAACTAAAAAACAAAGAGAGACKATGAGGCAGAAGTGCTCCTACTGTAATGTAGCATGATGATAGCTGTTACCAGAAACCATGGATGCAGGAACTGAGATCTCCTGATCTCCTAATGTGTGTCCAAGTCTCCTGGTGATAAGGTGAGCTGTGTAATCAGCTTGTAATTAATTTCTTCGGTATATTGTCTCCCAGTTCCCTAGTCACATAGCTCCTTATTCTTGGAGGGCTATAGTGGAAAGGTAGCTGGGAAGTGCTACCAGTTTCCATCTGCACAAATATTTCTGAATGTCTCTGTTGGAGGGACAGACCTCCCTTCACTGCCTTATTTAATGAAGTGGGGAGTTTAACTGATCAGTTCCAGGGCCATTACCCAGAGGCAGGATTCATAGCCATTTCTGTTGAGGTCCTAGCAATGTGGTTTTTTTCTGAATTCAGGCATTTTGAATTCCTATATGGTTAAAGCTTATGCTTGATTTTGAACAGAGTTCACATTTATGCCTCTGTGCTGAAACGCGTTATTGACTCAGTACAATGGAAAGGGTCGCTGCATCAATGTGAATCACAGTACCACAATGATGAATCTCCCTAAAGGAATTTATTCTAGAGCTTATTCTACGATTTTGTTACTAATCTGTTATTCCCACTCTTAGATAGATCACACATGCTGTCATTCTCTCTAGCTTCTAAGACACAGTGTCACATACCTGCTTGTAGAAATACTTAATTTTGACAAAAACATTCTGAACATATCCTAGAGAAGCAATGGCATTTCCCAAATACTTTTCAAATGCTTATGGCCTTTAGTCTGAATGCATTTTATAATACAGTGGTGGAGCTGTAGTTTCTGAGAAATGTCAAGTCAATTGCATGGTCGAAGCACTGAAATCCTGCCCTATAGGAGAGCCTGAAATTTCAGAGATTTGCTCTCACTCTGAATTAGGGTTAAAGCCATTTTGAGACTCTTCACAAATCTGAAAATTCTGCAAATGTTGCTCTGATTAACGACATCCTTTTTATGATCTATAGATTACTGAAAGGTTGTATTGAAAAAGTTGATAGCAATTTCATGACAAATGCCTTGATTTTGCACAGACTACTTATCCTGAGAAGCAGAAACTTGTTGCAAAGGTTAAAATTGGTGCTAAAAAGGTGGTTTAGTTAAAACTGAAATTTTTTTTGTAAATTACATGCTAATTTTTGGTGCTAGAGTGTCATACTACTAGCGCTAGAAAGCTCAGCAGTCTTATGTGTGCCTGAATACTTATTATTAATTTATGAATACAGAAATTATATAGACATTTATTTCTTTAAAAACGCCTGTGAGAATATAATATACCTGTATTTCTTATCTTTTCCACCAGTGAAAAAGAAGACAGAATGTGGAAGAATTGAATAATATAATCAGAAAAAAAATATAATCAATATGTATTGTGATGTGTGGAAACAGATGTTTGGTACCTTACAGCTATCCATGTGTGGCTGTAAAGCCAGGGAAAAGTGAGAGAAGCTGAAGAATCTGTGGTGTCCTCCACGGGCTGCAGTGTGAATATCTGCTCCACCATGCTCCTCTGTGGGCTGCAGGAGAATCCCTGCTCTGGTGCTTGGGGCACCTCCTCCCTTTCCATCTCTCAGTCTGGATTCAGCGGGACTGATTCTCTTTCATTTAAATATGCATATACAGAATGAAACCGAGACAGGTTACTGTCAACATCTCCCAGAAACAGCTTTAGGAGCCTGTGAATACCAGCTAATGCCTCTGTCCCTGTGAGAAACGTTATATGTAACTTAACATTTAGAACACTGGATGAGTGGAGTGGAAAAATTGTAGTTTTCATTTGGAGGAAAAAAATCAGAGAGCCAAAATCCTTTCAAGAATGTTTCTGGCTGTCTGCACATATGATTACCTAATGAGTCAGTGTCTATGGAGCAATGTATTAAAATAGGCAATGCACTGCATAACACTCTGCATCTATAAGTGGCATGAGCAAGAAAACAGTACAGTTAGCACTGACACAGCAACACAAACACATAGTGTAGGTCACTAGACCCATTTTAAGATTAATAAGCTTTTAACTAGCTATGTGGACTTTGCCTTTATTCTTTTTTTTATTTCTTATTTTCCTCAAAGAGTCAGAATATGGTTCGTAAATTCAGCACCTACATCCAAAGTTCTTGGTGTTCCTCGTAAAACCACTGGACTGTTTCTGAGTTTCCAAAACAAATCAGGTTCTTTGGCCATAATTAGGACACTGGTCTGGTTAAAAGCAGACTGGAATTTCAGTGCTCCATTGAYGACTTTTGCATTTTATGTAATGGCTATTTAACTTTAAATCCATAAATGATGATTTTTTCCTTGATCTTGGAGCAAAACTACCTGGAGATGATGCAGGTTTGAGAACCTTGAATGAAAGGATTCACCTCCTCATAGCACTTCACATAATTTGCAGTCCCTGGGAAGTGGTAGAATTTGGAAGTCAGTCAACACTGCCTGCTGGTTAGGCATTTGTAGCTCTTGCCAGCCTTCACAGATACCAACATTTAGCTGTCATCACCCTTCACACAAAACAGGTGACTGCTGAGGGTTGCCAATGCCCCTGCAGGGAGTGAGTCCCTGTCACACTGCACAAAAAACCTGACTAAAGCTGCGTTTGAAAGAACCACCAAGATGTGGACAAGAAGGTGGGATCACTGATGTGCCTTTTCTTTGTCTCAAACACACAAGCTTTTTACTGCTTTTAAAAAAAAAAAAATTCTTAATGTCTTTGCTTTACTTTAAGTATAAATAATTGAGAGATATTTTGCCTCTTACCCCTAGTTGTTTTCTGATACACGAAATCATTCCAAGGGTCATGACAAATTGTTGCAAGTGCAACATTTAGATCACAGACAATTTTAAAACAATTAGGACCTGACAATTAAGCATTTTTATTTCCTAAACTTGGAAAATACATTTTAACTAGGAAATATATTTTAATGAGAACAGTCTTTCCCAATGCATGTGAAATTGAGCAAGACAAAATTTTGGTTTTGCCATGCACCGTGTGGGACCAACTTCATGCTGTCCTGTGTGCAGGTGCAAAAATATGGGTCATGAAGTCAGTTCACTGACAGTCACGCTCAGACTCTCACACTGGCAGTGTAAGAATAAGGSGAATGAAATTTGAATTGTAAGGCAAAGCTAGCCCATGATAGCTATTATGACCAAAGCATATAAACATCTTGGTTAAAACAAAACTGGTTCTGTGAGTTTGGGAATGTAACAGCAATATAACTGTGGGACCATCTGCCATTTTGGCTTCATACAATGCTGCAGGCCATTACAAAAATGGAAATATGTCTCCTGAAAAAGCCAACTTGCTGAACTATATAGCAAGGTATCCTTTAAACCTGGTAGTATGACTGACATTCCCATTAAGAGTCTTGAAGAAAGAGAATGAATTTGAATAAAACTGGACAGTGACTTCCTGACCACCTATATTGCTCCAATGTGTGATAATGCTAAAGACTATTTCTTCATCATGTACATTTAGCAAAACAAGACGAGTCAAAGCATATAGTATTTCACAGGAATATTAAATATGCCTCTAGTCTCCACTCTAAAATGGGTTGTGACATCTGTGCTGGTAGGGGTGTTGYCAGTCTTGTTGGTTTTGTCAGACTAAAGGACAAATCTTTTGTTCCCTGGTAAAGCCTTTTAGAAACTTGGCTTTTCAGTACCAGTGAGAGTTGTCCAGCTACTTTTAGAATCGTGTGATATTTTCAGGTGGATTGTCTGAATCTGCCTATCTGTGCAACTGAGAAGTGATGTGATTTGCTTACAGTTTTCATCAGATTTAAGGAGAAAGTTATGTCCTTACTCCTTCTTGGAATCTCTTCTGGGCTCCAGTCTTAGAGGCTTTGGCTTTTTACTCTGAGATTATTTAAAGAGAACTATTTTTGCCTCTGAAGCTGATCCTTGGCAAAGTTTAATGATGCCTCAATACCTGTGTAACTTCTGCTGCTACCAGAAAAAATGTTCTTGCAGACTACTCTTACAAAAAGATCCACTGCATTTGTGGTTGAAGTGTCTGTAGACATTCATGAAATCTTWGAACGGTTTTGGTTGGAAGGGACACTGAAGATCATCTAGTTCCAACCCTGCTCCAGCAGGTTCCTCCAACCTTCCACCAGACCRGGTTGCTCAGAGCCCCATCCAGCCCAGCCTTGGACACTTCCAGGGGTGGATTGCTCTTTTGTAGAGCGTAACCACTGACATGTTAGGCTAGTGGGTTTGGTCATCAAATACTCCGAGTTTTGAAAAATTTGTCTTTGGTAGTTACTCAAAAATGGCTTCCTAGCAAAAGGAAATACAACACAATGGGGGCTTTAAATCTTAAATTCAGCTAATAGTTGCAAGGCGACTGTTTACATCTGTCTGGACATGAATGACATTTTTCACTATATTCTTTATTCTGTGTACAGTGACTGTATCAGGGACATTATCATCCTCGTGAAGAGTGACGGTTAGAGTCTCTCTACACAGTATATCATAAATGCTACATAGGATTAAATTTCCTTCTACCAGTAGCCTTATTGCTGTGCTGTGCAGGTGAAGGGCTCTATAGGTATGTGTGAAAGACACTTTGCTGCAAGTATTTGTTGACTACTATACACAGCCAAATCAAGTCCCTAGACATGAATGTTACACACCAGCAGGATCTCAACTCTGTATTCTGATGGGTACTATTGATAAAGATACTATAGATCAAAGTATGCCTGATTCTGCATACTTATGTACTCACTACTCAGTCTTCTTGTGTCATGGTTGGTTTCTCAATCRATTGAATTTATCTTTACTGTGATACATAGACTTGTAATTAATTTTGTAGAATGATGAAATATTTTGCACTCTGGCTGTAAATAGATTAATTTCCATCTGATTTACTGGTTAAAAGAGAGGAAATAATTGTACTTTAGATATGAAATCACTAAGCTAATATTGATTGAGCAGGTATAAGACTTGTCTCTTAAACTGTCTCAACATTTTTTCACTGTTACATCTTCTGAAAAAAATTACGCATTGAAATGCATAAATTAATTTTGTTGTTCTTTTTTCTTTCTTTCCTGCTACCTATGAGAGAGACAAAGGTTAAAGATGCAATGTGAACCCAAATGTGCGGTTGGAAGATTGCATCAGTCTCCCTGGCATCTCAGGATTTAAGGTACTTCTACTGTGACCAGTTCCAGTGCTGCATCAGGTGTCCTGTATTTATAAAAATGATGGCATGAAAAACCTCACAAGAGTAGTAATGGCATTCTAATGTGAAATGACTGTCCTGGCTCTGCTCCCTGATGYAAGAGCAAGGAGCAGGAGAGGATTAGCAACTTCAGCTTTTGACTGCAGTGAAGTAAAAGTGAGAAACTGTGAAACAGATTGTGGCATGAAGCTAATGGTAAGTATGTTGAAAGGGTGAAAGCATAGATGAGGACTGGAGGGCCAAAGAGCTGAAGTTATACAGATGTGTTTGAAATACCAAAGTCATGAAGCATTGCACAAAAATAGGGTCCCAGAGAGCTGCTCTTCCATAGGCTTTTTGTCTCCAGCACATAAAATCAATGACAGCTCTAGAGAGTGACTTTAGTTTTGATCAAAGCTCAGTGATAATGGGTGGCAATACAAATGATTATTCTATAATGACAGTGGGAAATATAGGTGAAGACACAGACTCAGATCTAGTGACTTGAGAGCAGGGCCAAAGTGATGGGAAGACAGCCAGAGGCCCATGAATAAACATCCTTGACATGCAAGGGAACAATAACAAGACAGGTACTGCTGATTATCTTTAGGTGTGTATTGAGGGTTCAGAGCTGCAAATCAGTTGTCATATACGCAACCATGAATGCGGATCTAATAAATTATGCTGTGTGCTATCCTGAAATATGAATAGCAAAACTGAGCTCTTTTCTGAGTTTGATTGCACAAAGAAATATTTACTGATTGGTGCACTAACTGTATCATGCCTAAGAAAGGAGGTTTCTGCTGTTCTAAAGAACATCCAACTCTTTATATGCCAAGGATGCTAAGCTATCAAGTACAACTGGTGAGAGGGTAGAGTGTTTCAGACATAAAACAGAGAACGTGATAGACCACTCCTTAACTAAACCACAACCACTCTGTGATTTATTGACACCCTTCTCCTTGTGTAGGAGGCAGCAGCAAGGTTGTAACATCTGCAGCCAGTAAGAATATTTGGGTTTGTATTAGGCTTGTGTGGCCAGCTTTTGGTAGCAAGGGGGTTACAGGGGTGGCTTCTGTGAGAAGCTGCCAGAAGCTTCCCCATGTCWGGTAAAGCCACTGCCAGCTGGCTCCAAGACCTGCCACTGACCATGGCCAAGCCAATTGGGAATCATAGTAATGCCTCTGTGATAACAGATTTAAGAAAGAAAAAAAAAAGCTATTGTGCCGCTGTAATTGTGCTCAGAGAAGAGAGGATTTACAACATGTGAGAGGAACAGCTCTGCGGAAGCTAAGGTCAGTGGAGAGGAAACAGGAGGAGGTGCTCCAGGCACCTGAGCTGAAATTCCCCTGCAGCCCGTGGTGTAGACCATGGTGAAGCAGCTGTGCCCCTGCACCCATGGAGGTCAATGGCAATACAGATATCCACCTGCAATGGAGGAGACCCATGCTGGAGCCAGTGGAAAGAAGGCTGTGGCCCCGTGGGAAGCCCATACTGAAGCAGGCTTCCGGCAGGGACCTGCAGACCTGTGGAGAGAGGGGCCCATGCCAGACCAGGTTCCCTGGCAGCACTTGCAGCCCTGTGGGCGCCCACCCTGGAGCAGCCTGTTCCTGAAGAACTGCACCCCATGGAAAGGGACCCCTTTTGGATCAGTTTGTGAAGAACTGTAATCCATGGGAAGGACTCTGGAGTAGTTCATGGAGAACTATCTCCCATGGGAAGGACCTCATGCTGGAGCAGGGGAAGGACTCCTCTCCCTGGGGAACAATGTGTGATGAACTGACCCTAACCCCATCCCCATCTCCCTCTGCCTCCTACAAGGCACAGGAAGGAGGGAGGGGTGGGGGAAAGGTGTTTTTAAGATTTTATTTTACTTTTCATTRTCTTGCTCTGATTTTGATTGGTTATAAATTCAATCGATTTCTGCAAGTSAAGCCTGTAATGCCCATGACAGTAATTGGTGAGGGATCTCTCCCTGCCTTTATCCCAATTCATGAACCTTTTGTTAYGTTTTCTCTCCTCTGTCCCATTGTGGAGGAGAGTGACAGAGTAGAGTATCTCTGGTGAGTGTCTGGCATCCAGCCAGGGTCAAACCACCACAGTCTTTTCCAGTGTAGTACTGGGGTAGAAGGAAGAAGGGAAGCTTCTTGAGAGTATAGACAGAGGCAGAGAACAGAATTCCAGTAACGTTCAAGTATCACAGGGAGGCTTGGAGCACAAGCTGTTTGAAAAATGGCAAGAATCCATCTGAAATACTTTGAAACAGAGGCCACAGGTGCAAGAAATACTTTTGTGTTGAGAGGGAAGAAAAGCAAGGCTTTCGTGTAGCACCTTATATCTCTAAACCCAAGCTGAGCCTAATCACACAAGCTATCAGAGGAAGTGCAAATAGGAAATCAAAGGACAGTACAACATTGTAAACCTTTAGATTATGTGGTGCAGAAGTTAAGGATGTATTCTCTCAAGGATGAAGCAAATGTATCTGTTCTGGCATCTAGACACTTCCATAAAAAACCCAAAAATGTCCTTGAATTAAGGTCAAATCCCAGAGAAGCAGCTAGTCAAAAACAATAGCTGAGGGAGATGTAAAAATAGGAAATGACAAAGGAATCCCATATCCTGAGGGGAAGACAGGTAGTGGTGTTTTAACCCAGATAGCTTTCTGGCAGGTAAACGTGAATCCAATTCTAAGACACATTTGATGAAGTGTTAAATCTTCTAGTTTTCCATGTGTCTTGGGGTGACTCCATCATGTGTATCCCCTATCATGCTCTATGCCCAAAAAAATAATATTGTGTCTTTTCTGTGCCTTTAAACTGAGCTGGAGAAAAGAAAAAAAAAAAAAAACAAACGAACTTTTCAAAACAGTTTTCTCAAGGACACGGAGACACACTCCTCTGCGTTCTCTGGCTGCAGGA
>RAHM01000685.1:4052-37360 GCA_003713295.1 Parotia lawesii
TCATGGGCATTTCCCATGGGGTCTCTCAAGTTGTTGGAGGATGCAGCCTCCTTTTTATCCTAATTTCCTGGCCACATTTCCCTCTCTCTTTCCCCATTGGCTGAGGTACTTGAGAGGTACAGACTTCACGAATTGCCTAGTAAAGACCCCCTTCTAATGTGTACCTCCCCTGCTTTTTCTTTTTCCTTGTATCTCTGTTCTTTTTCTCTAAGTCCAGGGATTTAATACAGTCTTGGGTGAGCAACAGTCTGTGTGGAATTAGTGGAATTCCTATGGAATTTATGGTTCCTCCCATTGCTTCTTTCACCTCTCAGTATCTGGCTTTATCTACCAGGAGGCCCACTGTTTGTGAAGACACCTCCTTCTCATTCCTTTCAGTGGGGTTTGTGAGATTTAGCAATTTTGTATCTAGCAGTTATTTACTGTTATTTTTTGCCTGTTGCTGTTCCATTTGCTAGTAAACTGTTGTTTTTTCACTTAAATCTACTCGTGTTCATTCCTTATTTGTGGAAAGGGATTGGCTGAATCTATAAAGGAAGGCAACTCATTCTAGAGGGTTCTCCTTTAAATTGTCTTAAACCAAGACATCCATGAATGTGAAACATGCGCTGCAATTAAGCAGGTGATACACAGGACTCCTTTAAACACAGGACTCCTTTAACATATGAAACATAGAACTCCTTTAACATAAGTGCTTTAGTATAAAGTATAGATTAATAAAAGTTGGGTGTTGGCTGCTATGCTCGACCGCAACTGCTTTTGCAAGACAAGAAGCCCAGCCCAGGAAGGGGCTATGATGATAAGTGAATAGGAGATGCTATGCCTAATGCTCACTGCTCTTGAAAAAAAAAACAATAAACCCGAGTGGACTAGGATGATAAGGGAATGGAATGCGAGCTAATGGGTTTGGCTAACCGCTTATCTGCAGAACAAGGGCCTAACCCCTATGGGCTAAGCGATAAGGAGGAAGACGCATGCTAACTGCCGTTTTAATGACAAATAGAAGAACTGTCACAAAAGGGTAGAAAAATGTAATAGGAGAATAGGAATATAATCAATACACAATTATAAATGAAGTATAACTAATATAGCAACAAAGTGTGTAATAGTAGAATTAAGTGTGCATTAGCAAAATAGATGTGATAAATGTATTAAGAATAGTGTGCTGTGTTTGTAACCCTAGGATAAGGAAACTGCAAGTCATGTAAGACCCCTTAGGACTGTAACTTTAGATAAATGACCAAAACAAGGGCAGATGACGAACTTGTAAACGTATAATGACAAACTTGTAAATGTATAAAAAACGTCTGTAAGATGACCATGGCAGACATGCACATGGAGGTGTTAACCCCTGCATGCTCCCGGCCTGACCAATAAAGGTGTGCTTTACTTTACAGTATCTTGCTGTGGAGTAGATTCCTTTGAATCACAGGTCAAGCAGTTAAAGCCTCTCTGGTATGGAGGATGATGGCTGTGTTCGGAAAATCATGCTATGAAAAGCCATTGTCCATAAAGGAGACAGAGGAGTCCTGCGACTTTATTCAAATAAAGGGAGAGTCCACTGGGGCACATGCCCGCAGGGTTTTCTCTCTCAAGGTTTTGGAGGGTGCAGCCTCCTTTTATCCTAAACTCCCGGCCGCATGTTGCCCTCTGCCTTTCCTCATTGGCTGAGGTACTAGGAAGATACAGCCTTCCTGATCTGCGTACCACATATTCCCCCTTGAACATGTATCATCATTTCCCCCCAGAGTTCAAAAGTTCAGGCTGTCTGGGTTCTGCGGGTCCACCAGAAGTTCAGACTCTCTGGGGTCTGCAATAGACTGTGTGGACCCATTTGTCTATTACCCTAAAGTTCAGGAATCAAACTGTCTGGGTTCTGTAACAAACTTGTACAGCTTGAGGTTGGTAGAGACATTAAGACCCATTTCAAAGATATTAACACCCATTTCTCCTAAAGACCCTCACCCATCAAATTATTTGTAAACACATTAGCACCCATCTTTCCTATCAGCTGAAATATAAGTATGGGGAGGCCTGGCAGATTGACTATATCACGCTCCCCCAAACTCGTGATGGCAAGTGCTGTGTGCTTACGATGGTGGAAGCAACCACCAGATGGCTGGAAACATACCCTGTGCTCCATGGCACTGCCTAGAACAATATCCTGGGCCTGGAAAAGCAAGTCTTATGACGACATGGTACTCCAGAAAGAATTGAATCAGACAATGGAACTCATTTCCGAAACAACCTCATAGGAACTTGGGCCAAAGAGCATGGCATTGAGTGGGTGTATCACATTCCCTATCATGCACCAGCCTCTGGAAAGATCAAACAATGTAATGGACTGTTAAAGACTAACTGGGACACACATTTAGCAAAGGGCACCTGGTTAGTCAACACCGGAGGATCTGCCAATCGGGCTGGCCTTGCCCAATCAAAACTTTTATGTACTGTAGAAGAGGATAAAGTTCCTGTAGTGCACATCAAAAAACATGCTGGGGAAAACAGTCTGGGTTATTCCTGCCTCAGGCAAAGGCAAACCCATCCGTGAGATGGCTTTTGCTCAAGGACCCGGAGGCACTTGGTGGGTAATGTGGGAGGATGGGGAGACCTGGTGTATGCCTCAAGGGGATTTGGTTTTGGGTGAGAATAGAAAATGAATTAAATTGTATGATGTAATTGCTATACGTATTGCTATATATAATGTTATATAAGTTCCAACCCCTCTGCCATGGGCAGGGACACCTTCCACTGGACCAGGTTGCTCAGAGCCCCATCCAATCTGGCCTTGAACACTTCCAGGGATGGAGCAGTCACAGATTCTCTGGGCATCCTGGGATGTCACCCTGCAAGCTCCCAAAGAACAGTTCAGGGCACTGACAATCTCAAGGTTAGAAACCTAGATGTCCAGCTTTAAAGTTCTCATTAAGGTATCACAGCATTGTTCAGGAGGTAGATGGTAGCAATCTGAGATGAACTATGCTTTCTCAGGGTTTACTTTCAGGAAAAAATTCAGACTGAATGTCACATAGTCATTTAATAGAATCAGAAATTAATTCCCTAGGGTCCACTGAGACCAAAACATAAACCTGACTATAATCAGCATGACAATGCTGGCTAAAATTATACTTCTGAATGATAGCACCTAATAGAAGTGTAGGGCAAATTTTCCCAAAAGAGGTATTGGGAAAATGTGCTGCCTTTTCTATAGCCTTTGATATTGGGCAAGATGTTGTTTGCATATTTCAAATTGAACTCTAAGACCATCTGATTTTCATACAGGTATGTGTCTATAACCTTCAGATTTCATTATCCTTCTTGAACAAAGCAAAAGTATCAACAAAAGAACAATTTTAAAAATTAAATGGAATCAAATCTGCACTGTTGTCCCTTAATACGGAAATGTATGACAATAGGTTTTTCTTCAAAGATGGTGGGTTTGTTAAAAGACAGCAGAGATATGTTATATTATAATATTTATACAATCATCTGGCTTTTCTAAGTTCTCTTGGAACTTCTGACCATGGCCAGATACAGAGCACAAGCCATCAGACTGCTGATCTCTCAAATCAGACTCTTATGTTCAGCTAGATTTGATTTGAAAATGAAATCAATAGGGTAATAAACATTAAGATCTTAAGATCATCCAGCTTGGAAAGATTGTATGGAAGAGGATATGGGTACCTCAGTAAGGCACTATAATACTCTAAAAAAGATTTCTGTAAGCATCCTGGTCTGAATATGAAACTAGCAAAATCACATTAGATCTAAACCAGTGTGATTAAGTGGTTTTTAGGTCCTGCACATAAAGGGGAGAGGGGAAGAAGAAAAGAATACCTATAGGTATATTTGTTTTAAAATCAATGAACCAACATGGGAGGATATGAATTTAAAAGTTTTCAATTTCTAGGTAATGAGAACATCATAGAAGAACTGGTCATACAAATTAATTTTTGAATGAACAATAAGGAAATGTTGAAAAAACTCTCAAACAAAATAACATGTCAAAAATGACACTTCGTTGAGCTCAGATGTGAAACATCTCAGATTTTACAGGCTTTTATAAAATCCAGAGCAGAACTCTAATGAAACTCTATTTCCATTCTCATTTGTCAGTGCTGGGGATTCTGGGACCTGGAGAGCTGACAGATCTTCTGTATCTACCATAGCTTTTGGGTCTCCAACTTTTGAACAGACATATCTAACAGTACATCTGTCCCAACTCACTTGTGAGAAACTGAATCAGTCTGTGGAGGTGTACTCAATGGAGTTGTACTCAGTGGAGATCTACTGCAGTTTAATTCATACTGAAGTGGGCAACTTAGCTGCCTAAACTTTGGTGCTTAGTGCAATTTAAAATACCCTAGGGCACCCACAGCTTCCACATGACAATAGCTGACCTGGTGCAGGACCTGTGAGAGCTATATGCTTTTTAAGTCCATTTGGAGGACAGTAGCATACCTGAGGGTATGCCAGATAGCATTTGACACCTACATTTAGGAAACCTAATGGAAAAATTGAATATTTGATGAAGTGGCTTAATCTGCAAGGGAAATCCTAGTTTTGTTTCCTCTTGTATTTAGTAAAAGTATCAAGGAAGGTATTGCTACACGATATCTAATGTACTGTAAGAGATTTCCTAAATAATTCTGATGTGATATTTGAGCTATCTGCACTCCAGGAGCAAGGAGAATTCTCATCAGTAGTTAAATTACTTATTTTTCCCATAAATTATTCTGATGAGATTTTTCCCAATGTTTAGAAAAAATAATGTTTAAATTCCCATTTAATTTCAAATATCTTGGGAAAGGTAACTACAGAGTTTTATCTTGACTATGATTAAATTGCAAACTTTGAGGTACAGACTTTAAAGTCTGTACTAGCAGCTAGCAACCAGCAACTTTACTTTTAGGAATTCAGTTTTCCAGATCCTACTGCATTATAAATATAGCAAATATAAATAAACAAATTCGCAAATACATTTATCAATAACATATATATATTTATAGATAAATTGTAAATACATATACTAATGCTACATTATATACATACTAATAAATGAGTATAGCAGTTAATAGCAACCACGATTAATGCAAGCTGCCTTTTCTTTGTCTTTCACCTTTAAACAAAGATCTTAAAACTTGCCTTAAGTAAGATTTAAGATGTTTACATGTAAAGACAAGTATGTAGTATCTGTAGATTGATGCCTGAAAGATAGGCTGGAAATAAATCCCCATAGACCGATGCCTATAGAGCAGGTATTTGTTTATTGCAGCGCTGGTGGTGAGGGGGATTTCTCTTCCTAACTCACCCACCTTTGTCAAGTGCGGTGGTATAGTTATACAGTAAAATTTTGCATAATGTTGCTATGTCGTTACAGCATCATCACATAGGTGCCAGAACTAATTTACATAGCATGATCTCATGGTTATTAGATAATTCTTTGCACTGCACATGCACTTCCCCAATTCGGGGGTCTTCAGGGGTCTTTGATGAAGGCTTCTAATGCCTTCTTCGCACTTGAACTTTTCAACTTTGTCTTCGGGGCATGCGCAGTTACGATGCTCTTCGGTCTATCTGGTCTTAACCAGCCTAAAATCTTTGTTTTGTGGCTAATTGGCTTTGGCTTGCCAATTTCTCATTAGTACTACACTTATTTATCTCTAAAGCTATACACCTGGTAAGTTTTTATCTCTTTTCTTTTCTCTACTCTGCATATAAGCAACTAGTTAACTATATACTAGCCCTTACATTGTATACAAAGTTATTCATATTAGATTATATGAGTATCAAAAGTTATGATTCAGGTTATAAGCATCCAGTTATAGGTGGGTTATAAGCATCAGGTTATAGGTATAGAAGTTATGATTTAGGCTACTGTGAGAGACGGTCCGAAGATCCCTCATCTGCCTCACGATCATCGACGAAGACAGACTGAAAAACCCTAAAAACCCCAGAAAGAAAAGAGGACTTTTGCACAGGAGTCCTGGCCTGGCTGAGGTGAGATGTTTGCCAAGTGTTGCCTGCAGGTRYGCCYGCAGAGGACTGGTATGCATTCCTGAGGAACAGGTCGTGCTGGCGCCGTTCTTACTGCCTAGGTGGGAAGGACTGCACTGAAGCAAGAAGGAAGGACCTGTCCTGTACACCTGCTCCCGTATCCCAACACAATGGGCCTCACAACACAATGGTTGTAGATTTCCTCACCTTTTGGCCAGCTGCCCCTCGCTTTCGAAAAGACTATAAAGGGACTCTCTGAAAAGACCCCTATGAGTACTCCCCACAGAAGGAAGACGGATCTATTGGCAGGACCACGAGGATTCGCCTCCCATTGGTAGCTATTAACTCCCCCCTCTTTTTTCTCTCTATACTTTGTTTCTCTATATCTCTCTCTCTTCTATCGCATCATCGTGTTGTTGGCACTCAATAAAGTGCATTGTTTGTGATTTAAAGTTAAAATCCCCGTTTGTGTTTCTTTTGCACTCTGAGATCAGATAAACGAACCATCACGACCCCCGCTTGTCTTAAGCGGATCGTGACAGCTACATAAGTAAAAGCTGTGATTCAGGCTATATAAGTATAGAAGGCTATGCTTCAGATTATATTGATATTCTTTAAGTTACATTGATAAAGAGTCATGATTTGGGTTATATTGATATTAAGGTGTTGGGGGTTTTAGGAGTTCTCCTGTTTCTCTTTTTCTCTTAAAGAATTTTTCCCATATATGTTGCCAGGGGGACAAATTACTGGGTGCTTAAGAAGAACAAAAGAGCCGGCCACAGAGGGCGGGGGGTCCAACTAGCTACTCATTTTTTCACCTGGGAGGTGGGGGTGGCGGGGTTTGCTGGTGCCCTCAGTGTTSAGAAGGAGTTGGTCAGAGCTGGAGGTTCCTGCTTTTCGGCTGTTTTCCTTCTACCTGAGAAACCCGGATTCCCAAGCCCACCTTTCCCTTCCCTGCTGGGAGCCGGGCTGCAGCCGCTCTGCTCTCCGCCACTCGGACCCTTCGCTACACTATAACCCTACACACCCTTGCCAGCTGAGACCTCCCGGAGCTCCCACTGCAGCTCCAGAGTTTGATACATCTCGTCTGCCACCCAGGATCTGTGCTCGTCTCTGCTGTTCCAGCCTGCTGCTCCCGAGGGTCCGGCCGGGCATCGGGATCAGCCACCCAGAGGGTTTGTGAAATTTTTCATCCATCCCTTTCCCGGGACCCCGAGCCATCCCTGCCAGCTGTGACTGTACTGCACCGAAGGAGGGGGTGCCTGATAGCCGAGAGAGGCTGGCACTGGGTTTGTGGTTCTGTTTGCTGTTACTGCCATAGTTATTGTTGTTTGTTTGCCTTGCCATACATATATATATATTAGTAAAGAACTGTTATTCCTATCCCTCATATCTTTGCCTGAAAGCCCCTTAATTTCAAAATTATAATAATTCGGAGGGAAGGGGTTGCATTTTCCATTTCAGGGGAGGCTCCTGCCTTCCTTGACAGACACCTCTCTTTCAAACCAAGACATAAGGTTACATAGATATCTTATAACCTAAGCTATATAAGCGCTTTGTTGTTGTGACCTGAGTTATATAGACATCAAGATGTTATGCTAGGGAGTAAACTCATTTTTTAACACCATATAATTATTCATCTATTTTCTGAAGAAAGGAAAGACCATATGCAAAACACAAATTTCTGTTGGTGAAAATACAGCTAAAGTCTTATTTGCACATTGTTCAATAGGATATTTCCTTAGTATATGTGGCAGGGCATATCACTCCTCCCCACCACAGGTGGCCGGTACAGATAAGAGAGATAACCCAGGCGGACAAGGCCCAGCAGGTATCATCTCCTGGCCCCAAAAGGTCTGCCAGCTTAACAGATGTGGGAAGAGATAAAAAACATAGATGACCAAAAGGCCTGTTTTTACACTATAAAAGTACTACAGTTTATCACAGGCAGAAGTCTCTTACTCCCTAGGAACGTGCAAGATGATTTCTTCCGAAGCTTGGACGCAACTTCGCGGTTACTTTTCCGGAAATTGAGGGAAAGGATTTCGATGTGTGCGCCTTCAACAATTTGGTGGTAAGAAACATTGGATCCTAAGTTATACTATTTCTTAGCTAGTCGTAAAATTAATGGTACCTTTAACCCCATGTGTATAATACTAGTTGTCCTCTATTTGTCTTATTCCTGCGTAGTAATAGTCTGTTTTAAGTCTTATGTCTGTTAGTTTTGTGTCTATTAAATAAATAATCCATTCTATAATAGACTAAATCAGCCGTTATTAAAGAATTTGCAAACGAGAGTGGGTTTTGGGGTGCTGGCCACCTCAATAATGCGACTGCCTGCTGCCAGAGGCCTAGGCAAAAGGCAGGGACTTATTTAAACCCACATCATCCATTCATAACAGTATGTCTTTGCTACAAGACCCATTCCCAAAAAGCTCAGGGATTCTCCATGCAGGTAGAGCTCTATTCTTAGGAGCATCAGTCTGGCTCAAAACTAGTATTGCAGAGTCTTTCTTCCTTTGAGACACCAGGGAAGTGGTGGAATCACCATACCTGGAAGTGTTCAAAAAACAAGTGGACGTGGCACTTCATGATATGGTTTAGTGGGCATGGTGGCATTCAGTCAGAGGTTGGACTCAATGATCTTGGAGGTCTTTTCCAACCTTAATGATTCTATGATTCTATAACACAGTATATTATCACTTCTATGGTGGCTATATACCTATCACTGCACTGGGCACCTCGCAATGCCCATCTCCACCACTCCAGATTTGGGGATCTGAACCTGGCTCCTCTTCAACTGCCACATTAAGGAAGAATGAACTTTGATGAAACTGGACAAGCATACTAGTGATGGAATCAGAACTGGCTTCAACATGCAACAATCCAATACCACAGACCGTCTTTCCTGCCCTGAAAGACTGTTATGATGAATGGAGCCCAAAGTTATGGACTAAATGGACTCAATGAACTTTTAAAGGGATGGTCCATAGACTAAGGGAATGATATCTCTGTGCACATCTATCAAAAACAGGAAAGGTGATGAGGTTTTGGATAGTGTTGGACCTGGCATGATGTAAATGGTATGAAATAAGGTGTGGATACTGAAAGGAATGAGGGACTTGTCTTTACAAACAAGCTGTGGGCCTGCTGGAAGATAAAACTAGTACTGAGAGATAAAAGAAACAATGGGAAGGATTCCACTGATTGATGAATGGAAAGAAAGAGATTTGTCTTTACAAATTAATTATAGGTCTGCTGATAAATGAAATTGGATATTGAGAGATGAAAGAAACAATGAGAAGAACCATAAATTCCATAAGAATTAAAATAAAAGGGGGTTATACATTAGAAGGGAGTCTTAGGTATTAGGCGTTTCGGGAAGTCTGTACCTCTCAAGTACCTCAGCCAATGGGGAAAGAGAGAGGGAAATGCAGTTGGGAAATTAGGATAAATAGGAGGCTGCGCCCTCCAAAAATTTGAGAGACCCCAGGGGAAATGCCCCATGGCCTCTTCCTTTATTCGAATAAAGTAACAGGACTCCTCTGTCTCCTTTTTGGACATAAACCTCTGGTGTTTGTGGATTAATTTTCCTGACAATATTATCCTGGTTTGGGCTGGGATAGAGTTCATTTTCTTGTCAGTAGCTGGTACGGTGCTGTGTTTTGGATTCGGTATGGGAATAATGCTGATAACATACGGATGTTTTGGTTGTTGCTGAGCAGTGCTGTCTTGGGGATGGTTTTTATCCCATATCCATTTTTTTGTTTGTTTGTTTTTTGTTTTTTGTGTCCAGAATGGTCACTGCCCCCCCCCCCCCCCCCCCCCGGGAGTATCGCGATGGGAGAGAGGCAGCCCGGGATCCTGCGAGGATTGGAGGCCAGGGGCTGCTGCTTCCTTCCGGTGGAGGTGGTGGATTCAGGCAGCCACGCGGCCCTGGCGTCTGACTGGAGATACTGTTGCCTTGTGGTTTTTGCCTGTTTCTTTTTTTTAACCGGACACCCTGTGCCCACCCGGATACCCCGTGGCTTCTGGCATAGCTCCGCAGTCTTCGCTACACTTTGTTTGCCACCCCGGCTGTGCCCGCCTCTGCTGTTCCAGCCTGCTGCTCCGAGGTTTCCTGCTGCAGTCCATTCAGCTTCCCGAGTGGCACTTAGACCGGCTGCTTCCCATGATTTTGCAAAGGAAAGCCCCTTCTCTGTCCCTCCCGCTTACTTGTCTGGTAAAATGGGTCCTTCTATTGCTATGTAGTGTTAGAAGAATACTAAACCCAGGAATTAGTTCTCTCAGCAACTTTTTTCAACAGTTGTTGCATCAGCTTGTTTACAAGGATAGGTCTCTTCCCATCCTGAGAACATCTCTAAAATGACAAAGACTACTCAAAATTATAGCATTTAGGCATCTGAATAAAGTCAATTTGCAAATTTACAAATGGTCCTCATGGTTTAGGGGGTGTGCAGCTATAGTTTTCTTCTCTGTCTTATAGTATTTCGTTGAAAAGGTGTCCAACAATATGAACATTCAAGAATTAGAACAATAATAAGCTTCAATCCTTTGCATCTCAATGACAAAAGGAAAGCCCTTTCCTGGTCATTTAAGCTATAGAATTATTTGAATAAATAAAAATGTGTATGAATTCAAAAAATGCTAAATTTATGTGGAAAATTAAAGAAGGGAAATGACATATTAAAGTGCTTTCAGTATTAGTTGTATCTTTAGATATACCAACATTTTAATGACGTAGCCATTAGCTCAGTGACTTCACTAAAGCATTCCATTGCTAGAGAAGGTTTTTGATCAATAGGAAAGTCTCCCTATCTTTCCTTTACTATCTTCTCAGGAATATGTCCTAGGGAGAAATCCCTGGGAACATGTAGGAGTCGAGCGACCCCACCTCCCCAGCAGCTATGTGGGGTTTGAGAGGTGTCTCAATTTCTGTTGGTTGACTGCACCTTCTTCATCCTTAAATGTCTAATCACAATCAGTGGTGGTTGAGTAGTTAATTTAGAGCATATTCACAGGATCACAGAATATTCTGAGTTGGAAAGAACCCAAAAGGATCATCGAGTCCAACTCTTAAGTGAATGGCCCATACGAGGATCAAACCTGTGACTTCGGTGTTATTTGCATCATGCTCTAACCAAACTAAAATATTTAAAGGAAAGTTCTTGCTTTTTAAATGAATAAGCTTGATATCTGGCCCTCCAGTGGAGGGGAGGGTCTGAATGTTATCTCCGCTTCTTCCCCCGGGGTGACCACTCCCCTTCACCACTTCCTGCTGCTGCCCCTGCTGCCTTTAACGCCGAAATTCCGGGAGCAGGGTGGGAATAATGTAGGATGGCACTGAAACGGTAACCTTACCCGTACCCTGTGCCCGAGTTGTTGTCATTAAGGGCTTGTTAAGTATCTTTTAAGGATCAATAGAAAGCTTATAGCTCCTTAGGGGGAAAAAAAAGTAAAAAATGGTATTTCTCTGTCGCTGTTTTCCCCACGGACGAGTAGAGAAATGACACGAAGTCCAGGCTCAGGGATAAATGGATGATGATTTTAATGAATTCTCAGAAGACTTTTATATGTTAGTTCGCAAAGTGTATTAAGTGGCATAAGGTAATTGGTTTTTGCCATCCACCCCCCAAGGGGATTGGTCAAGTTCTAAGACACCCATCTCTCAATGTTTTTCTAGTTAGAACCATAACAATTCTTCCAAAACAATCTGCAGCTGCAAGAAGTTTACAAAACTGTAACATTGTTTTGTCTTGCTTGCATGGGAAAGACAGAACTCTCACAAAATGCTGCAGAAAGCCGGAAAATCTCTCTGCTAAAGCTTTTCAGTGTCCACATTTCTCCTTGGATCAGGAACTTATCTGAGCATCCTTGAACATATAGGATGTCTTGTGCCAATGACAATCATAGTGACTGATCCTGAGTTGTCCTGTCCAGACACCCCTTGTTTACAAGCAGGATGGTATGCACTTGTGTAATGACAGGAGCCATGAGAGATTTACACTGCCACTAGGTACATTAAATGATGTTCGTTCCCCTACAATTCACCAAATTCTTCTGCAATACTCAATTCCACTACTTGGCTCCATCGGGATTAAATTTCTGTAAGTTGAGGCTATTCCTTTGGAACTGTACATTTCACTTTTCTACCTGATTCTTCACAAATTTGAAAGTTCAAATTCTAGAGAGCTCAGCCTTAGTCTGATTCTCGCAGATTTCCTCCTGCTTTATAGAAAATATCATTATTGATTTGATAGGCGAAAGTGGTTTGTTACTTACAGGGAGTCTTGTACATACTCTGGTAAGCATCTCCTTTCATCCCCAAACTACAAATTCCAGTCACTAGGCCCTGCAGTTTGAGCCATTTATATCTTCTAATGCTCCTCCCCCCCATCCAATTGTTCCAATTAACCAAAGAATTTACTAGCACAGGTCCTGTTTTGGTGCCTGCATAACCCTCTAGAAGGTTGGTTACAAATTCATCGCTGTAGGCACATTAACAAAGGCTCATTCCTCCATCACATAAGGATTATATACACGTAATCTTAGGAATGCTCACAATTTGACGATATCCTTCCAACTACAAAACTATTAAAGGATGTTAGGAGTGGCCACCTCATCCAGCAGCTGCTGCCCAAAACTGCTGCCCAGCCACTGGAGTCCAGTTCTGTGTGTCCTGGGGACCCCAGGGTCTCTTCCCAGGCTGAGGGACATGGCTGCCACTTTCCCATTTGCAGGTTCAACTGGTAACAAAGCTGAGCTTGTACCCCAGAAGTCTTCCACCCACATACAGGACACACAGAGGACATACACAGGATATTAACATGGCCAGTTACACAGACTGCCACAGATAAGGCACTGCCTTCAACAGCACCTACATATAGGATTTGCATAAAACAAAGATAGGCAAGTCCCCTTCCTCCTCTTTGGTAGAAATTGAAGGTCACTCGTGAAGGCACACACACGACACTGTCTAGATTCACAAGCACATGAACAATAGTGGATCCCATGAGTACCAGCACTAACCTTTCTGTCCTTTCAGTATGCCTGACTATATTCCAGGCCCTCTTACCTGTTTCATGGGTCTTTTATTCACCATCTGGTCATCAAACATGCACATACTCATCCCACAGGCATTCCACATTTAAGTCATACTCCAACAGACATTTGTGAGATTTTACCTTTTCAGGAAAAAGCCACATTCTGTTTTGGTAGCTGCCAGGGTTTTTTCACTTTTCTTTGTTTTTAGCTGTTCAATTTTTTTTTCTCTTCCTGAGAGTCTCCTAACCCTCTGGAAAGGGACTCTGTCTCTCCTGGAGGCCTCTTCATACCAATTAAAAAATACATCCCACATTAAGTGGACTATTTTTTCTAAGTTAAGGTACCTTCTAGAGTGAATTGTTTTGAGGGATCATTTTTTTTTGTCCCCAAATCCCAATTATCTAAGTACCTGCATGCTTTAGGAGAGTACTGCATTTACATATAGTACTCTGGAGTTCTCTTTGAGGGCAGTGAAACTTCCTTTGATTGTCCGATTCCCATTTTCACTTATTCAGAGGAAACAAAGGAGTCAGAGAGACTTATGTGGCTTGGATCCTCAGTGAGGGAGTGCAAATCTAGGCTTTTCCATGGCAAAGAGGGATAAGATAAAAGGTTTGGGCATCCTGTAGAAGACAGAGCTTTGACTTAATCCCCTCACAGCAACCAACCATGTTTTTCTTCTTCAATGTGACTAACCAGAACCAGAGACTGAAGGGACCCTCCTGGTCAGTGTCTAGCCTGAGCCCATCATACTGGTTGAGGTTGGGGTCGTCAACAATGAAACCAAAGGAGGCTCATACTAGAACTAGAGACAGAAGAGGGTTAATGGGGTCACTCACACCAAGAGCTCACACCATTCTTCTTTAACAGCTAGGGCTAATCATTCTTTGCAGAGGGCAGCCTGGGTGGCTAATGGATACCAGAAGAGAGGATGCCTCTAAGTAGTGGCAGAAATCAATGCCCAGCTCTCAAGAATCACCATTCACACAGGTGCATTCATTCATTCATACCATATTAATACCAGAAACCAACCCAGACTTTTCCTGACTTACCTCTCCTAAATTTTACCAGAAACAGAATTACAGATTTCTTCTCTCTTTAAGCCAGCAATTTGGGTCTGAACTGACCTTTATCAAAAGTTTGGATTCGGTAGTCTCAGCATGCCACAGGAGCCTACAGATGACCATTGCCCAAAGTCCCAGTAAGGATTTCAAAAGGTCCTGTACCTTCTGAGTGGCACCAAGGAGTTTTGGCAGGGAGCAGTCTGCGGTCCTCCCAGGTGAAGCATGATGTGTGAATCTGACTTATGGCTTCAAATTTGTCATGGAAAAAATGGAATACAATTTACATCAGATCAGAACAGAAGCTATTGGAGAGAACATGGAGCAACAGTCTGCTGATGTGAACTCTGTCTATGTAAAGTGGATACAAGTTTTATACACTTAAAGATGCTGTGCCAAAGACAGATAACAGAATGTGAGTTATTAATATCTGTCACATACATAAGACCAGAGAACTGCTCAAGGTTGGTTTAGAGTCTGCTTTCTTTAGCACAGAGACTGATCATGAAGGTTACACAGTGATTATTATTTCAGGAGGCAAGGTGAGAGTTCAATCAAGAGGTCCATGAGACAGGATGAGAGTTGACTCAAGAGGCCCACCCAGGCCTTAGCACTTCTACTTCCACAATAGAAATGAGTAATTGTAAAATTCAGAAAAAAGGATGATCTCTTAAAAAATTAAGAAGAGACATACCTTCTTTGAGAATGATATAAAAAAATATTTTGAGAGAAAAATCTATATATTTGGAATTATTTAAAGTAGAATTTCCTATTCTTATTTTAATTTCTATTAGTCCTATTAGGCCCTGATGGATCTAAGTGGAAAGATATCTGTGCAAATTAACTACATAGAAGAAAAGATTACAACTTTAAACTGATTTGATAATTTCCTTGTAACACTGGCAGCTACAACCCTCCTACCTATATAACAGCTGATTATATATTCATAAGCTGAAGATGTTTCTAAAACATTCTACAAATATGTAGTCGGGGAAAGAACTTAAGCCATTTCATTTTATTTGTGCCAAGGCCTGAAACAGGTTTGATTTTTTCCTTCAAAGATAGGCACATGAAGTTCCTTCCTTTGAGAACACAAATTGACAGCCCAGTCAACTGAGATAAAGACCCAACTTTAAGGCTCATACCATAGCTTATCCTGTTCTTCTTTCCAAACAAGTAAGCATGCAAATGTTGCTTGACAGAACAGATAGGAGTACAGTATCGAGAAGAAACAGCCTTCAAGTCACAGAATGGTTGAGGTTGGAAGAGACCTGTTGAGATCATCTAAGTCCAACTTCCCTGCTCAAGTAGGGCCACCTAGAGCTGGTTGACCAGGACCATGATATCTCCAAGGCAACCACTCTGGCCAACTTGTTTGAGTGCTCAGTCACCTTCATAGTAATAAAGTGATTCCTGATGTCAATGCTTTCTTAACCATCATGGGTAAGATGGTTCTAAAGCATTACTGTGGACTTACAGTCACAGTGTTCTGGCAACAGTTTTTATGAGATAAAAATTATTTGGTGGCCAACCTTTAGAAATTAATTAAGATTATTCTGCCTTGCTTTTAGCAGCAATTATGCTGAGAACCCTTTCAACCTTAAATATTATGACATACATTTTGTAGCCCTCTATGTGGATACTGAACAAATGCCAGTTAAACTGGTGCAGCCTGATTTTGAGAATGGCTGCTATGTGAGAGAATACATGCAGCTCATTCAGAGAGTCAGCAGCCATTTGGAAGAGCATTTCCTGCTGGTTGACATAAGGACCATTGAGTCAAACTCCCTGCTCTTCACAGGAATACTTAAAACTAAATCATATGACTAAGAGCATCCAGAAGCTCATTGAACTCTGACAGGCTTGGTGCCATGATCACTTCCAGTGACAGACCACCCTCTCAGTGAAGAGCCTTTTTCTAATGTCCAATCTGAACTTCCCCTGATGCAGCTTCATACAATTTCCACCACAGAATAATAGAATCATTAAGGTTGGAAAAGACCTCTAAGATCATCAAGTCCAAGTGTCAACCAAGCACCACCATCATGTTCACCATTAAACCATGTCCTCAAGTGCCATATCCATGTTTTTTGAACACTTCCAGGGATGGTGACTTCACCACTTCCCTGAGCAGTCTGTTCCAATGCTTTACAATCCTTTCTGTGAAAAAAAAAAATTCCTAATATCTAATCTAAACCTTCCCTGGCAAAACTTGAGGCCATTTCCTCTCATCCTGTTACTTGTTACCTGGGAGAAGACTGACCCCCACCTCACTACAACTTCCTTTCAGGGAGTGGTAGAGAGCAATAAGGTCTCCCCTCAGACTCCTTTTCTCCAGGCTAAACAACTCCAGTTCCCTCAGCTGCTCTTCATAAGACTTGTGCTCCAGCCCCTTCACCAGCTTTCTTGCTCTTCTCTGGACTCACTCCATCAGCACTTCTCCCTTCGCTGCCCCTCTTGAGGAGGTTGCAGACTGCAATGAAGTCTCCCTTCAGCCCTCTCCTCTCCTCGCCTCGCCTCAACTGCTCCTCATAAGTCTTGCCCTCGAGATCTTTCACCATATCAGTCCCCTGCCTCTGGACACACTAATAATTTGATGTCCTTCTTATGCTGAAGCACCCAAAACTGCACACAGTACTTGAGGTGGTGTTCTACCAGTGCAGAGTAGAGTGGGACAATCACATCCCTCGACCAGCTGGTGATGCTGTGCCTGATGCACCCCAGGACACGGTTGGCCCTTTTGGCTTCCAGGGCACACTGCTGACTCATATTCAACTTGACATCAAGCCGAACACTCAGATCTCTTTCCACAGTGCTGCTCTCCAGCCTCTTGTTTGTACGTATAGCATCCAGGCCCCCCCAGTTTGTACATACAATCAAGATTATCCTGTCCCAGGTGCAGAATCTGGCACTTGCTCTTGTTAAATTCCATAGAGTTGGTGATTGCCCAGCTCTCTAGTCTATCCAGATCTCTCTGTAAGGCCTCTCTACCCTCAAGGGAATCCACAGCTCTTCCTAATTTAGTATCATCGTCAAACTTACTTAATGTACATTTGACTCCTGTGCCCAGATAATTTATAAAAACATCAAAGCATACTGGCCCTAAACCTGAGCCCTGAGGAACCCTACTGGTGACTGGCCACCAGCCCGATGTAATACCATTTACTATAACTCTTTGAACCCAACCTGTCAGCCAATTGTTCACCCAATGTATTATGGACTTTTCCAGCTGTATGCTGGACATTTTGTCCAGAAGAATACTGTGAGACAGTATCAAAAGCTTTTCCAAAATAAAAAAAACCCCACCACATCTACTGGTTTCCCTTGGTCAACTAGATGTGCAACCTTGTCATAAAAGGAAATTGTTAGTTAAGCAGGATTTTCCCCTCATGAGCCCATGCTGGCTATGACCAATATATGTATTACAGCCAAATATTACTGGTTATGTAGATGGCATAATGGGCTGCATACAACAGTAATTTTATAGGTTACAAAATGTGCAAAAGAGCTGCAGGTTTGCATGTATTTGGGTTACAGGGATATATGGAATCATAGTGACCATTAGATGTGGATGCATTGCAGAAAAATAGGTATGATGCTGTGTAAATTCTCACATTGTGTATTGACTCCAGTA
Source organism: Parotia lawesii (assembly GCA_003713295.1). Taxonomy (NCBI): domain Eukaryota; kingdom Metazoa; phylum Chordata; class Aves; order Passeriformes; family Paradisaeidae; genus Parotia; species Parotia lawesii. The sequence goes on from RAHM01000685.1 coordinate 21,789, forward strand.
TGCAACATCTTTTATATCCCTTAAACAAGCAGTCATCCTCAATATCTTGTTGCCCCATGACTACAAGGTGCAGAGAAGCATTGGTGATATGGGAGATTAAGGGGAAACAGGATGAGGAAGGAAATTTAAAGAGCATTGCCCTGGTGGCAGCATGCAGAATGAAGTGTGTTCAGGGAAGGAGTAGAAGTGAAGCAGGTTGCATTCTAAGGAAAGGCATATGTGGGGAAGGGTAGGGGTCTATGAGAAACATTGCTGAAGGGAAAGGTTGGCACAAGGCAGCTGGTAATGCACATGCTGGTTGTGCATGTGCTGAGTCCAGCAGGCCAAGCATATACAGCAGTTACAGAAAATGTTCAGCTTTGCCAATGAAGGCAGTACAGCTGCTGCCACAGCCTCACCTACTTTAAATGGCAGCAGTCAACAAATACCCCATCCAGCAGCATCTCTTCACTGTTACTTTCTGATGGAAAAAGAAATGGAGATGGTGATAAGCTGTTAGGACAAAGCAGAACTTCCTGTTCGCTCTAAACTGCTTCCAAGTAGCAGGAAGCAAACAGGGTGGAAAAGCAAAGCAAACCGCTGAACAGAGATGCCTGCAGAACCCCCCCCCCCCCTTTATTTTAGTTGCTAATCGGATGTGACGTCAGGATGTCGGTGAGCATGATCCACGCGGGAGACAGATATGCTGATATGACCACACCCTCTCTTCCCTCCTTCTCCCTCCCACTCGTATTTCGGCCTGGCAGTTGCTGTCCATTTGAACTATCAGCCCCCACTACAGGTTCCCTCCTTGCCCACTCCGATGTAGTATGATCTTACATCCATGGATAGTCCATTGTCATACTAGTGCCACTTTGCTTGTTGGGAATAGAATACGCCCTCGCACGCCCTTAGTGAGGTGGGGGTTTTAATACGTTCCTACCAACCTTCTTTTCTTTCCTCCTTGAGGAAACAGACCCTCCTCCCCTCCGGCCCTAAAAGCTGTCCGTCATACGGGAGGCCCTGCCTCTTCCGGGTCTCTTCGGCTGGGCCACTGCTTCCTTCTCTCTTGCTTGCTCTCTCTCTTTTGTGGGTTATAGCAACTGTTGCCTTGTGAATCAAGCGCCATAGTCACCGTAGTCCTGGTGACTGTTTACTCATCAACAACAACTGCTCTTCCACTGCTTTCTATTTGCTTCCTAATCATCACCTACAACAGCCACCACCAGCAAGAACAACACAGCTTTCCACGATTCAGGTGAATGTAACTGTTCTGTATAGGCTTGCAATTCTGCCTTTCTATCCCTTTCTTCTCCCTCCCGCCTCCACCCCAGCTTTTACCTCCTCCCTCCTTGCAGCATCCAGGCTGGGACTGCTGCATTGGGCTTCGCTATTGATTGGGGGGAGGCGGGGAGGGGGGGAGGGGGAGAGGGAGAGGGAGAGAGAGAGAGAGAGAGAGAGAGAAAAGCCTCGAGCGCTTTCTCTTCCTCAGCCTTTCTTCCCTCCCAATTTATAATATAGGAAGACACATAATTTCCAAAGGGGGGAAAAATGAGGTAAATTGCCCTGTGGTTGTTTATTATGAAGGGTATTTATCATTATTATTATTATTATTATTATAATAAGTTATCTGACACGCTGCAGTACTTGTAATGTTCCAAAGTATCTTGTACATCAATAGGGAAAGACCTATGTTACCTGTAGTGCACATTAGAGAGCCTTTAAAATTGTCTTGAAGGTGTGATTAGTAGTTAATAGTAGAGGTTGAAGGGCTAATTGGTACTATATAAGATTCTTCAGTGCAATTAATTGTCATGTCTGGGTGAAAGTGTAATTTAATTTTATAAATTCATTTTATGGCTGTACCTCTGAATTCCTAACATTCTCTTCTCATCAACTAACACTTTCATTTTATTTTAAAAACATATTTGTTCTACATGGAATATTTGATTGTATTATTTTTTTCATGCACTGATTCAGAGCCTTTTTTAATTCTTCAGCTTGTGTTACTTGTAGAATTTAACCTGCTAGTATAGAAACAACTAAGTTTTCAGTAAACTCAAAGGAGTTGTGCATATTTAGAGCACACAATGCTGTGTTTGTCTTACTTTCTTAGAAAGCCATTTGTTTCTGAAGAGCTAAAGAAATATTGAATGTATAGTTTGATAGGAATAAGAGCCATCTACCTAGCTATGCCTTCTTAATTTAGGTGGCCCTACCATGCCATGTTGTTGATCCATATAGTTTCTTGTCATTCAGTTTCTGTATCAAGTTGTGTTATCTCAGTAGATGATTTAAAGTAGTTTCATAGTCTTTTAACCCTAGCTTATACTGTGTTAGGAAGTGTACCTCTTCTTACAAAAAATGTACATGCTATTTTTCTTATAAGCATGGCTTCTTTCTGCTGCCTAATAAAAGTTCTATGTGGAAAGATGAGAGAACATATCTACTGTGGGTTTTAACCTATTTTAAAATTACTTTAAAAGGAGAAAAACACGGATACCATGTAACTGTCTAGTTCTTCACAACCCCTTAGCCACATAAATCCCATATGTATTTCATTTATAATTGCATTACTTGAATTTACTCTACTCTCTCTCATTTAGTGCCACGATGAAATGTTTAATTGCCTCTTACACCCATATTTACATGGCACAAAACTAGGATATTTTTATCTTCAGTGATTCCGTTTTATCACATTATGAATACTTTTGAATTAAACCTAATTTTGAGCTAACTGTAAAGTAATATTGTGTCAGGAAAATAATGATTCATTTTTTAGAATTACTGTTTACTAACATGCAGATACAAGCCCATGAAATGGAAGGCAAAATGCTGTATTTTTAAAGGGATATTTGGAATACAGATAATGGGGGAAGCTAAAGAACAGCCTTGGAACATTTTCCTAGAATCGTAGAATGGTTTGGGTTGGAAAGGACCTTAAAGATTAATTCCAACCCCACTGACATGGGCAGGGACACCTTCCAATGGACCAGGTTGCTCAGAGCCCCAGCCAGCCTGGCCTTGAACACATCCAGGGATGGGGGCATCCACAACTTCCTGGGCAACCTGTTCTAGTGTCTCACCACCCTCACAGCAAATAATTTCTTCCTAATATCCAATCTAAATTTGCCCTCTTTCAGCTTAAAGCCATTGCCCCTTGTCCTATCACTACATGCCCTTGTAAAAAGGCCCTCTCCAGCCTTCCTGTAGCCCCCCTTTAGGTACTGGAAGGGACTATAAGGTCTCCCCAAAGCCTTCTCTTCTCCAGGCTGAACAAGCCCCAACTGTCTCAGTCTGTCTTCATAGGAGAGGTGCTTCAGGCCTCTGATCATCTTTGTGGCCTCCTCTGGACTTGCTCCAACAGATCCACATCTTTCTTGTGCTGGGGGCCCCAGAGCTGGATGCACAACTTCAGGTGGGGTCTCACCAAAGCAGAATAGAGGGGGAAAATCACCTCCCTCACCCTGATGGCCACACCTCTTTTGATGCAGCCCAGGACACGGTTGGCTTTCTGGGCTGCAAGGACACGTTGTTGAGACATATTGAGACTCTCATCCACCAACAGCCCCAAATTCTTTTCCCCAGGGCTGCACTCAATCCATTCTCTGCCCAGTCTGTACTTGTTCTTGGGACTGCCTTGACCCAGGTGCAGGATCTTGCACTTGGCCTTGTTGAATTTCATGAGGTTTGCACAGACCCACCTCTCAAACCTGTCAAGGTCCCTCTGGATGCCATTCCATCCCTCTGGATGCCATCCTGTCCCTCCAGCACATCGACTGCATCACACAGCTCAGTGTCATTGGCAAACTTGCTGAGAGTGCACTCAATCCCACTGTCCATGTTGCTGACAAAGATGTTAAACAGCACCAGTCCCAATACAGACCCCTGAGGAACACCACTAGTCCCTGGCATTCACTTGGACATCAAGCCACTGACTGCAACTCTGAGTGTGACCATCCAGCCAATTCCTTTTCCACCAAGTGGTCCATCAATCAAATCCATGTCTCTCTAGTTCCCTTGTCCACCATTTTGTTGATTTTTGTTTCTAGATAAGTTAAACTAAATACTAGTCTTGAAAACTTTTTTGGGTCAACATTTTCTTTGCTTTTGCAATTTTAGTCCTACTTTGCTTTTTTATTATTGCTGATCATTTTTTTCTGTTCATGTACATATTATAATTCTGTTTTCTCTATCTGCTGGTGCTTGGTTATCTCTTCAATATGTTACCTTTTTGCAGAATTGTTTCCTATCCACTATTCTTTCCTTTTCCTTGTTAGATGTTTCACTTCCACATGGTTTAATGTTTCAGTTTACTTGAGGTAGAGGGGTGTGTCAAGGCTGGGAAGCACTGTATATTAGACATCTCTGAACTATATCCAGCTGAGCTGCATAGTCTACAGGTGCTCTTTTATTAATCTGTTTTATTTTGGGGTGTAAATGTTACCTGCTTCATCTCAATATACACAGAATTGACATTTAAAATTTATTTTGAAGAAGAATCCTTCAGCCAATTGCAAATGACTAGAAAGAACACTTATTCAGCAGTTCAGGATCTATTTTTCACACCAGAAACCTGAAGATTAGTTAAAACATCCTCAAACATATTGTGAAAATAATCATATTGAGGAATTTGCCTTTTTGTCAAGTTGGAGAATCTGAGGAAGTTTTAAATTCTTTTTTTAGATAATATAGAAGTGTGCTTGGTTGATAGCTGCTTAGGTTTTTGCAGAACATTAAAGCCTTATTCCTTTGTGGTATAGTAGTGCTTCTGTGTCTGGCTTGACATCTCTTGGTGTAATAATCCTTTACCACATTAAATTTACCATTTAACAATCAGGGATTTACTGAAACTTAGTATTGGAGTAGCTGTTTTCAGGGGGGTTTTAGTATCTATCTTAAAATATATATATATATATATTTTTATATACTTGTATCTATGTATACATTTAAATACAGGTGATTGAGGTGTTTTGGGTTTTTTTTAAACATGCCCTGTTCTTGGAATTGCAGAGAAGTTAATTTTCCTGAAGGTTCTGGGTGTTTGACACTATGCCCAGCTGGAAAAATAATAAATTTTGTAAAGATACAACAAAATGAAAACATACTCATGTTGGAAAATGTTCAAGAGTCTTAAGTGTAGATGGCAATATTTATTTCATTTTGGGCAGATATTTATCGTGTACACGTGAAACAGCTGTTTAGAGAGATTGAGCATATGAACCATCTGCATGTGTGTCAAAGCCTGGTCTATGTACTTGCATCAAGTACTTAAAAGTTTGATGCTGAGAAGTGAGGGAGGGAGAAGGAATTTGAATGGAAAAGACTAAAGGGAACATTGAACATAGACAGTATGTACTGTAGAAACATCTCACAGATCAGGGAGATACTCCATAATAGTGAAGGGGGAAATGTTGGTTTAATCTTGGTAGGGTCTGATTTTGGTTGAATTTCTTCATGTGAAGAATACTTATTTAACCAAGCTGTCTCACCAAACTTAACAGATTGAGGCTCTATCTTATATAAACAAACCTATATGTCTGCAGAAGTTTAGTTGCATTCAAGAGACCGTCTTATGGTACTAATAAAATATTACTTACGGAACAATTGAAGTTGGACAGCATTGCAACTGCTCTTTGCTAAGTCCCTTCTGTCTCTAGTATATCCTTGAGCAACACAGAAGGAAACACTTGCTCTCAGTAGAAACTAGATCTAACAAAAACCAAGACTGTAAAATGGAGTTCAGATAATCATTAGCTAGTTTTTAAGTGCAACTATTTTTACAGTATAAATATCTAGATGTCTTTAACTGTAGCTGCGTAGATAGAATATTTTTAGACTGTTTTCCAAGCTGTTTTCCCTCACTTTTAAGATCACAATCAATAGGATAGCTTTTAATTTTGCAGTGATCTGTCCTTGAAAGTAATTAAAAGTAGCGATTACTGTACTTATGTCTCTATATTAATCTTTTTTGTCTGTGTTGAGGAAAATAGGTACTTGATTCAGGATTCTGACTTTCCTCTGTGTTCTTTACAAGGCTAAATCCTAAAAGTGCAGGAGATCATGGAATCATCATGGTTTGGGTTGGAAGGGACCTTAAAAATCATCCAGTTCCAACCCCCCTGCCATGGGCAGGGACACCTTCCACTAGACCAGGTTGCTCAGGGCTCCATCCAATCTGACCTTGAACACATCCGGTTTTGGGGTGTCCACAGTTTCTCTGGGCAACCTGTTCCAGTGCCTCACTAGCCTGATGAAATAACTTTTCTTTATGGTTTGTTTTATAAGCCCATTAGGCAAAAAAAAAAAAAGAAAAAAAAGGTTTGGTTTTGAGGTTTAATAAGTCTAAGTGCCGGGTCTTGCACTTTGGCCACAACAACCCCCTGCAGCACTACAGGATGGGTGCAGAGTGGCTGGACAGTGGCCAGGCAAAAAGGGACCTGGGGGTACTGGTCAACAGCCGACTGAACATGAGCCAGCAGTGTGCTCAGGTGGCCAAGAAGGCCAATGGCATCCTGGCCTGTATCAGGAATAGTGTGGCCAGCAGGACCAGGGAAGTTATTCTTCCCCTTTACTCTGGTTAGGCCGCACCTTGAGTAATGTGTCCAGTTCTGGGGCCCCAATTTTGGAAGGATGTTGAGATGCTCGAATGCGTCCAGAGGAGGGCAACAAGGCTGGTGAGGGGTCTGGAACGCAAGCCCTATGAAGAACGGCTGAGGGAGCTGGGGTTGCTTAGCCTGGAAAAAAGGAGGCTCAGTGTTGCGAGAGGGGCGAGGGAAGCAAGACCCTAACTCAATATGAGTGATAAGCAAGCTTTTCTTTTATTAGTTTCACACAGCTTATTTTATACTAGGTACAGTGAGATTAGCTAGTTTTTTTTTCTCATAACACACAGTACACAGCTGCACTTGTTTCTTCTGGCTACAGGCCAGGGGCTTTCTGTACACTCTCAAGGTCGACAGGCTTTGCTAGATTTTAACACATTGTTTTCAGCACGGACTCTGCTCGCACAAGGCCTGTGTCAGTTAACTATTTCCCCACAGCTCAGGGGAGACCTTATCACTCTCTACAACTACCTGAAAGGAGGTCATAGTCAGGTGGGGGTTGGTCTCTTTTTCCAGGCAACAACTGACAGAACAAGAGGACACAGTGTTAAGCTGTGCCAGGGGAAGTTTAGGCTAGACATTAGGAAGAATTTCTTCACTGAAAGAGTGATTAGGCACTGGAATGGGCTGCCCAGAGAGATGGTGGAGTCACCGTCCCTGGAGGTGTTTAAAAAATGACTGAATGTGGCACTCAGTGCCATGGTCTAGTTGATAAGGTGGTGTTAGGTCATAGGTTGGACCCGATGATCTCAAAGGTATTTTCCAACCTAGTTAATTCTGTGATTCTGTGATTTGCTTTAGAAAAAACACTGCAAACTTATGAATTATGGAGAAGAAACAAAATACCAGTTGCAAAAGCAGTTCTCATTCATTAATGTTCTCTTAGGAAGAAATTTTCTCTTCTTCCCCCCTTCCCCCCAACTTCTTGCTTTCAAAGGAGTCTTCATTTTTTTATTCTTTTTTGAGGTCCCTGTAGAAAACCTTGATCAAGTAGTATTAAATGTTTTGAGATGCACAAACTGGGTGTTGTATAGACTAGTTATCTCAGCCTTTCTTAAACTTTCAAGACATGCTTTTATTCTTGTGTTCCTAAAGAAATAGTTTCTGTGATAGTGCCTTCCATCTTATTTGAAAGAGGAGTAGAGGGTTCAAAAACACAGATTTCATCAGAATAATTATCTGGGGAAAGGTAAGACTAAATTTATGCTACTATTGAAGAAAATGCAGTCAGTTCTCAGGTTTTAAATATTTCATTTGGCAATAAACATCTGGCCAGTCAGCAAACATCTACACCTTATACTCTCTGTTGTAATATGGATACAATTGAAGAGCAAAAGGCATAGGCCAGATTTCCTATTTCCTATAATGTCATCAATCATGCTACTTTAGAACAATTTGTAGGAGAAAAGCCATATTGTTCACTTCTTAGCCATTTCTTCACCCTTCTTCAGTGGATTTGCAAAAATATTATTGAAAACACTGATCCTGTAGAGGTATTTTTAGGTATCTAATTTGGCCTGCAGAATCTTTAAGATTGAAAATAATGAATAAAACCAGAAAAACAGTTTGACAAAAGCAACTTGGAGTCAATATGAAGTTTTATTGATGAGTGTGATGTCATATAGTATAGAATATTATTTTGGTCAATTGGGATCAGCTGTCCCAGCTGTGTCCCATCCCAACTCCTTGAGCATTCCCAGTCTACTTGCTGGCAGGGCAGTATGAGAAACAGAAAAGACCTTGATGCTACATAAGCACTTTTCATCAATAGCTGAAACATGGATGTGTTATCAACACTTTTTAAAATCACAAATCCAAAACAGAACCGTACAAGCTGCTGTGAAGAAAATTAATTCTATCCCAGCCAAAACCCAGTGCAATTGTTAAAATATGTTAGTGTAACCCTTTAATAAAAGAGATCTGTCAGTGTGTGGTGGCTATTTGAGAAGACTTTTAAGCTCTTTAAGCAAATTTATCAGAAATGCATAAGAAGGGCTATAGATTTATTAGTGCTTCTTAACCTAAAAGCACTACATACCTTTTAGGTTGCACAGCAACTGACTCCTAGCAACAGTAGCAGATTGAATTTTTAATAGCGACATGTCAGATGTAATAATAAAGCAAGAGTACAAACAGTTGTAATGGTTTTCTTTTTATAATAAACTAGTTTGAATTTAAGGAACTTCCAAAATAGGAAGTCTCCTCCACTGACCTTGGTGTCTCCATGTTGTGTCCTCACATGTTCTCACCTCCTTCTCTGTGTAGAAAAAAACTGCACGTGCCCCACTTCTGGCACCAAAACTAATAAAGCTGTTTAGAATGAGAGTTGATGTCAGGTTTTGGTGTGGGGGTGGGATTTTTTTTTTTGTCTAATTTCCTTTTTTCTAGCATAGTACTATGAGATAAAACAGAAAATAAGGAATCAATAAATGGAACATTACATAAGAAATTTAATGCATGCTTAAGGCGATTTGTAAATTTCAACTTCTCTTGTAAATTAATTCATTGTAGGATTTCTTAAAACTCACCAGCTAAACAAGTAAACAAATGTTTTGGAAGGAATCAAAATTCTTTTACTTTGGGATATAAGTCAAACTAATGGAGTTAGAAAGAGATCACCCCTGAACAGGTTATTCCATAACTGCCTACTGTAGAGATTCTTGTGTCTATGTGAAGTTTGCTAAACTCATTTAGACAATTTTTATGTTCCAAAATATAGATGGTCAGTGTTTCATTGTTTTTATTTTTTTCTGTTGTCTTCTCTTGGTTCAGCTAACAAATATTCTGAGGCAATTTTTCTAACTTTTTTTGAGATGAACGTTGATATAAAATCCTATATTGATTTTTTAAAATTTTATTTGCTAAACACGATAAAATTGACTATTTTAAATCAAACTCTAAACTTTTTCAAAAAGGTTTGTGAAATTCTTGTGAAGATTTGTGTAAAAGTTACCGACGGACAAATTTACTCTGTCATACCAGTCTGTCAGTGTATGTTTTACCTTTTAAAATCCTTTGTATTAAAGGTGTGAAAAAGGTAGAAAATATGTGGGCAGGTAGGTGGTATGGAGATGGAATAAGACAGAGAAATAAAACATGCTTCTGCATGGGCTCCTCTCCATGGGCCACAGTTCCTGCCAAGAGCCTGCTCCAGCATGGGCTTTCCATAAACTCCAGCATTCTTTGGGGCATATCCACCTGTTCCAGTGTCATCTTTTCCACGGGCTGCAGGGGTATCTCTGCTCTGGTGCACCTTCTCCCCCTCTACTTTCACTGACCTTGGCGTCTGTGGGGTTGTTTCTCACATTCTCCCCCCCCCTCACTCTGCTGTGCAGTGATTTTGCCCTTTCTTAAATATGTTATCGCAGAGGTGCTACCAGCTTTGCTGATTGGCTCAACTTTGGCCAGTGGTGAGTTCGTTATGGATCTTGCTGGAACCACCTTTGTTAGGCACAGGGGCAGCCCCTGATCTTTCTTCACAAAAGCCACCTGTGCAACCCCTTGTGGTCTGAACACTAATGGAGTCTGACAACATGTTATAAAACAAAGCTTTATTGAAGCAGTAAGAAAGATGAGCAATGATGTGCCCATATGGCACAATTACCATTAGCAAACATAGGCTCATAAGCGATGTCATGACTCTGGTGGACTGCCAGGTACACTTAATGGCTGGGTCATCTGACAGCAACTGCCAATCGTGCAATTGCCTTTTGAGTGTGGGTAAAATTTGTGCCTCCCCTTGACTCTACCATGTTGTGTTCCGCTCCTAAGAGGAAGGGAGCACCCAAGATTTGTAGATGCCCGTGGCTGAAAAGGAATGACAAATGTCAGAAGGTCTGAAAAAAACTTACAAAGATTTATTAGTAAATTATAAAGTTGGCATGGAAATTGGTATAAGTTAGTCCCTTATCTTCTAGTAGCAAGAAAAATAAAAAATAAAAGAGGGAAGATGGAGAGAAAGAGAAATAGAGAGGTCAGATAGGAGAGGAAAGGAGATCACCAGTCCTGGGTCCAGCGTTGATCTGGCTGACAGGGTGTCCAGGGTCCTGGGGGGAAGCCACACGGGCTTTGCGAGGGTACCTTTTTATAGATAAGTTTTCCCCACACCGGAGATAAGTTCCTCGCTTTCTATGCAAATTAGTCATTATACGCCGTTTGTTCTTCTGGACCTTTCTGGAAATGGGTTGGACGGCTTTGGGGGTCTGTGGTGGTCTCATCCCCCCTCTACTGGTCTTGCCTATTACTTGACCTCATTCCTGCCCTTGCTCTGGACTGTGTTACACTTATCTCCAGGAGCCAGAACAAGGATATTTGTCCTAGAAAAGTGCTGCCCTACCTCTGCATGGCTCCTTTTCCAGCCACATCCTGCTCTTTTTTGCCCATTTGCACAGCGTGCTCTTACTCAACAATCCTTGTTTGGCTCCATGGCTATCAGTGTTTGAGACGTACACATTAGCTCCTTATCTTCTGGGCTTCTACATACCAATGGTAGTGTGATTTGAGAGAATCATACTTTACATGAAGAATGTGGGCAGCATCCTGCCTGTGCTTCTGATATTGTTCAAGAGGCAGGGTATCAGGAAGCAGGGTGTCACCTCCCCCAACTGCCAAAATCTTGCCATGTAAATCTTGGTTTGTTTTAAACCACACTTTGTTAAATGTAATGAGGCTATTTCGTTGCTTCATATGCCCTCAATAGAGAGCTAGTGATAGAAATTCATCTGAAAGAATGCCTTGCATGTCATAAAGCTTTATTTTATGACATAAAACCAAAATAAAAGGTGGAAATTAAGAAACCATGCAGATGCTCACTTGTCCCCCCCTCCCCTCCAACCCAGTGGAATGGGGAGGAGAATCAGAAGTAAAACTTGTATGTTGAGATAAGAACAGTTTAATAATTGAAAATAAAGTAAAATACAATAATAATCATAAATAATAATACTGATAATAAAAAGGAAACAAACACGTGATGCACAATGCAATTGCTCACCACCCACTGACCAATGCCAGACCCCCCTTCCCGAACCCAGATCGGCCGCCCTTCTGGGTAACTCTTCCCAGTTTATATACTGGGCATGATGTTCTATGGTGTGGAATATCCCTTTGGTCAGTTCGGGTCATCTGTCCCGGCTATGCTCCCTCCCAGTTTCTTTTGTGAACCTCCTCACTGACAGAGCATGAGACAAGAAAAAACTCCTTGACTTAGGATAAACACAACTTAGCAAACACCAAAACATCAGTGTGTTGTCAACATCATTCTCATTCTGAATCCAAAACACAGCACTGTAACAGCTACTGAGAAGAAATTAACTCTGTCCCAGCTGAAACCAGGACAGTGCAAAAGGGTTTAGCAGTACTTAATCATGGACTAATTTAACATTTATGAAGTGATTCAATAGGGTTTACTACAATTACAATGACTTAATTATAGATTTGAGATAGTAACATTCATACCATAATCAATTCACATGCACTCACACAGATGTATGCATCTATATCTATATGTGCAAAGGTACCTGTTAAAAACTCCCCTTGAGTTCAGTGAAATATGCCAAATCCCTTTGTGTTCTCAATGAGCAAGGATTGCACCTTGAGGAGTGTGTGTATGTGGAGGGGCTATTAGCCTAAGCCTCATTATCAGCAATAGTCTTTCAAGTATTGTAAACTTGAGGGTTCATGAGCTCCGAGAGGCATCCCACTCAGAGGGAGGTGCTGGCACAGCCCACTGCAGTCCAGGAGAGCTCAAAGGGCCTTTATATGGTCACAAGATGATTTGCTTTAGTCATCAGTAAGTTTCCATCCTGGCCATAACCCAAGTTGATAACTACTGGACATTTTTTCAAAAATATAACAATGTAACAATGGTACTATTTCACTTACTCAGGTAAATAGTTTTCCAAGGCTGTCAGGGGATAACTGATTATCCCTTGTTCCCCACCTTGATCAGATGTTCCTGATACGATCAGTGTTGTTCCCACCTTTACCATGCAAGAGCTCCTGGTCAAGGGACGCTTCACTACCCAACTGGTTTGATCAAGGCTTATCGGGAGCTCCTGAGATCTGTTTGTATTTCAATATCAAAATAATTAAAAGTGTGACTAGGTCTTAAAAGTATGGAAAAAGGCAAATGTTATGCTCATCTTCAAGGAGAACGAGGATGAGGAACTGGATAACTACAGGTTTGTCAGTCTAACCTCAGTCCATGGATAGGTTATGAAGGAAGTCCTCTTGTAAACTGTTTCCAGACACATAAAGGATAAGAAGGTGTTTGGGAACAGCCAGTGTGGATTTACCAAGGCAAAGTAGTGCCTGACCAACCTAATAGCTTTCTGTGATGAGCTGTGTGTGTGTCTCTAAGGGGAGAACAGTGGATGTCACACCTTTTACTTTAGCCTTTGACATGGCATTTCATGGTAACCTTATGGCCAAATTGGTGAGATATTGATTGGATAAGTGGACAATAAGGTGGATGGGAAAACTGTCTTGGCCTGCCTGGCTCAAAAGGTGTTGAGTAGCGATACAAAGTCTAGTTGGGAACTGGATAGCAGTGTTGTCCCTCAGGGATTGATACTGGGGTTGATAGTGTTTAATGTCTTTTTTAGTAACCTGGACAGTAGGATGGAGTGCACCTTTGACAAGTTTGTGGGTGACAGTAAATTGGTGTGAATGGTCAATATTCTGGAGGGCAGAGCTGTTGTTCAGAGGGACCCCAACAGGCTGGAGAAATAGGCTGATCAGAATGGCATGGAGTTCAACAAAGGGAAATGCCAAGTCCCACGTCTGGGCTGAAATAGCCCCGTGTACTGGTACAGGCTGGGAGCCAACTGGCTAGAAAGCAGCCTTGCAGAAAAGGAAGGATCTGGGGGTGCTGGTGGGCAAGAAGTTGTACATAAGCCAGAAAAACAGGCCCTTGAGACAAAGGCAGCCAAAAGCATCCTTGGCTGTATTAGCAAGAGTGCAGCCAGCAGGTCCAGGGAAGTGATCCCTTCCCCTCTATTCCATGATGATGAAATCACATCTGGAATCCCGTGTCCAGTCTTGAGCTCCCAGTACATGACAGTCAGAGAGAGATTGGAGCAAGTCTGGGTCTGAAGCATGTGACATGAGGAGAGGCTGAGAGAACTGGATTTGTTCGGCCTAGGAAAGAGAAGTCATGGAGAGACCTTATTGCTGCCTTTCAACTACCTAATGGGAAGGTATAGAGAAGATGGAGCCAGACTCTTCTGGGAGGTGCATAGTGAAAGGACAAGAGGCAATGGACACAAGTTGGAACAGGGGAAATTCTGACTTGATATTAGCAAAAGTTGTGTAGAAAGGGGGGAAAAGGATGTGTATCAGGAGGCATTAGGTAGTGTGTTTTCAGTCTCCCTATCATGTTTGAAAAAAACCCTGAAGAAATCTGTACCAGCCACATGTTTTTGTTTTTCTTTTTTTTTAAAGAAAGGCAAGTTTTTTATTGTGGCCATGGATTCTGGTTTTAGGAGTATTTATTGAAACTGGTTAGGAATTTATTCTCTTCAGTGTTATATAGGAATCTCAACTATATTTAAAATTATTCCTGAAAATGAAGCAGCCATAAGCAGGATCTGAAATTCTTAGTAATAATCTAAATAACATTTCAGTCTTATTTTCAGTTAAAATTATTCCTGACACACATTCTAGATATAGATGTTTTCTGATTCTACTTAACATGACACTCAGGAAACCTATTTCTAAAATTCAATTTTGAGTGGAAAACAGATATGTATTAATGCCATTTGATCACAACGCAAAACCAAAAAGAAAGAACGCAGTTTAGGACAGTTTTCCGGTAGATGGTTACACGACACCTCAGAATCAGCATATACTTGTGTATTTCTTGATGCCTACCAGTAAGAATTTATTGCAAAGTTTAGAAGTGAAGTTTGTGCAACATTTGACTGAAAAAAGACCCAGCTGAAAAGGATCCGGGGATGCAGGTCAACAGCCAGCTGAACATGAGCCAGCATGTGCCCAGGTGGCCGAGAAGGCCAATGACATCCTGCCCTGTGTCAGGAATAATGTGGCCAGCAGGACTGAGGAAGTGATTCTTCCCCTGTACTGGGCACTAGTGAGACCGCACCTTGAGCACTGTGTCCAGTTCTGGGCCCCTCACTTCAAGAAGGACATTGAGGTGCTGGAACGAGTCTAGAGAAGGGCAACAAAAACTGGTGAAGGGTCTAGAGAGTAAGTCATATGAGGAACAGCTGAGGGAGCTGGGGTTGTTTAGTCTGGAGAAGAGGAGGCTGAAGGGAGACTTTATTGCTCTCTACAACTACCTGAAAGGAGGTTGTAGCAAGGTGGTGATTGGCCTCTTCTCCCAAGTAACAAGAGGTAGGACAAGAGGAAATGTCCTTAAGTTGCGCCAGGGGAGGTTAAGATTGCATAACTACTGTTATAATTTCAAATATATGCCTGTAGAAAATCTGTTGAACATCTCATTCCTAATTACTGGCAGAGACAGAACAATACCTATACAATAGCTATGCAAAACTTGAAGCCATATGATAAATGCTTATTTAATTTGGATCACATCTTTCATTTTATTGTGGCACTAAGTGGTGTTGGGAAATATAATAAAAAGATCAGAAATTGCCGACAACATAATACAACAGCTGAGATATTAGCATCCTTTCAGGTAGTTGTAGAGAACAATAAGGTCTCCCCTGAGCCTCCCCTTCTTCAGACTAAACAACCCCAGCTCCCTCAGTTGCTCCTCATATGACATTCTCCAGACACTTCACCAGCTTCAGTGCCCTTCTCTGGACACACTCGAAGACCTCGATGTCCTTCCTGTATTGAGGGGCCCAAAACTGAACACGGTATTCGAGGTGTGGTGTTGGGGTGCACTATGTGCTGGAAGAGAGATAGGTCCAGAGGACCGGAGAGAGAGCCTCTTTCCTGGCCCCGGAGGTGATCCTGGAGTGTATCCAGGTCACCAGGGATGGGCTGAGAGAGGATTGTGGGTTT
>RAHM01000685.1:61207-79714 GCA_003713295.1 Parotia lawesii
GCGGGGCCCTGGGCTCTGAGGGCCCCCCTCCATCCCGTCCCGGCACCGAGCTGGAACGGAAAAACCTCCCTAAAATCCCAGCTTTCCACGCGGTTTAAATATGTGAAATTGAGAGAAGCGTAATTGGTTTAACAGGCTGTCTGTCAATTTAGGTCAACCTACCACACTCACCATCTTAGTTGTAAACAATTTCTTCCTTATGTCCCATCTAAATCAGTTGAAAACCATTGCCCATTTTCCTGTCACTACGGGCCCTGGTAAAAAGTCTCCATATTTCTTAGAAGCCCTATTTAAGTGTTAAAAGGCTACTATAAGATCTCCCTGGAGTCTTCCCTTTTTCAGGCTGAGGGACCCCAGCAACAGATATGAAACTGGGAGGAGTCTTTGATAGACCAGATGTCTCTCGTGCCATTCAGAGAGATCTTTACACTCTAAAGAACTGGCAGAGAAGGATCTCATGATATTCAACAAGTGGGAATGCAAAGTCCTGCATCTGGGGAGGATTTACCCCAAGCACCAGTACAGGCTGCAGGGTGACTAGCTAGAAAGTAGCTTTGGGGAGAAGAAAATGTGTGTCCTGACGGAGAAGCTGAACATAAGCCAGCAATGCACCCTAATGACAAAAGAGGCCAACAGTATCCCTGGCTGCATTAGGAAGAGCATTGCTAGGATTTGAGGTAGATCCTTCCTCCCTGCTCAGTGCTAGTGAGGCCACATGTTCATTTCTGGGCTCCCCGGTACAAGAAAGGGCAAGGGCAGCAAGGGACTACAAAGATGATTAAGGTATTGGAGCATATGCCATATGAGGAGAGGCTGAGAGCTGGGACTATTCAGCTTGGAAGGAGAAGGCTCAGGGAGGACCTTATCACTGTGCATAAATACCTGATGGGAGGGAGTGAAGATGAGGGAGCAAGACTATTCTCAGTGGTGCTCATTGACAGGACAGGAGGCAATGGGCACAAATGGAAAAAAGCAGGAAATTCCATCTGAACACTCAAATACACTTTTTTATTGTGAGGTTAGTCAAGGACTATAGCAGGTTTTACAAAGATGTTGTGGAGTGTCTATCCTTGGAGGTATTAAGAACCCAACTGGACATGGCAACTTGTTCTAGGTGACCCTGTTTTGAGTGGGAGGGTTGGATTAGATGATCTCAAAAGGTTCCTTCCAACCTAAACAATTCTGTAATTCTGTGCAAAACTGAAGATTTCTCTAATTCCTGTTATGTATAAGTGTGGTTGTTTGACCGTGGCTGGATGCCAGGTACCCACCAAAGCCACTCTATCACTCCCTTCTTCAACTAGACAGGGGAGAGAAAATATAATTAAAGGCTCATGAATTAAGGACTGGGAGAGATCACTTGTCGATTACCATCACAGGCAAAACAGACTCGACTTGGGGAAATTAATTGAATTTATTACCAATTAAAATCAGAGCAGGATAATGGGAAGCAAAACAAATCTTACAAACACCTTCCCCCCACCCCTCCCTCCTTCCTGGGCTCTACCTTCTCCCTCCCCAACAGCACAGGGAGACAGGGAATGAGGGTTACAGTCAGTTCATCACACGTTGTTCCTGCTGCTGCTCAGGGAGAGGAGTCAGAGTCCTTCCCCTGCTCCAGCGTGGGGTCCTTCCCATGGGAGACAGTCCTCCATGAACTTCTCCGATGTGAGTCCTTACCACGGGCTACAGTTCTTCAGGAACTGCCCCAGTGTGGATCCCTTTCCATGGCGTGCAATCCTTCAAGCACAGCCTGCTCCACTGTGGGTCCCCCACAGGTTCACAAGTCCTACCGGCAAACCTGGTCCAGTGTGGGCTTCTCTCTCCATGGGTCCGCAGGTCCCTGCCAGGACCCTGCTCCAGCACGGGCTTCCCACGGGGCAACAGCCTCCTCTCAGGCATCCACCTGCTCCAATGTGGGGCTCTTCCATGGGCTGCAGGGGCACAGCTACTTCACCATGGTCTTCACCACAGGCTGCAGAGGAATCTCAGCTCTGGCACCTGGAGCACCTCCCCCTCCTTCTTCACTGACCTTGGTGCCTGCAGAGTTGCTTCTCTAACATGTTCTCATTCCGCTCTTTTCTGGCTGCAATTACTTCTATGCAATATCTTTTTTTTCCTTCTTAAATATATTATAACAAATGCGTTATTACCATCACTGATTGTCTCAGCCTTGGCCAGTGGTGGGTTCATCTTGGAGCTGGCTGGCTTTGGCTCTGTCGGACATGGAGGAAGCTTCTAGCAGCTTCTCTCAGAAGCCACCCCTGTAGCCCCCCCAACTCGCAAAACCTGGCCACACAAACCCAACAGAGTAAGTCATCCTCAGTCTTCTTTATGGTAATCTAAATAGGTTTTCTTTGTAAGGCATTTTCCTTCATTGTTGGACCATTTCTGTGCTGTATCCAAATTTTGAATATTCCTCTTAAAAATGTCAGTGCCACAACCTCATGTAGGGATAAAATCCCTGTTTATAACTCCAGTGATTACACTAACACTTTCTGCTATAAAAGCTTACTTGAGTCACTTTTCCACCTTTAAAATGCTTTCCAGGGTCTTCTTTTCAGGTTGAAGCCCCTCATTCTATCACCTGCCAGAGCTTTAACTCAGCATTTGAATATGAAAAATTTATAGTGCAACTCAGTAAACCAGAGGAAGGACAGCTTTGAAGAATGCGTAGTCATTTACAAGCTGATGGCAGGACTTTGACTTATTTCTGATTTTTATGAGTTGTTCCTGAAGTCACATAAATAAGTGAGAAAAGTTTCTGTTGATTTGCATTATTAAATAAGATATCTTGAGGGCAAGTAAGGTAAGCGAAAACTTTTAATATTTCAGTACATAAGGATTTGAACTGTTTCAGGGAAGAAAATGAAAAGAGAAATTTCTTTCTGGTATTGCATATTTTACCCATTGTGTTCTTACAATATACTTTATTCAGTGTATGTTAGTTCTTTCTGAAAGCTGACGATATTGAAGGTACTATAATTTGCTTGTACTATGATTACTACATAAATTACTCTTTTTGTTCTTTAGAATTGTGATGACAGTGGGAAATATTTCCATCATTCAGTTTTATTGCATTGATGATTGCAAGTCTTTTTGTGAAGGCATGCTTAATTAAGAAGTAAACATTTATATGTGCAGCTTCTAGAATTAATTATTTTTGTGCATATAGGTAGCTTAAAGTGTGTTGTCTTAATATGGTATAAGGTTTTGAGTCTCCTCTCAAAATTTAATAATAGTTGCAGCTAATGTATACAAGTGTAGTTAGAGAAGAATCAGGCCTGTGAACGGATGTTTTTCTAAAAGTTCTTTACTTCAAAGCAGTAAATAGGTTTATGTGCACCTTGCTTCTGACTTGATAAATGTATTTGCTATTACAAAGCAGACTGTAAACTGTTAGAAAGAAATCATGAAGTCCAAAGCTTATTCTCTTCTCAATGTGCTGCAAGCTCTAAGCAGACCTTAGATTAGACAAAGTAATAATATATATTAAATGAATTTTCTAATATTTTAGGCCAAAACAGCATTTTAAAAAATGAAAAATAAATTAAATATCTCTGTGTACTCATGTAATAGTACATGAAACAATCTTTAGCTAATACCCAGATTTGATTTTGGGTGAATATGCTTCTTTTAAGATCTGAATAAGTGACAAAAAGCAAAGAAGTTCGTGCTGAACTTTTAATTTTACATTTTAATTTTATTCAGAGACCACGATGCAGACATCAGAGACTGGGTCGGACACAGGTTCGACTGTGACTTTACAGGCATCTGTGGCTGGCCAGGCAGCAGTGCCCACACAGGTAGTACAGCAGGTACCGGTTCAGCAACAGGTAGGTGTCTGTTAATTTTGGGAAAACAAAAAACCCTGGCAAGACAGAATGATGCATTTCAATAGATGTAGTGAAGAACTGATTTTGTACAAGGCTGCAAAACCAATTCCTTTTCACTGTTTTATTCAATTTTATTTTGATGGATCTAAAATAGCTACATAAGCAGACATGCAGTTTTCAGAGTTTATTTCTTGAACTAGAATATTTGTCAAACACCAGAAATAGATATGCATGATTCTATAAGTAGATTACTATGAAATGTGTGCAATAGCTCATAAAAATTACATTCATTTAAGTTAATGAATATTCACATTTATTCCTTTGAAAGGAATGTGGATTCTTAAAATAAATTCAATATAGATGTAAAATACAAAAGCAATGTAATTTTGTACTTCTAAGCTGATCTCCCTGCAGGTTCATGAGCAAATGCAGAAAGATGTGAAGTAAAACAGTAAGTAATGCATAATTTGGATTTGCTGGGGAATTAAAGGGGCTTCTGAAGCAGCCAGTTCAGCACATACTTCTGTGACATGATTAATCATCTATGCAGCCCCACCAACAATGGAGGGTGTGCTGCATGGGGAGATCAAGGAGAGAAGCAGGAGTTGGAAAACAGGAACTGAATGTGAAAAGCCATGACTTTTGTCCAAGACTCCTTTCATGTGACTCTTATCATGTGTATCCCCTATCAAGCTCAGTTTAAAGGCACAGAAAAGGCACAAAATTACTTTTTGGGCATAGAGCTTGATAGAGGATACACATGATAAGAGTCACCCCAAGACAAGTATGTGTAATTTAGCTTTTTTCCTTTTTTTTAAAATTCTTTGTTCCAGTTGGAAGGGATCTACAATGACTGTCTACTTCAACTACGTGACCACTTCAGGGCTGACCAAAAGCATAATATTAAGGGCATTGTCCAAATACCTCAAACACTGACAGGCTTGGGGCACCAACCATGTCTCTAGGAAGCCTGTTCCAGTGTTTGACCACCCCCTCAGTAAAGAAATGTTTTCTAATATCTAGTCTGAACCTTTTCTGATGCAGCTTTGAACTATTCCTACTCATCCTGTCACAGGATACCAGGGAGAAGAGATCAGCATCTCCCTCTCCACTTTCCCTCCATTCAGCTGTCACTGTTTTAGGTTCTTTGGGTGAAATCTGATGTTCTTTTTTTCATATAAGTTGGCTTTACAGTTTCAAAATCACCAATATTAAAACTGAGAATAGCTTGTTAAATTATATGTCTGTTTCTGTGCTAGTGAATCACTGTTGTCTAAACTAAAATTTCTAGCATTGTGTTAAGTTTAGTTTTAAAATTTAAGGTGATGATTTTTTTCTGCATGTGTTGCGGGTTGATGCTGGCCGGATGCCAGGCACCCAAGAAAGCCTCTCACTCACTCCTCTCTGCAGCTGGACAGAGGAGAGAAAATTTAACAAAGGGTTCATGGGTTGAGATAAGGACTGGGAGAGATCGCTCATCAAATACTGCGATGGGCAAAACAGGCTCAACTTAGAGACATAAAGTGAATTTATTACTAACAAAATCAGAGCAGGATAATGAAGAGTAAAATTAACCCTTAAAAACACATTCCCCCCACCCCTCCCTCCTTCCCAGCTCTACCTCCTACCCCAGTGGCACAAGGAGACAGGGAATGGGGGTTATGGTCAGTTCATCACCCATGGCTTCTCCTGCTGCTCAGGGAGAAGAGTCGTTCCCCTGCTGCACCGTGGGGTCCGTCCCATGGGAGACAGTTCTCCACAAACTTCTCTGATGTGAGTTCATCTCACAAGCAACAGCTCCCTGCGAACTGCTGCAATGTGAGTCCATCCCACAGACAACAGTACCCCTCAAAATGCTGCAGTGGGTGACTCTTCCATGGGGTGCAGTCCTTCAAGGACAGGCTGCTCCAGCCTGGGAGCAGGGCCCCTCCCTCCACAGGTCTCCCACAGGATCACAGCCTCCTCCCAGGTGGCGTGAGGCTCTTCCATGGGCTGCAGGTGGATCTCTGCATTGCTGTGGTCCTCCATGGGCTGCAGGGGGACAGCCTGCTTCACCATGGTCTTCACTATAGGCTGCAGAGGAATCTTGGCTCTGGTGCCTGGAGCACCTCCTCCCCTTCCTTCTTCACTGACCTTGGTGTCTGCATAGTCGTTCTTCTTGCATGTTCTCACTCCGCTCTTCTCTGGCTGAAAATTACAACTGTGCCACAACCTTTGTTTTGATTTCTTCTTAAATATGTTATCACAGAGACGTTACCACCATTTCTTATTAGCCCAGCCTTGACCAGTGGCATGTCCATCTTTGGAGCCCCCAGGGACTGGCTCTGCTGGATGTTGTGGAAGATTCTGGCAGCTTCTCACAGAAGCCACCTCTGTGGCCCCCCCTCTACCAAAAACCAGGCCATGCAAGTCTAATATAGCATGTTCTTTGCAATGCTGTTTAAATGCCTCATACATTTCACTAATAATATTTCCTGGTACACTGACTCAATTTATAATGTATAATAATTCCATTAATAGCACTTCTACTTATAATGTACCTTGGAATACATTTGCTTTTTTTTTTTTAAACATGCCCCCCCCACCCCTCAAACCCCCAAAATGCAGCGTTTCAGCAAAACATTCAAATATTGGGCACTTAACATGAATTTTAAAGCTTATCTTCATGTACTTTCTCCTCTTTTAGTTCAAAACAATTCCCTCTTGTCCTATTACTATCTGCCTGTGTGAAAACGATAAGGTCTTTCTATTATTGTGCTAACTTTTTAAATTAAGCTACTATGGTGCTTTGACTTAGTAAAGCTTTCTATGAGGCTTACTGTGGTTAACTCTTTTTAAGCTTTGCTTCAAACTTTTGAAAACTTGATATAGTTTATATCAGAATATATTTTCAATAAAGTATTACTTATGTTCTAGCATTATTATTTCCAATATTTCCTTTTCACTGAATATTTCATCTGTACTTTGGAGCATTTTCTGATTCTATTAGACTGTATATTTCAGTTGAGTCTTACTTTGAAAGTATAAGTTATGTAAAGTTTCAGAAAGGAATGTTAGGGGATCAGCCTGGCCAAGGAAGAGGAGTTTGCTGCAATAATTTGTATAGACTGAAAAGGTGATGCATATGTAGTGGAAGCCAACACAGATGATTCTGCAGTGATTAAGACGGAATATGAAGGAAATACTGGTTTAGAGAGAAAAGGATAGATGGTAAAAGTGTTGAGAAAAGGTCAAGAATTCTAAAGGAATTGAATGTGTAGGGTAAGGAAAAGGAAGAATCAGCAGTCCAGCCCGATCAGCAGCCCAGAGCCGTGTCAGAGCTTGGAAGCTCTTGTGAGCCAATCAGACAAGGAGGGGTCATAGCCAGGAGCACTGTGGGGGATTTAAATGACTCCAGAAAGCACGAGCAGCCCAGAGAGCATCGAATAGGGCAAGCAAACAGGATGTGGCACGTCAGAAGGATGTGACACGGCAGTTCACGTGGGCAGGGCATATGGGGAGGGTGCTGCAATCTGAAAGTAGGTCCACAGCTCAGGTAAGTGCTAAGTGCTCTAGGTCTCTGCCATAATGATGGGCACTTGTCTCAGAGCCAAAACCAGTGTGTCTACTGAGATAGCCCCTAAGACGTCTGATGCTTCCATCCAGATGGAACTGGTAAGGAAGGAGATGTCAGTACAGGTGGTAGCTTGCAATGGATGCCCAGATACTTCTCCTGGAGAAAAGGCTGGTACCTGCACAAAGTGTGCACAGGTTGATGACCTGTTGCGGCAGGTGGCTGAATTACAGGAGACAGTTAATAGGCTGCACAGTATTAGAGGGGCTGAAATGGAGATAGATAATGTGACTTTGAAACCATCTACCTACAATGGATACCACTGAGCATGAGGCACCTTGGAACCTGGTGACCTACAAAAGCAGGGTTCCAATTCAACCTCCACCCTCCAACATCCAGACCAAAAACAGATTTGATGCTTTAAAGGCTTTAGAGGTCCATGAGCAAGGCCAACAAGGAGAATCCACACCAGCAGCACACAGCAGTTACCATAAAAAGAAACTTTGAGTGCTCATAGTGTGCGACTCTCTATTAAGGGGCACTGAGGCCCCCATCTGCCAGCCTGATAAACAGTCATGAGAGGTATGCTGCCTACCAGGGGGTAGGATCAGTGATGTTACTGACAGGGTACCCAAACTTGTCAAGAGCATGGACTAGTACTCACTACTACTTTTTCATGTGGGTACAAATGACGCTGCAAGCCAAAAAATAGATAGGATCAAGGAAGACTATAAAGCCCTGGCGAGGCAGGTGAAAAACATCAGTGCCCAAGTCATCTTCTCATCTATCCTACTGGTTAGAGAAATGGGAACAGACAGAAGCAGACACGTAGTGCACATCAATGTCTGACATTGTGGCTGGTGCCATTGAGAAGGTTTTGGTTTTTATGACAATGATGGTAGCCTGTTAGGGAGGGATGGGATCCACCTGTCTAAAAAGGGCAAGAGAATCTTTGGCAGCAGGCTGGCCGATTTGGTGAGATGGGCTTTAAACTGAAGGACTGGGGGAATGGGGTCCAAAGTGGCGATGCTCATGCCATTGCTTCCTCACGGGAAGTAGGCCATGCCAACCAGTGCAGTGACAGATGTTCCTTGGCTGCCTCTCAGGATGAAAATCACAGGGCTAACCACATCGAGGGTGTGTATGGCTGTGGTGAGTCCTCTTGCACCCCTTCTAGGGAACCCGCATGCTTGATTACCTCTCTGAAGTTCCTGTATACAAACACACGCAGCATGGGGAATAAACAGGAAGAACTGGAAATCTCTGTGCAGTCGCAGGGCCATGAACTCATTGCAATTACTGAGACATGGTGGGATAGCTCACATGACTGGAACGTTGTCATGGATGACTATTTACTTTTTGGAAAGGACAGGTCAGTGAGGCAAGGTGGTGGAGTTACTCTTTATGTGAGAGAGCAACTGGAATGTATCGAGCCGGGGACAGATGTACCCAGGGACAGACTAACGAGTTGAGAGTTTATGGGTGAGAATTAAGGGACAGGGTGATATGGGTGACACTGTTATGGGTGTTTACTGTAGACCACCTGATCAGTAGGAGGAAGTTGATGAGGCTTTCTATGGACAGCTGGAAATAGCCTCATGGTCACAGGCTCCAGTTCTCCTGGGTGACCTCAACCACCCTGATATTTGTTGGAGAGACAACACAGTTTGRCACACACAGTCCAGGAAGTTCCTGCAGATTATTGATGAAAACTTTTTGAGGCAAGTGGTGGAAGAGCCAATGAGGAGAGGTGTGTTGCTGGACCTTGTGCTAACAAATCAGGAGGGACTGGTCGAAGACGTGAACATTGGAGGCAGCCTTGGCTGTAGTGACCATGAGATGATGGAACTCAGGATCCTGCATGGAGGAAGCAAAGCAGTAAGCAGGACTAGAACTCTGAACTTCCGGAGATCTAACTTTGACTTCTTCAAAGACCTACTTAGAGGTATCCCATAGGTTAGGGCCCTAGAAGAGAAGGGGGTTCAAGAGAGCTGGTCAGTATTCAAGCATCACTTCCACCAAGCTCAAGACCAGTGTATCCCCATGAGCAAGAAATCGAGCAAAGAGGGCAGGAGACCTGCATGGATGAGCAGGAAGCTTCTAGCAAATCTCAAATGGAAGAAAGAAATTTATGGGATGTGGAAAAAGGGACTGGCCACATGGGAGGACTATAAGAATATCGTCAAAATATGCAGGGATGTGACAAGGAAGGCCAAGACCCACTTGGTTCAACAAGAGCAAATGTATGGTCCTGCACCTGGGGAGGAATAACCCCAAGTACCAGTACAGGTTGAGGGCCGACGGAGAAGGACCTAGGAGTCTTGGTGGATGACAAGTTGAGCATGAGCTGGCAGTGTGTCCTTGTGGCCTGGAGGGCCAATGGGATCCTGGGATCAGGAAGAGTATGGCCAGCAGGTCGAGGGAGGTGATCCTCCCCCTCTGCTCGGCCCTAGTGAGGCCATATCTGGAGTACTGTGTTCAGTGCTGGGCTTCTCAGAACAAGAAAGACAAGGAACTACTGGAGACAGTCCAGTGGAGGCCACAAATATGATTAGGGGTCTGGAGCATCTCTCTTATGAGGAGAGACTGCAGGAGCTGGGCCTGTTTAGTCTAGAGAAGAGAAGACTGAGAGAGGATCTTATTAATGCATATAAATATCTCAAAGGCAGGTGCCAAGAGGATGGTCCCAGACTCTTTTCATTGGTGCCCAGTGACAGGACAAGGAGCAATGGCCACAAACTAAAACACAAGAAGTTCCACCTCAACATGAGGAAGAACTTCTTTCTATTGAGGGTGGCAGAGCACTGGAATAGCTGCCCAGGGAAGTGGTGGAGTCTCCCGCTCTGGAGACATTCAAAACCCACCTGGACGCGTTCCTGTGTCACCTGCTCTAGGTGACCCTGCCTTGGCAGGGGGGTTGGACTGGATAACCTCCAGAGGTCCCTTCCAGCCATAACTATTCTGTGATTCTGGGAAGAAGATGTGAATCTACTATAACACTAGGAAATGTGATGAAGAATGTGGGTAAGGTAGGTGCTTTTCCACTGTAGGAAAAGAAAAGGCTATCAGGCATTAAAACAATGTCTTTGATGAAGAAG
Organism: Parotia lawesii; assembly: GCA_003713295.1. Lineage (NCBI taxonomy): Eukaryota > Metazoa > Chordata > Aves > Passeriformes > Paradisaeidae > Parotia > Parotia lawesii. The sequence continues at coordinate 71,695 of RAHM01000685.1, forward strand.
AATGGCTTTGCTCTGAAAAAAATTAATGTATATACTATATATTTGCTTAAATTTAAAATTTGAATTTATGTACACATGCTTTAGGAGCAGACTACTTTTGGTAAAAATGAAAAATTCAGAAGAAATAATTTATTTTTTAAAATTATTTCTTGTAGTTATGAGTGGAATAATTTTTCAATGTCTAAATTATTTTCTGCTAAAATAAATTTTTTATTTGCACACTGACAATATAACTATAGCTTTCATGAAAGTTTGATATGGTGCTCCAAATGAAGAAAAAGAAATGTCCTTAATGAAAAGCTAAGATTCCCTTCTGATTGTAGCGGCAGTGGTTTCACAAATGTTTTTAAACGACACAGCAATTGTCATTTTTGGAGCCTTGAATTGGTGAAGGGAGAAACCTATATATGTGCAAGTAAAAAGTAGCAAAAGTAAGGCAAAAAAGTGAGAAACATAATTAAATGCCATTTGACATCTTGTGCAATTTTTCTTAGTCTTATATTTCCTCAAATATGATTTTCCACTCATATATCACTCCTGTTTTAACATGCATTCTTAAGCATGAGGTAGCAAGCTTATAAGGATTTTAAATTAATTTCACTGACCTTATGGTTTATGTCATGCAATACAGAAGGATTCAAAGAGTAAAATTAAAAACAAGTGTCTAATCTATTTTAGAATGTGTATCCATACATTAAAGGTTACACAAAACAAATCTTCCTATTCATCATAGACTATGACCATAGCATTCAGAAATAAATGTATCATTCAACTGGACATACAAACTTCTGCTAATGAAAATTGGAGCTTAATGAAAAATCATTTTTAACGTAAAAACTAGTCATGAACTTATATTGATCATTTATCTAAATATCAACATTACAGCATGAGCTGCTTTCCAAAAGTATTACAGACTAATTAATTTATTAAGATGATTTTTTTTTCTCTGAGAACAGAAATCTTTGTGTATACAGCTCTGATTTTTTTTTAATTTAAATGGGGTTTATAAATTCTCACATATTTTACCCTGGTATTATTCTCTTAACCTTATTAGTACTTTTAATGCAAACACTTGTATCTAAAATCAAAATTCTGTACAATTTTATCTTGCTTAATAATAAGAGATGTATTTTTTGAATTTGGGAAATTATAGTTCAGGAACACTTAAGGGATGGCAGGCCAATGTCAATTTATGTAACAGTTAACATGTGAAATCAGCAACCTGCTGAATTTTCCATTTAATCATCAAAAAGAGTACATATCACTACTGATTGACAGAAACTCTGTTTTTCTGTCACACTTGAACAGTCTTTTTCAAAGTAATGCATTTTTTTTCAAAATTAAGGTTTCCATATAAATTTTTCCTTAGGTGTCATGATTTAACCCCAGACGGCAACTAAGCACCACAGGAATGTGCTCACTCACTCCTCCCCTCTCCCCAGTGGGAGAGAATTGGAAGGGTAAAAATGAGAAAGCTCATGGGCTGAGATAAAAACAGTTTAATAATTAAAAAGTAATTATAATAAATTGTAAGGAAAAGAGGGGAAAAAAAGACCCAAAGAGAGAAAAATAAAATCCAAGAAAGATGAGAGTTGCAAATGAAAACAATTGCTCACCACCAACTGACTAATGCCCAACAGTCCTCCGGCCAACCTTCCCCCTAGTTTTATTGCTGAGCATAACATCGTATGGTATGGAATATCCCTTTGGTCAGTTGGGGTCAGGTGTCACAGCTGTGTTCCTTCCCAACTTCTTGAGCACCTCCAGACTATTCCCAGTAGTTAACAATGAAGTTTAGAATCTTGTTTTGAAGTATATGAGTTAATGGTGGAGAAGGAGGGATAGGAATTTTAGAGAATATAGTGAGGATGATGAATGTGTTCTAACTAAAATGTTATTAAAGAGCTCTTGTAGAACATAGAATCAGAATCAAAGAATAATTTAGGTTGGAAAGGACCTTTAAGATCATTGAATCCAATGCTGCCAAGTCCATCACTAGACCATGTCTCTGAGCTCTACATCTACACATCTTTTAAATACCTCCAGGGATGGTGACTCAATAATTTCCCTGGGCAGCCTGTTCCAGTGCTTGACAATGCTTTCAGTGAAGAAATTTTTCCTAATATCCAATCTAAACCTGCCCTGGTGCAACTTGAGGCCTTTTCCTCTCATCCTGTCACTTGTTACCTGGAAGAAGGGACTGACCCCCACTTCACTACAACCTCCTTTCAAGTAGTTGTAGAGAGAGTGATAAGGTCCCCCCTGAGCCTCCTTTCTCCAGACTAAACAACCCCAGTTCCCTCAGCTGGTCCTCATAAAGACTTGTGCTCCAGACCCTTCACCAGCTTTGTTACCCTTCTTTGGACACGCTCCAGCACCTCAATGTCTTTCTTGTACTGAGGGGCCCAAAACTGAACACAGTGAGGTGTGGCCTTGCCAGTGCCTAGTACAGAGGGACAATCACTTCCCTAGTCCTGTTTGCCACACTATTTCTGATACAGGCCAGGATGCCATTGGCCTTCTTGGCCATCTGGGCACACTGATGGCTCATGTTCAGCTGGCAGTTGACCAATGCCTCCAGGTCCTTTTCTGCCAGGCAGCTTTCTAGTCACTCTTCCCCAAGCCTGTAGCGTTGCATGGGGTTATTGTGACCCAAGTGCAGGACCCAGCACTTGGCCTTATTAAACTTCATACAATTGGCCTCTACCCATTGATCCAGCCTGTTCAGGTCCCTCTTCAGAGCCTTCCTACCCTCCAGCAGATTGACACTCTCACCCAATTTAGTGTTGTCCAGGAATTTGATAATGGTAGGCTCAATCCCCTCGTTTAGATTGTCAGTAAAGATATTAAACAGGACTGGGCCCCACACTGATCCCTGGGGAACACCACTAGTGTCCGGTCCCCAACTGGATGCAGCACCATTCACCACCACTGTCTGGGCCTGGCCATCCAGCCAGTTTTTAACCCAGCAAAGAATACACCTGTCTAAGCCATGGGCTGCCAGCTTTTCCAGGAGAATACCGTGGGAGGCAGTATCAAAGGCTTTACTGAATTCCAGGTAGACACATCCACAGCCTTTCCCTCATCCACTAGGCAGGTCACCTGGTCATAAAAGGAGATCACATTGGTCAGGCAGGACCTGCCTTTCCTAAACCCACTAATGACCACTAATTGGGCTCACCTCTTGAGTTGGTAGGGGGACTGTGTCCTCCCTGCATGCCCTTCTTGCATGAACTGCTGTGTAAACTGCCAAGCCTGCCTTGGCTGATGCACCCTGCCTTGGCTGATGTGCCCCTTTCCTGGGTTTGTCCAGAACAGAGTTAATTTTTTGCAGTAGCTAGGAGGGGGTGTGGGCAGGACCGTAATTTTATTTAATACCACCTCACACCACTGCCAGGGGTGGGAAAGGGACTCTCTCTTGCTTCGGGGGCAGGGAAAAGGGTCTCTCGAGGAGAAGGGTGTTCCTTCCGGTTGAGAAAATGTGGCAGGGGAAGCCATCCAGTATTTGTTTATTCTTGCGGGCTTTCTGTGTAAGTAATTTCTTTTTCTTATACCTTTTGTTATTAATATTGTTGCTGTTACTGTTCATTTTCTTATCTTATTGCTGTTTCCAATAAATTGTTCTTATCTCAAAATGTGATCTTTGCCTTTTGTGCTTCCAATTGGAGGGGGGTGGGGAAGCAGAAGCATTTGTTCATTGGGAGCACTAAATTGGGGAATACAATTCCTAAACCACAACAGCCTTATTTGGCGCCCAATGTGAGGCATGAAGGGTTGAGATAAAACCAGATCTGCCCAGAGCAGGTTGGAAACAAATTTGATCTAAGCATTTGTTGTATTAGGTATAGAGCCACTGGTCACAATGTTGCTTGGTCTGTTCATGTGGATGTGGTACCCAACCCTGTATATATTCCTGTATGTGCTCCTTGTGATGATCTTCTTCAGAGCAGGGAGAGGGATCAGCATAGCTTTGTTGCTGTACTATGGGATATCAGCTTATGACATGATAGCATCAAGGGCAATGAGGGTCGTTTGGGATGTGTATTCAGTGGTGCTCTCCTACCCTTACCTCAGGTGCTACCTTTGGGAGTGCATTAGTAATCATACCCAGTCTGTGGGGGGAACAGGGGAGGATGATTTTCTGTACCTTTTCACCCCCTTTTCATCTTTTAGGCCTGTTACAAGAGCTTTTGAGAATTTAGAATTTCCCTTGGATGTTAAGGAAAACATGTTCTTGTTGCTAAGTCTGCCAGGTCTCAGTGCAGTCCACACCATGTTTAGAGTCAAGAAGGAGATTTTTAGGAACGTCATTCAGAGATCTGCCCCAAGGGGGAATAGTCATGAGTGGCATGGAATGTGGGAGAAAATGGGCCAGTTTCTGGACAAATTCTCTCCTCCAGTGTTTTGGGAGTCCACCCCTGAACAACTACAGGACCCTGATAAAATGACAGAATATTTGCAAGGAGAAAGCTGTGGCAACTCCAGAGAAAAACAACTTATTGCAGTGTGCTGGGCCCTGGCTACTATTTATCAGACACTGCTTGTCACTAGACAGCACCCTTGGGAGATGAAGAGGAAAGCAGACCAGCAGGCACCATGGCCACTCAAACTGCAGCTGAGCCAGAGGAACAACCCATGCTGGTAGCAGTCGCCCCCATACAGAAGAAAAAAATCTTAGACCAAATCAGTTCGCCTAGTGAGGGCTGAAGAGGAAGCAGGGCCGTCTCCAAAGGAGGAAGAGGTAGGGCCAGAGATAATCACCCAATCCCTATCCCATGTGAGCTGCGAGATATGCAAAAAGATTTCAGCTGCCAATCGGGTGAGCCCCTGGTGACCTGGCTGCTCCAATGCTGGTATATCGCAGTCCAGGATATGAAACTAGATGGTAGTGAAGCCAAGCAACTGAGATCCCTGTCCCAGGATGTGGGCATTGACAAGACAATTGGGAAGAAGACAGAAACCCTCAGCCTCTGGAAGTAACTCCTGTCAAGCATGAGGGAAAGGTATTCTTTCAAGGATGATTTAGTAGTGAGCCAAAGCAGGTGGAACGCCATGGAGAAGGGTATCCAGTACCTGAGAGAATTAGCTGTGCTGGAGGTACTCTGAAGGGATTCAAATAACAAGAAGTCCCCTGTAGATCCAGATGAGGTCCAGTGTACACAATCCACGTGGTAGAATTTTGTACAGAGCACGCCATTGTCATACACCAACTCACTGGCATTGATATCAATGAAAGAAGGAGAACAAACAGTGCTTCAGGTGACTACCCGACTGGCAATATGAAGATGATTTTTTTTCCTTCCTACCAACCTGCGCCTCAGCTGTGGAAAGACTGTCCAAGACTATGCACAGACTTGAAAGACTCAAGCAAGTTAGAGAGAAAATGTCCCATGCCCCGCCAGTATGGACCAGAGTCTTTGCTATTGGGAGTAAGCACCCTCCTGCTCAAGAGAGAAGGTACAAACCATGAGGTAACCTGTGGTTTTACCTGCGTGACCACAGAGAGGTCATGAGAAAGTGGGATGGAAAACCCACCTCTGCCCTAGTAGCATGGGTATGTGAGTTGAGAGGAAGAACAACCACCACAGGAAATTCTTCAAGGATAAATGCTGCTCCAGTTTCCAGTGGGCAAGTCATCAGATGGAATAAGAGGGCTGATGTTACTTCCCATCGTCTTGAAGGGAACTCCAGTTCATATTTACAAGAAGTGAGCAATGAGTACTATGACCAGGACTAGAGGGGTAATGCCCCCAGCCAGGTGGAGGAAAGGGACAGTAGGATCTATTGGACTAGGGGGATCCCATGGCCTGGCACATCAGACCCACAAGAGTATAAGGCTTTAGTTGACACCAGTGTATAATGTTCCCTGATGCCATCAAGATATGTAGAAGCAGAATCCATCTCTATTTCTGCGGTGACAGGGGGATCCCAACAGCTGACTGTACTGGAAGTTGAAGTTAGCCTGACTGGGAAAGAATGGTGAAAACACCCCATTGTTACTGGCCCCGAGGCTCTGTGCATCCTTGGCATAGATTACCTCAGAAGAGGGTATTTCAAGGACCCAAAAGGTCATCGTTGGGCTTTTGGGATAGCTGCTGTGGAGACAGAGGGAATTAGACAGCTGAATACCTTGTCTGGTCTCTCAGAGGACCCTTCTACTATGGGACTGCTGAGGGTCAAAGAACAACAGGTACCGATTCCTACCAGAACAGTGCACTGTCAACAACACAGCACCAACCAGGACTCCAGGACTCCCATCCATGAGATGATTCATGGAGAGCCAGGGAGTGGTCAGCAAGACTTTCTCACCCTTCAATATCCCCATAATGGCCAGTGTGTAAGTCCAATGGAGAGTGGAGACTGACAGTGGACTATCGTGGCCTGAATGAAGTCACACCACCACTGAGTGCTGCCGTGCCGAACACACTGGAGCTTCAGTACGAACTGGAGCCCAAGGCAGCAAAATGGTGCTACCATTGATACTGCTAATGCATTCTTCTCCATTCCTTTAGCAGCAGAGTACAGGCCACAGTTTGCTTTCTCCTGGAGGGGTGTGCCGGTTTGGCCAAAATCTAGCAATATATCTTTTGAGAGAAAACCAGGTTACAACCACCCTTCCCCCCACAGGGTTCGGGGAAAAAAAAAATTTTCTTCGAAGGAAAGTGAATGAGATAAGAACTATTTATTTAACAAACACACAGGAAAAGGATAATAATGCTAAATAATGAAATGAAATTTCTCGCTATAGAGAGAAACCTGGGAAGATTTCAGAGTCCTTCTGTAGGTGTGGTCTCTCTCCTCCTCGGAGCTGGGTCGGCGAGGGCCCACCCCCGGGCCTCGGGGAAAAAATTCTCCCGATGTGTTCTGATGTTGTTGAACAGTCCAGAAGAGAAGAAGGGAAAAAACCAAAGTCTCAGGAAACAAAATTCAGCTTTCTGTCTCACGCCGGGAAGAGAAGACAAAAAAAACCCGAAACCGCTGGCTGAAGAAAACAAGCAGGGTGCTTCCTCTTGCTCCTGCAGCCAGAGAACGCAGAGGAGTGTGTCTCCATGTCCTTGAGAAACTGTTTTGAAAAGTTTGTTTGGTTTTGTTTTTTTTCCTTTAAGCTCAGTTTAAAGGTACAGAAAAGGCACAATATTACTTTTTGGGCATAGAGCATGATAGGGGATACACGTGATAGAGTCACCCCAAGACATTCCACCCCTTATCACATATCATCAGCTCAATGCCCAAATTAATATATTTTAACTCTACACACACATTAATACATATATACAGCTATGTACAAACAGTGACAGTGACACTCAGTGAGCAGTGGTGTACAGGCATTTTACATGACATGGGGTTTTCACCCAACAATTAGATCTCCCTGCGGTACACAACATGTTGTTCTATCTCTTTGCATTACCCATCATGTGCAACCAGGTCCTTGAGCAAAGACAACCCCACGGCTGGGTTTGTCTGTACTCGAGGCAGAATTAACTCAAACAGTCTTTTTTAACAGTTCTCTGGCATGCACTACTGGAACTTTATCTCTATTTACTGTATGCATGGATTCGGATTGGGCTGGACCAGCTCTATTGGTGGAACCCCGAGTATTGACTAACCAGGTGGCTTTTGCTAGATGCTGTTCCCAATTTTTGAAAGTTCCCCCACCTAGGGCTTTTAAGGTGGTTTTCAACAATCCATTGCATCGCTCCACTTTCCCAGCTGCTGGTGCATGGTAAGGGATATGGTACACTCACTCAATCTCATGTTCCTTAGCCCAGGTGTTTATAAGGCTGTTCTTGAAATGAGTCCTATTGTCAGATTCAATTCTTTCGGGGGTACCATGCTTCCACAGGACTTGCTTTTCAAGGCCCAGGATGGTGTTCCGGGCAGTAGCATGAGGCACAGGGTAGGTCTCCAGCCATCCCGTGGTGGCTTTTACCATTGTGAGCACGTAGCGCTTGCCTTGGCGTGTTTGAGGCAGTGTGATGTAATCAATCTGCCAGGCCTCCCCATACTTGTATTTGGACCA
>RAHM01000686.1:0-18831 GCA_003713295.1 Parotia lawesii
CCCCCCGCACCCACACCCCGCTGTCCCCCCGGGACCGTCTGTTCCCCCCCCCCGGGCAATGGGGGGGGCGTTATGGAGGGGCGGGGGGGTGGCGATATTTTGGGGGCCTGCGGCGTCCCCCGGATGAGCCCCTAACAAAGGGCAGGGCCGCAGCGGGAGGGGGAGGGGGGAGATCTGCGGCAACCCCCCCCCCCCGCCGCTGCTTTGGGGCCCGGCCGTGCCCCCCCCCGGGGGTCAGGGCGGTTCCGTTCATTGTAAACACACCCCCCCCCCGGCACTGGGGGAACTGGGAGTGCCGGGAACCTTGGAAATGGGGGGGGGAGAGGGTAAGGGGGGGTACGGAACAGCCCCGGGGGGCAGTGGCCACACCCAGGACCACTTCCCCCCCGCCCCAAAGAGGTTCTGCCCCCCAAGTGACAGTGCCCCCGCTGTGGACAGTCACCCCCAAACTGGGGATACCGCCCCCGCCCCGCATCCCGGGGGTCCCCCCGCACTGACTCACCCCCACCACGACGCTGTCGTCCCCCTGGAACACGGGCAGGAACTTGTCCCCCCGCAGGATCTCGGCCTGGTTGAGGGGCCGGAACCGGCACAGGACCTTGATGCTGCACTCGGAGCTGGGCTCGGCCATGGCGGGGGTCGGGGGGCGTCGAGAGGGGGGGCCAAGGGGGCGGCTGGTGCTCGGGGGGGCGGGGGGTGTCACCCGGGGTGCTGCTCACAGCCTAAGGGTCAGGCGGCGCCCGGGGTGCGGGATGGTACCCAGGGATGCCGAGCGGGGCCCGAGGGCGCAGGATGCGGCTCAGGGATGCGGGATGCTGCCCGAGGATGCAGGATGCTGCCCGGGGTGCCGGGTGGTGCCCAGGGATGCGGGGTGGTGCTCAGAGATGCCGGGTGGTACCCAAGGACTCAGGATGCCGCCCGGGCTGCAGGATGCTGCTCAGTAGCGCAGGGTGGTGCCCAGCGATGCGGGGTGGTACCCAGGGATGCGGGGTGGTACCCAGGGATGCAGGATGCTGCCCGCGCTGCGGGATGCAGGATGCTGCTCAGGGATGCGGGCTGCGGGCTGCAGGATGCGGGAGGCGGCGCCGGGCGGGGCTGACGCTCCGCAGCTGCCGCTGTCGCCGCTCCTGTGACCGCTGCTGTCGCCACTGCAGCCCCGGGACCGGGAGGTGGGGGGGCCGCCCCCCCGCGCCCCCTCCCCCGCCTTAAGGTGGAGCCGCCTGCGGCTCTTAAGGTGGACGGGACTGGAGGGGGGGACGCAGCCCCGGGAATGGACCCCCCCCCCCAAACTGCTGATTCACGGCGGGGGGAGCAGGACAGGGTGCGGGGCCGGGCCCTGCACCGGCTGGGGAGGGGGTCGGCGCAGGGCCAACCTCTCCCCGGCCTCCCTGCTCAGATTCCCCCCCCCGCGGGAAGGCAGCGGTCCTGACTCATCCCCCCCTCCCCGACACACTGGGGACTCTGCCCGGCCCGGAGGTCCCCCGCCCCTCCATGTGACCCCCCAAACATGCCGGGGGGACGGTCCGGAGCTGACCCCGGGGTTCCCCCGCCGGTGGGAAGTGCAGCCCCACCATGGGACGCAGCCCGGGACACCCCTCCATGGGTGCCCACCCCCCTGCGTGCCCCCCAGTGCAACCCGGCCTGGGCGTGCTCCGTGTGCCCCCACCCGTGAGTCCGCCCCGGGTGTCCCCCCGTGTCCCCACCGTGTACCCCCATCCCTGTGCTCCCCCGTGTGCCCCTCATGTGCCCTCCCGGCTGTCCCCCGGGCGTGCCCCCACTGTGTTTCCCGCTGTGTCTCCCCCCCGTGTCTCCCCATGTCCCCCCGTGTGTCCTCCCCGTGTGCCCCCCGTGCGTGTCCCCGTGCGTGTCCCCGTGTGCCCCCACCCGTGTGTCCCCCTCTGTGTCGCCTCCCTTTGTCTCCCCTTTCCCCCCCGTGTGTATCCCCGCGTTCACCCCCAGGTGCGGCCCCCTTTACCCCCCGTGACCCCCCCGGTGTCCGTGTGTCCCCTGTCCCACCCCATTGTCCCACCCCATTGTCCCCCCAGTGCCGCCCCCGCCCCCGCCTGCCCGCTCAGGCCCCGCCCCCAAGCCCCGCCCCGCCAGGCCCCGCCCCGCCAGGCCCCGCCCCGCCAGGCCCCGCCCCGCCAGGCCCCGCCCCGCCAGGCCCCGCCCCGCCAGGCCCCGCCCCGCCACTCTCGCCTCTCGCACCGCCCCGCGCCACTCTCGCGAGATCGGCCCCGCCCCGGCCCTGCGCGGCCATTCTGGGACCCCCGGCACCGACCCCCCCCAACACCGACCCCCCCCAACACCGACCCCTCCCAACACCGACCCCCCCATTACCGACCCCCCCATTACCGACCGCCCCCCGCCATGGCCGACCCCAAATACGCCGACCTGCCCGGCATCGTGAGTGCGGGGCCGGGCCGGGGAGGAGCCGGGGGTCTGAGGGGGTGTGGGAGGCTTCGGGGGGTGTGAGGGGATCAGGGGCCTGGGGGTACTGAGGGGTGTGAGGGGATCCGGAGGGTCAGGGAGGATCGGGGGGGTGCTGAGGGGGGTCTGAGGGGTCTGAGGGGATCGGGGAAGTCAAGCGGGATAAGGGCCCTGGGAGAGAATGAGGGAACTGCGGGGATCTGAGGTGTCTGAGGGGGTCCAGGGGGTCTCGGAACAGTGAAGGGACCAGCGGGATATGGAGGGTCTGCGGAGGTCGGAGAAGGGGGGCTCTGAGAGGGTCCGAGGAGTCCGAGTGGGTCAGAGGGGTGTCTCAGGATGAGGAGAGGATGTGGGGGGAATCTGCAGGAACTTAGGGATCCGTGGGCACTGGGGGGGCTGAGGGGGTCCAAGGGGTTTGGGGAGGCCCGAGGGGATCGGGGGCATCTGAGGGGAGAGTTGCGGGTTTGGGGGGGGTCAGGGGTCCTGAGGTGGTCCGAGGGCACTGGGGGGGTCAGGGCGGCTGAGGGGCCGGGGGGATCAGGTAAATTTGTGAGGTCTGGGATTGGGATGACTGGCGGGGTGTGGGCACCAGGGGGATTTGGGGCATCTGAAGGGTTGTAGGTCTCTGAGAAGATCTGGGGTTGAGCTGAGGGTTCTGAGGGGCCTGGGGGTTGGCAACATTTGGGGTGTCTGTAGGAATGGGAGGGAGCTGGGGCTGGGGAGGGGGGTTGGGGTGCCGGGGAGCTCTGGGTGAGGGAGGTGCTGGCGAGGGCCAGGCTGTGGGGGGAACACGGACCCTTGGGGGGTGGGAGCACCCCGGGGTGTTTGGGGTGACTGTGGGAATCGGGATGCAGAGCACAGGGGGAGGTCAGGGTACAGGGCAGGGAGTCGGGGTGTGGGGAGGGCATTGGGGTGTTCAAAGGGCGCTTGGGGGGCCGGGGGCAGTCAGCAAGGGCTGTGGGGACACTGGGATGTGCAGAGAGAGATGTGACACATGGGAGGTGCCCATGGGGGATGAGGTGTGGGGGGCAGGGAGCTGCTGGGGGGGGTCGGGGCCGGGTGGGGGTCCCAGCACAGCCCCTGGTGCCACAGGCCCGGAACGAGCCCGACGTGTACGAGACCAGTGACCTGCCCGAGGATGACCAGGCCGAGTTCGAGGCGGTAAGGCCCGGCCGGTGGGGGGAGCAGCAGCTGGACCGGACCCCCGGGACCCCCCGGGACCCCCCAGCCCATCCGGCCCCCCCAGGACCGGCACTGTGGCAGGGAACCAGCTCCTGCCCCCCACGCAGCCAGCGGCTCCCCACAGTGACACATCACCCCCGCAGTGACAATGTGCCCCCATGGTGACAATGTCCCCTACAGGGGCGTGTAGCCCTCCCACCCCCCGTGGCATCCTGCCCGTGCTTTGGGGGGCAGGAAGGGGACAGCAGGACAGTCTCCCCCACACAGGGTGCTGTCCCCATCCTTGCTGTCCCCATCCTTGCTGTCCATGTCCCCAGGAGGAAGGGGCTGCCAGTCCCCCAACCCCACCCCGAGGGGAACAAGGGGGACCCCCTAAACCTGCTCTGAATAGGGGGGGTCCCCAGGCCTGGGCTAAGGCCATTCTTGGGGGGCAGCTGCAAAGGGACTTCAGTGTGGGGTGACAGAGGGGTCTATCCTCGAGGAGCTCAAGAGACCCCCAGAGTGGAGTGAGACAGAGGTCCAGGAGGGGCCCAAAGGACCCCCAGGGCCTGGGGGGTGACACTGGGTTCTGTCCTCGAGGGGCACAAGGGACCCTCGGGGATGGCGGGACACGGGGGTCTGTCCTTGAGGCCACACGGCACAAAGGACCCCCAGGGGTGTGGGGTGACCCCCAGATGTGCTGGGGAGGACGATGGGGGTCCAGGGGTCACAGCCTGAGGGGTGACTCAGTGCCCCCTGACCCAGTGAGGGGGTGCCAGGCCTTGGGGGTGCAGGGGCTGCAACCACCCTCTACCCCCGGTGCCGTTGGTGGTTTTGGGATTCGGGAGATTGGCACAGCTCCCTGGCATGGAGCAGGGGCCCACCAGGCACCCCCAAATCCTGAGGCGGGCAAAGAGACCCACCCCTGTGGGAGCCAGAGCAGCGAGATGAACTGAAACAGGGGTTTGAGCCTAAACTGGACCCAAAGTCATGAGGTGACGTGTGGCCCCTACTGTGGCGGGAGGTGAGGGATGGGGGGTCCTAAGCCCCCCTGCCTCGGGGAGCCCTTCACCAGCTCTGGGGTGTTGAGGGGTCCTTCCTCCCCCCTGGGGAGCCCCYCGAACTGACCAGGGCTCCCCCCGCTTCCCCCCCGCTCCCGCCTGGCCTGGACTCAGTTTGCACAAGTAAGCGCGGCCCTGCTTTGGGGTGCATGGGGGGGGCACTGCTGCATGTGCATGGGGGTCCCAGCGCTGTCCCCTCGGGGGTCCCCCCGCTGTGCTGGGGGTTTTGGGGTGCCCTGCGCTGCCCCCCCCGCTCTGCCTTGCCCTCTGCATCCTCTGCCTGCTGCCCGCACTGCCCACCTGACCTTGGGCCCCCCGGCACCCCCCAGGACCCCCAGGCTGGGTCTCACTGCCCCAGAGACACTGCCTGGGCACGGGGGGCCTGTGCTAAGCCCCCTCACTGCTGCCAGCAGTGCGTGGGGTGGCTGCTGGGCTGGGGCACCTCATGCCCCTTCAGAGCCCCCCCAGGCCTCCCGGGGGCCCTGGGGTCCCACTGAGTGTTGGGGTCCCGTGGGGGAGCCCCTGGCTCCACTCACATCCCCCCCCGGGGAAGAGCTGGAGCTGGGGGGCGCAGTTATGGAGTGAGCCCCAAAACTCTGGCCACATCCTGCTGCCCTGCAGGGCACGGCCCTGCTGCCCCCACCCCCGGCTGCCCCGGGTCTGTCCCACTGCCCCTCATCCTGCAGGGGTCCCCAGTCCTCAGGGGTCCCCATCCCGTGGGGTTCCCTGTCCCGCGGGGGTGCCCATCCCGCAGGGGTCCCCAGCCCTCGGGGGGCGGCGGGCGCGGGCCGGACCTTCTAACGCGGATTTTGTCTCTCTCTCCCCTCTCTAACCTTGCTCTGACTTTCTCACCTCTGGGAAACGCCAGGAGCTGGTAAGCGCCCGTCTCCCGGCCGCTGTCACTGTCCCTCAGCCACTGTCACCCGCTGCCACCCACCGCAGCCCCCTAACGCTGCCAGCGCTGCTCCCGCCGCTCTCACTCCCTGCAGCAAACCAGGGCTCCCTGACAGCGCCCGGGCCAGAGCCGGGAGGGGCTGGAGAGGGGCCACAGGGGGGTCCTTTGGGTCCCCCCCAGAGCCCTGCTGAGCTGGGGACCCCCTTGATGGCAGCGGGGGCGAGGGGAGCCCGGACACGCCAGCTGTGCCCACCCTGCCTGGCACAGGGCATGGCCCCTTGGTCTGGGGGTCTGGGGGCCTATGCCCCCCACTGCCCCCCTGGGGGGGATCGCCCCGAAAGGCAGCCAGGGGACAGTGACAGCCCCAGGGGGCTGGGGGTCACCCTGGGGAGGAGGGTGTCCTGCCAAAACGCAGCTGGGGGACAGTGACAGTCCCACGGAGCCAGGGGTCACCCTGGAGGGACCAGCGATGGGTCTGGGCCTGGCCAGGGGCTGCTAGAACGTTCCACAGTTCGGGGTAGGCTGAACCTTGGAGGTCCCTGAGCTGGACCAGGTCAGGCCAGGGGTCCCAAGTCCCGACACAGCCCTTGGGGGGTCCCTGCCTGCTGGGCTGGGCCAGACCAGGGGTCTGGTGTCACYGTGCTGGGCCAAGCCAGGGTCTGATGTCCCCACACTGGGCCAGGGCTCCAACGTCCCCACTCCGGACCCTTGAGGGGTACCTCCCCACTGGGCCAGGCCAGTCTGGGGGTCCGATGTCCCCACCCTGGACCCTTGGGGACGTGCCACATCGCCGCCTGCAGAGCCGTGCTGGGGGCCTGTGCCTGTGTCCTGGGGAGGACCGGGCCACCGCTCCCCATCCCGTGTGCTGGGGGTGGTGGCAGCCCTGGGCCCCCTCGTCCCCATCCGTGTCCGTGCTGGGGGCGGTGGCAGCGTGGGGAGCCGCCGTGTGCTGTCCCTGTCGCTGAGGTGGCTCTGTGTGCAGGAGGAGCTGAGCAGCACCAGCGTGGAGCACCTCATCATCAACCCCAACGCCGCCTACGAGAAGTTCCGGGACAAGCGCCTGGGCACCGAGGGCGTGGGTGAGCTGGGGGGCTCAGGGGGGCCAGGATGGGCTGGGCAGGCTGGGGATGGGCCAGGGGAGCCCCGGGGGCTGAGCCCCCCGTGCTTTGCTGGGTCACACCTGGCTCTGCCTCTTCCAGATTTCTCTGACCGCATCGGCCGGACACGGACAACGGGTTATGAGGCCGGAGAGTATGAGATGGTGAGTGGGGAAGGGGCACCCCATCCTCCCCGTGCACTGCTGGGGACATCCCTGTGGGCCACAGGTCCCATGGGAGCCCCGGGGACACCAATTTCAGCCCCCAGCTGTGCCCCACAGCAGCGGTGTGCCAGCTCCACCAGCACCATGCTGGTCTCTCCCCAGTCCATCCCAGTCTGCCGTGCTGGGAGCTCCTGTCCCGAGCACAGACCCCCGAGGGTGCTCAGGACAGCGCTGGTCACCGAGCCCTGGGATGGAGCTGGGGGTCCCAGGATGGATCTGGGGATGGAGCTGGGGGTCCCAGGATGGATCTGGGGATGGAGCTGGGGGTCCCAGGATGATCCTGGCTGGTTCACGTTTGGCTGGGTGTCCCCCAGGACCCCTGGGCCTTTCCTGGCTGCCCCCTCCCCATGTCCTGGTGCTGGGGTCTGTTTCCCCCAGGCAGGGCCCTGCCTGTCCCCTCAGTGCCTCTGTGAGGTTCTGTCAGCCCCGTTCCCTGGGCGATCCCGGTTCCTGTGGTCCCTCAGGCCCCTCACAGGGGCTCAGGGTGGGCTGCAGGGTGGGCTGCAGGGTGGGCTGCAGGGTGGGCTCCAGGGTCAAAGGGGAGAAGGTGACTGAGGCTCACCTGGCTCCTTCTTGGCGTGCTCAGAGCGGGGTGACATCTGTGTCCCCCAGGCCCTGGTCACTGTGGCCCATCAAGACAGGCTATTGCCCCCCACGCCGGCCCAGCTTGGGTTTGCTCTGGGAACAGCTGGATTTGGGCAAAGACCAGGAAATCCCCATGTTCCACGGGAGACACACGACCACCCAGAACCACCCCCATGGCTTTAGAGCTCCGGGTCGGGGGGAGGGGGAGCTCTGTGGGCACTGAGATAGGGAGATCCATGGGGGTGACAGTGAGGAGCTTCATGGGGGTGAGGATGAAGAACTCCATGTGGATGAAGATGAGCTTCATGAGGATGAAGATAGGGAGCTCTGAGTATGAAGATGAGGAGCTCTGTGAGGATGAAGAAGAGCTCCAGTGCAGCCCCGCTCCCTGTTGGTTTAGGACCCTCCTGGGCTGCTCCTGTCCCACCCCTTGACCCCATCGGGTTCCCTTTAGGTGCCATCTGAGGACCAGGTGCTGTCACATGAGGCTGCTCTGACCTGTCCCTGCAGGCCTCGCCTGCTCCTTCTGCTGCCAGCACCTGGGAACCCCCTGAGCCCCCATGAGACCCCTGACCCCCTCTGAGACCCCTCAGCCCCCCATGAGACCCCTGACCCCCTCTGAGACCCCTCAGCCCCCGTGAGACCCCTGACCCCCTCTGAGATCCCTGAGCACCCCATGAGACACCTGAACCCACCATGACCCTTCCAACACCCCGTGAGCTCCCCTGACCCTGTGTGAGCCCCCTGGCCCCCTGTGAGCCCCCCGACCCATTTCTCCCGCAGCTGGGTGAGGGTCTTGGTGCCAAGGAGACGCCGCAGCAGCGATTCCAGCGGTTGCAGCACGAGGTGCAGGAGCTGCTCCGGGACGTGGAGCAGATCCAGGTGAGCTCCCACCTGTCCTGGGGCAGGGCCTGGGGGTGACACAGGTGAGCACCCACCTGTCCCAGGGTGTGTCCTGGGGGTGACACGGCCCCTATGTCCCCCCAGAGCTCGGTGAAGGAGTCGGGGGCTGAGGAGGAGCTCACGCCCATGGCCCTGGCCAGGCAGGTGGAGGTGCTGAAGCAGCAGCTGCTCAGCTCCCACCTGGAGAAGGTGCTGGGCCCTGGTGCCGCCGTTGACTTTGCTGACCCCGAGGGTGCCCTGGCCAAGTGAGTGGGGGACGGGACCCTGGGGGGGCACAGCAGTGTCCCCGTGGGGCTGGGACAGGGACCCTGCCCACCTTGTCCCCTGCCTGCTTTTTCCTTGTGCACCCTTTGCCCCCATGCCCACCTTGTCCCGTGCCCACCTTGTCCCCTCCCGCCTGTCCCCAGGCGGCTGCTGCAGCAGCTGGAGGTGGCCAAGTGCAGCAAAGCGACACCGGGGAAGGGCCCCGCCCGGGCCCCCGCCCCTGCCGGCGATGCCGTCACCTTCGAGCTCTACTGGAGGCCGGAGCAGGACCAGTTTGCCCAGTCTGCCAAGGTGAGCTGGGGGGCTTCTGGCCCCACAGAGGCGTCCTGTGGGGGGGGCACCGCACCTGGGAGCTGGCCCTGCACTGCGGGCCCGGCCCCTCACCCCAAACCCCGCAGGTGTCGGAGCTGGAGAAGCGTCTGGCGCAGCTGGAGGCGGCTGTGAGGTGTGAGCCCGACAGCCAGGTGAGCGCCCAGGTGAGGGGGGCTGCCCTGCCCCCCTCCTGCCCCTCTGCTACCCCCATCCTTTATCTGCCCCCTCCTGCCCCACTGACACCGTTTTCCCCCACAGAACCCACTGCTGGTGGGGCTGAAGGGCTCCAGCCTCATGGTGAGTCGGGCAAGGGGAAACCGGGGGAAGCCCTGTTCCCCTCCGCCCCCAGCACTTTGGGGGGCTGCCGTACCCCCCCTCACCTGCCCCCCTCCACCCCCAGGACACGGTGCAGGTGCTGCAGGCCAAGGTGAACGTTCTGGATGTGGCTGTGCTGGACCAGGTGGAGGCTCGGCTGCAGGTGAGGGGGGCTGGGAGGCACTGCTGCAATTGGGGGCACTGCTGCAATTGGGGGGTGCTGCTAGAATTGGAGGTCATTACTGGATTTGGGGGGGCCACTGCTGGATTTGGGGTCTCTTTCTCCCCCCCACCAGAGCGTCCTGGGGAAGGTGAACGAGATCGCCAAGCACAAGGCCACGGTGCAGGACGCTGATACCCAGAGCAAGGTATGGGCTGTGGGGCCCAGAGGCCATAGGGGGGTCCAAAGAGCCCCCCCGGGCTGTGCTGACCCCCCGATTGCTGCCCCCCAGATCCACCAGCTGTACGAGACGCTGCAGAGCTGGGACGCTGTGGCCAGCGCCCTGCCCGACGTGGTGCAGCGCCTGGTGACCCTGCGGGACCTGCACGAGCAAGGTGAGGGCCGGGGGGGCTCGGGGACAGGGGGGGGGGGGGGGGGTCACTGCCCTCCCCAGCACTCAGGTGTGTCCCCCTCCAGCCACCCAGTTCGGGCAGGTGCTGGTGCACCTGGACACGACGCAGCAGGAGATCGCGGGGGCTCTCAAGGACAACGCGGTGCTGTTGGCCGAGGTGGGTCCCCCTGGCCCCCCCTCACCCCCGGCCCCGGGGTCCCCACCTGCCCCCCCATCAGCCCATCTCCTCCTGCCCCCCCAGGTGCAGAAGACGATGAAGGACAACCTGGCCATCGTCGAGGAYAACTTCGCCGACATCGATGCCCGCATCAAGCGGCTGCAGAAGTGACAAGACCCCCGGGCACCCCCTGGGGTTCCCCTGAGGACTTCCCCAGGCCCCCCCCGCGACCCCCTGGGCCCCGTGACCCCCCCACGCAGGTCCCAGCTGCTGCTTGTAAATACCCTGGCTCTGCCCCCCCAGCACATCCTCCGTCCCCAGCCCCGCAGGGGTCTCTGCACTCCCTCAGTCCCCACGGGGGGTCATCCCTGTCCCCCTGCTCCATCCCTGTGTGTGGGTCTCTGGCCCCCCCCGTACCCCAATAAACGGCTCAGCTCCCGGTGTGTGTGTGTGTGTGTCGGCATCGCTGATGCGGGGCAGGAGCAGGGCCCCCCCGAGCCGGGGGTGGGCAGTGCTGGGATTGGGGTGGACCCGAGGGGAACCTCTTGGAGCCAGGACCCCCACGAGGATGAGGGGACGGGGGGCAGCTGGACCCCCGAGGTGAGGGGGAGGGGGCCCAGGTGTGTCCCCAGTCCTCCCCCAGGCCCCCCACACCTGTTCTGCAGCCCCCCACCCCTACAACCAGAGCACCCCCGTGTCACCAGTTACCCCCCACAAGCGCCACCAGCTTCCCCCAGTTCCCCCAGTTCCCCCAGCCCTCCCAGCTCCAGTGTCCCCAGTTCCCCCAGTCCCACCCCCTCGCCCCTTGCAATGGGAGGGGCCCTCGAGGTGGGGGCGGGGGGCTGAGAGTGCCCGGGGAGGCTGAGACCCCCGCCCCTCCTCCCGCCCCCAGCCCCCCGTTAATCCCGGGGGGGGTGACGAGACCCGGTGCGGCCGAGGCCCCGCCCCCTCCCCGTAATCCCCGCCCATTCACAGACAAGCCCCGCCCCTCGCCCCGTGCCCGCTGGGGGGCGGGGCCCGTTTCCCGCCATTGCATCATCCCCGCGTGACCCCCCCCGCGCGCCCCTCCCGCGCGCTGGGCGGTGCCGCTCGCCCCGCCCCCGGCGCGCTCCCATTGGTTGGCGCTTCCGTGCCTGTCACGGCTCTCGCGCGCCCATTGGCTGCTGCCGGCGCGAGCGTTGCGTCAGGCTCCTCTTAAAGCGGCGCGGCGGGGGGGAGGGGGCGCAGCGCGGGACGATGCGGGCGAGGATGAACCGGGGGCAGCGAGCGGAGCGGGGCCGGGGGGAGCCGGGACCACCCAGAAAGGTGCCGGGAGGGCGTGGGGCAACCCGGGGGCCGGCCCCGAGGGACGCTGGGGTGGGGGCGGGGGGTGCTGTCGGAGGGTATCCGCTTGGTCCCRGGGGGGAACCGCAGCGCCCGCAGCCGCCTCCGCGGGACGGTGACCCCGGGAGGGGGACGGGGGCCCCCGGCGAACCCCTCCACTCGCGGGGTCACCGATCCTAACGCCACCCCCTCCCTTCTTCCTCAGGCGTCCAGGAGAAAGTGTGTCCTCGCCGACCACCACACCTGAGAGCAGGTAAGGGGACATCCCCCGCCGTACACGCACACCCTTGGGGTCCCGGGGCCGGCCCGGGCACTGGGGGTCCCGGCCCGGGTCACCCCCTCACTCCCTTCCCGTTCCTCCCTCCCTCCCCCAGCCTGCGCCGGGCCCGAGGTGACAATGGCGGCCGAAGGGCTGTGGGGGCCGGGCGGCCCCCCCGGCTGGGAGCTGGAGGGGTGGTACCAGGACCTGCAGGAGGTGCTGGCGGCGGAGCCCCCCGGAGCCGCCCCCACCTGGGGGGCTGAGCAGGTGAGCGCGGGGCCGGCGGCGCTCCCGGAGCGGGGGGCGCGGGGCGGGGTCCCCCATCCATCACCGTCCCTGGTCCCCGCTCTCTCCGCAGGTGGACCCGGGCCCGGGGGGCTGCGGGCTGGACGCGGCTCTGGCCGAGGAGCTGCTGGAGCTGCTGGGACCGGAGGGCGCGGCACCAGCGGAAGCCCCGGGCGCGGCCCCCGGCGGGAGCGGCTCGGCCCGGCCGGGCCCCGCCGAGGAGGAGGAGGAGGAGGAGGCGCGGGGGGCGCGGAGGAAGCGGCGCGGCGGCCCCGGGGCTCCGCGGGAGCGGGACGGGGAGCGGCGGCAGCGGGACGGGGAGCGGCGGGTGCGGGAGCTGACGGCGCACAACGAGCGGCTCCGCGCGGAGATCCAGCGGCTCAGCGCCGAGGTGCAGCGCACCCGCGCCGCGCTCATCGACCGCATCGTCAACCTGCGCCAGGTGTAGGGGCTGCCCCGGGACACGGACCGAGCCCAGCGTCGGGCTGCGCCGGGGAAGGTGTCAGCGCTGCCCCACAGCTGGGGACGAGGATTCTGCTGCCCCACGGACTGGCTGGGGCAGCCCTTTGGACAGATGGACACTGCGGATGGACAAGTGGATGCAGCTTCTCCACGCCGTTGTACAGCTCTTGTCATTTATTACACGCATCTAACCACAACCAGCACGGCCCGGTTTGGTTACTGGAGGCACTGGGGCCACTCCTCAGAATGTCCCAGTCTGGTTACTGGGGCTACTTCTTCCGCTTGCCCTTGGGGACTTCGGGGCTCTGGCCTTCAGCCAGCGCCAGCTGCTGCTTCAGCTCCAGCAGTTTGGCCACTTGGGCGGCCACCTGGGCCTTCTCCACCTGGGCGGCCTTCAGCTGCCTCACCAGGTTGCCCTGGACAGGTGGGGGGAACGATTTGAGGGTGTGATGAGGATTRGGGGGGGGGGTTAAAGGCCTGACAGAGCCTGTGTCCCATGCCCTGTCCCCCCTCACCTGCTTGGCCACCTGCTCCGTCAGCTCCTGGATCACTTTGGGGTCACCTGGAGCTGCAGAAGTGTTGGGGGCTGGAGGGGGGGCTGAGGCCGGGGGGGTCTGTTTGGCCTGTAAGAGGAAGAGATGGGGATAAGCCCCCCCCACCCCCCATTTGGGGCAGGTGCAGCTCACCTGGGACAGCACCAGGAGTTACCTGGGGCTCTACAGCAGCACCTCTGGACTGGGAATGAGGAGGGGACAGGGGGGGCTGCAGGTGCCCAAGGTGGGGGAGCTGTGGGGGRCACCTCAGCCCCCACTCACCTGCCCTCCCCCGAAGCGCTGGCGCAGAGCTTCCACCTGCTCGGGCTCCAGCTTCTGGAACAGGGGGCTCACCTGGCGCCGGCAGGGACAGAGRGGTCACACCTGTGGGGTCAGCACCTGCCGATCCCACCCAGGCCGGGCCCGGGGGGGGCACATCCCACTGCCCCCAGCACCGGGGGCCAGGGCCTGCCCTCCCCCTCCCGAGGGCACAGGCTGCCCTTCCCCACCCCYGGCCGTACCGTGCCCACGCGGTGCCCGGCGGGCAGGGTGCAGGTGAGGCCGGGCCCGAGGCCGCAGCGCTCCGGGGGGATGCGGAGCTGGCCCTGGATGGCGGCGCTGACCCCAGGCACGAAGGGCTGGAGCAGCGCGGCCAGAGCGGCCGCCACGTTCACCGCGACACCGGTCACCGTCCCTGCGCGCTGCCTGGGGTGGGGACACGCTCGGTGACGCCTCTGTGAGCCCCTCCCTGATCAGTGACCCCCCCCATCAGTGACTCCCGTGTCCCTGTGCCAGGTTCGCTGCCATGGTGTGCCTGGGTGCTGCCTGGGGGGGGGGGACACCTCAGTGCCCCCTGTGCCCCACCCTCACCTGGTCAGTGCCTGTGGGAGGGGCCATCAGTGACACCCCCTGTGCCCCCCCCACTACCAGTGCCTGTGGACAGGGACCTCTCTGTCCCCCCCAGCTCCTGGCCTTGCTCCATCCCTGCCCTCTGACCCCCATCAGTGCCAGCCCCCACCCCGACAAGACCCAGGAGTGGGGACCCCTCCATGTCACCCCCTGTGCCCCGCAGGCCACCCTCTGCCCCCTCAGCTCGTGGCTGTGCCCCCAGTCAGTGCCACCCCCATCCCCATCAGTGACCCCTCCCTGTCCCCCCACACCCCCTCCATGCCCCTCTGTCCCCACCTGTCCCTCTCGTCGCCCTTGATGCGCTTCCAGGGCTCGTTCACCTGGATGTACTGGTTGCCGTGGCGGGAGATGCTGAGCACGCACCTGAGCGCGTCGCGGATGCTGAGGGGGCACAGGTGGGGCTGAGCACCTGCAGGGCAGGCTCTGCCCCCTTCCCTGGGTTTTGGGACCCCCAGGACCCACCGGACTTTCTCCATCAGCTGGTGGTACTGGCGTATCTCCAAGGTGACCCGGGCCAGGAGCCGCTGGTCCTCGGCTGTGAGCACCATGGCGGGGACAGCGCCCGCAAAGAACTTGCACACGAACATGCCGGCCCTGGGGACAAGGGGACAGGGGGGACAGGTGTGAGCACAGCCCAGGGACAGGGGAGGGACAGGTGTGAGCACAGCTGGGGACAGGGGAGGGACAGGTGTGAGCACAGCCTTGGGGACAGAGGAGGGACAGACATGAGCACAGCTGGGGATGGGGGGGACAGATGTGAGCACTGCTAGGGACAGGGGAGGGACAGGTGTGAGCACAGCTGGGGACAGGGGAGGGACAGATGTGAGCACAGCCTTGGGGACAGGGGAGGGGACAGGTGTGAGCACAGCCCAGGGACAGGGGGACAGGTGTGAGCACAGCTGGGGACAGGGGAGGGGACAGGTGTGAGCACAGCCCAGGGACAGGTTGGGATAGGTGTGAGCACAGCTGGGGACAGGGGAAGGACAGGTGTGAGCACAGCCTTGGGGACGGGGGAGGGACAGGTGTGAGCACAGCCTTGGGGACAGGTTGGGTACAGGTGTGAGCACAGCTGGGGCCCAGCCCTCCTCCCCCCCAGGTGTCCCAGCACCTGTTGATGAAGTTGCCCAGGTTGTTGAGCAGCTCCGAGTTGTTCTTGAGCAGGAGGTCAGCCCAGGAGAAGGCGCTGTCCTGGCCCTCGGGCCGCAGGTACAGCAGGTAGAAGCGCCAGACGTCGGCGGGGATCCCGGTGTCCTTGGCCATGTCCCCGAACACGCCCACGCCCCGGCTCTTGGAGAACTTCCCGTCCTCGTAGTTCAGGTACTCTGGGRGCAGGGCAGCGCCCACCGTGGGGAGCCGGCCCCTCGCAGGCAGGGAACGGCCGCAGGCACRGCACGGGGGGAGCGCGGAGCCCCCACACCTGAGGACCCTCATGGCTGGGGACCCCCCACACCTAGGGACCCTCATGGCTAGAGACCCCCACATCTGGGGACCCCCCATGACCAGGAACACCTCACAGCCAGGGACCCCCACACCTGGGGATGCCCCACTCTGGAGACCCCCCACAGCTGGGGACCCCTTACACCTGGGGACCCCCTACACCTCGGGACCTGTCATGGCTGAGTACCCCTCCAGCCAGGGACCTCCACAGCTGGGGACCCCACATGGCTGGGGACCCCCCCATGGCTGGGGACCCCCCACATCTGGAGGACCCCCCACATCTGGGGACCCCACACCTGGCCCGTACCTGTGGCGATCAGGTGCTTCACCAGGGTGTAGTTGTCCTCGGCGCCCAGGAGCGAGGAGGGGAACATGACGCTGTGGAAGGGGACGTTGTCCTTGGCCATGAAGTTGTAGAGCTCCACCTGGCAGGTAACGGGACAGGCGGAGACGTCAYCCGAGCGCCACCTGAGCGCCTCGCTCTGTCCCCACCTGCGCCGTCACCCCGCTCCTCCCACCTGCTGGGGGTTCTTCCACCACCGCTCCCACTGGTCGGTGTAGTTGGCCGTGATGGACAGGTACCCGATGGGAGCGTCGAACCACACGTAGAACACCTGGGGGAGGTGACACCTGAGCAGGTGACCCCAGCGGGGAGGGCCCAGCAGGGCCCCCCCAGGCAGCGCACCCGGGGCCGGGGGGGACCCACCTTGTCGCGGAAGCCGTCGAGGGGCACCGGGGTGCCCCAGGTGAGGTCGCGGGTGATGCAGCGCGGCTTGAGCCCGTCCCGCAGCCAGGTGCGCGTGATGTGCCGGGCRTTGGCCGTCCAGTCACCCGTGGCCAAGGTGCGCTCCAGCCAGGCCTCCAGCCGCCCCTCCAGCTGCAGGAGACACAGGTGGGACACCTGGGGTACCTGGGGGTCCTCAGCCCCACCTCAGCCCTCTCCCAGGGGCGCAGCTCACCTTGGGCAGGTCCAGGAACAGGTGCTGGGTGGGCGTCACCACCGGGGTCCCACGGCAGACCTTGCACTGGGGGTTCTGAGGGAAAACGGGGGGTCCCCAACGCTGGGGGGGCTGATTCCCGAAGGTGGAGCGGGGGGGACCCAAAGGGGGGGCAAGGGGCACTACCAGAAGTGGGAGGGGGAAGGCCCAGGGGGGATTAGGGAGGTCCCCAAAGGTGAGATGAAGTGGGGAGTCCCCAAAGGTGGAGTTGGGGGTCCCCAAAGTTGGAACTGGAGGTCCCCAAAGGTGGAGCTGGGGGCTCCCCGGGGGGTGCTGCCCCACCTTGAGCTCCACGGCGTTGATGAGCTTCCCGCACTTGTCGCACTGGTCCCCGCGGGCCTCGGCGTAGCCGCAGAAGGGGCAGGTGCCCTCCACGAAGCGGTCGGCCAGGTACCGCCCGCAGCTCTCRCAGCGCAGCTGCTCCAGCGTGTCCTGCAGCAGGAACCCCCGYGCCAGCAGCCGCTGGAAGATGTCCTGGGCGATCCTGGGCAGGAACAGGAGGCCACGTTAGCCACAGGTACCCCTCCGGTGCAGGTGGGGCTCACTTGGCCTGCAGGGGCTCACCTGGTCTGCTGGGGCGTGGTGGTGCGGCCGAAGTGGTCGAAGGAGATGYGGAACCAGGCGTAGATGTCGGCGTGCACGGCGTGGTAGCGGTCACAGAGCTCCTGCGGGCTCAGCCCCTCCTCCAGCGCCCGCGTCTCCGTGGCCGTGCCGTACTCGTCCGTGCCACACACGAACAGCGTGTTCCAGTTCCGCAGCCGGCAGTACCTGCGGGGACACACCTGGGCGTGGGCACCTCCCACACCTGCAGGGCACACCTGTGACACCTGCACGGCACACCTGTGACACCTGGGCATGGGCACCTGTCACATTTATGTATGGGCACCTCTGACATGTGTGTGTGGACACCTGTCACACCTGCAGGGCACACCTGTGACACCTGTGGGGCACACCTGTGACACCTGGGCATGGGCACCGGTGACATCTGTGTGTGGACACCTGTCACACCTGCAGGGGCACACCTGCCACACCTGCACAGGTGTGCAGACAGCACAACACCCCCCCAACAATCCCCTGGTCACCCCCTCGTCATCATCCGATCCCCCCCTCRGTCACCCACAGGTCCCAGGGAGGTTTCCCACAGCTGGCAGCTCCTGCAGGTGCACACCTGTCCCACCTGTCCCACCTGTGCAGCCAGCACAGCCCTCCCAGCCCCAGGGGGCTCCCTGCAGCCTCACCTGGCGAAGGTGTCGGCGCTGAGCACGCAGCCGATGATGTTGCCCAGGTGAGGGACGTTGTTGACGTAGGGCAGCGCGCTGGTGATCAGGACGTTCCTCTCGCCCTCCACAGGTAACCTGGCGGGGAGGGGGGGTCAGAGCAGCGTCCCCCCCGCCCAAACCCCCCGGCATCACCTGGGCACTCACACAGGTGTCCGTGGCTGCCGGGGCGGGGACAGCACCGCGGGGCCCCGGGCCCAGATGTCCACGGCGGCGGCGATGTCGTCGTCGGTCAGCATCCGCTCGGGACCCTCCTCGTCCTGCGGGGACCGGGTGAGGGGGGCTGCGCCCACCTGCTCCCCCAACCTCCCCCCCGGGGCCGGGGCCGCACCTGGGGCTCGTGGCGGGGGCCCAGCTGGGGCGGGGGGTGCTGGGCCAGGTGGTCCCGGAGCTCCCGCAGCGCCTCCGGCAGCAGCGCGGCCGCGTCCCGGCACGGCTCCCACAGGGACATGGCCCGGAACCAGGAGCGCAGCACCTGCAGCTCACCTGGGCGGGGACACGGCAGCCGTGAGCGCCGGCCCYGCAGGGACCCCCCCGCCCCCCCACCGGCTCTTACTGGGCACACTGGTCTCGTCCTGGAGCACTGGGAACAGGCTGCCCCACACCACCACGTCAGCGACCGAGGCAGCGTCCTGGGGGGACACAGGCACGTACTGGGGGAACTGGGCTGTACTGGGGGAGTACTGGGGGTACTGGGCACTCTGCAGTGGAGTTGGGTACTAGGGGTGCCAGCAGCACTGGGGGCACACTGGAATATACTGGGAGTACTGGCGACGTACTGGGAGCATCAGACAAGCTGTGCCACAGCCCAATTAGATACTGGGAGTACTCGGGACACTGGGAGGGACTGGGAGTGTGTTCTGGTCTGGGGGACACCGGGAGTACCATGTAGGGGGAATAGAGACAAACTGGGACAAAATGGGGACACTGGGGAGGGCACTGGGTGGTGGCGGTGCCAGGTGAAGCCAGGACTGGGAGCTGCAGGGTGGCACTGGGTGGACTGGAAGGCACTGGGGGCCGTTTTCCATACGGGGGGTGTCAGCAGTGCCCTGCCCTCCCTCGGGGAAGCCCCTGCAGAGCGTGGGGACAGGGCTGGGGACAGGGCTGGGGACGCACCTGTCGGGCAGGTAACAGCGAGCTCAACCTCCCGCCCAGGCCCCCCACTCACCCCGGCCAGGTGCGTGGTGCCGCTGCGGGCCAGGTGCTGCTCCAGGTGAGCCAAGAGGTGCTGCAGGACCGCGACCGCGTCCGGGCCCGCCCGGCCCTGCACCAGCCGCAGGTACAGGGCAGCGGCCACCGCCGGCTGCGGACACAGCGGGGTCAGAGCGGGGGGCACCGGGGGGGCACAGGGGGGCACAGGGGGGGTCACTTA
>RAHM01000686.1:51614-61847 GCA_003713295.1 Parotia lawesii
CCCCCCCTCCCCCAGCACCAGGCCGAGGACGTGGTGACAGTGGCCTCGCGGTTCAAGCAGCGCTACGAGTGCCGCCTGCCCCCCGCGGCCGTGGGACCCCCGCCCGGCCCCCCGCGGGACCCCCGGCTCTACAACGGCTCCGGCGTGGCCGAGCTGCTGCGGCCCATGGGGACAGCGCCCTGTCTGCTCAAGGTGGGGCCCGGGGGGTGACGGGGGGCACCCCCAGCCCCCAGCCTCACCCAGGGCACCCCCAGCCTCACCCAGGAGCTCTAGGGTGCCCCCAGCCTCACCCAGGGCACCCCCAGCCCCCAGCCTCACCCGGGGGCTCTGGGACACCCCCAGCCTCACTCGGGGCACCCCCAGCCTCACCCAGGAGCTCTGGGGTGCCCCCAGCCTCATCCGGGGCACCCCCAACCTCACCCGAGGGCTCTGGGGCACCCCCAGCCTCACCCAGGGGCTCTGGGGCACCCCCAGCCCCCAGCCTCACCCGGGGTCTCCGCTCTTCCCAGACCAAGGACTGGTGGACGTACGAGTTCTGCTACGGGAGGCACATCCAGCAGTACCACCTGGAAGGTGACAGCAGGGACAGGGGGAGGGACAGAGTGGCCCTGATGACCCCCCCTGCCCCCCACCCACCACCCAATACCTGCCCTCTGTGTCCCCCATCCCTGCAGACTCAGAGATCAAGGGTGACGTCCTCGTCCTGGGCTACTACCAGTCCGCCTTCGACTGGGACGACGAGACAGCCAAGGTGCGTGTCCCCCGCCGTGGGGACAGCGGGCGGGTGGGTGGCAGGGACGGGGCTGTCCCCGTGCCCACCCCGGGGCTGTCCCCGTGCCACCCCCAGGCCTCCAAGCAGCACCAGCTGCGGCGCTACCACAGCCAGAGCTACGTGAACGGCTCCCGCTGCGACCTCACCGGCCGCGCGCGCGAGGCCGAGGTCCGGGTAAGCGCAGGGGACACCGAGGGGCGCGGGTGGTGGCACCGGGGGGGTGGCCGGGCGTCACCCGAGGGCCGTCCCCGCAGTTCCTGTGTGAGGAGGGCGCCGGGGACTACATCGCCCGCGTGGACGAGCCGCAGTCGTGCTCCTACGTGCTGACGGTGCACACGAYGCGCATCTGCCACCACCCGTTCCTGCGGCCGTCCCCGGGGCTGGCACCGCAGCCCATCCGCTGCCAGCCCGCCCTCTCGCCCGCCCAGTACGTCCAGTACGTGCGCGCCCAAGTCTGTGAGTACTGGGGACCCCCGGCCTGGGTGTGGGGCCGTGGCGTGGGGCTGGCACTGACCCTTGGTGTGGGGCTGGCACTGTCCCCTCCATCCCAGGGCTGGCACTGACCCTTGGTGTGGGGCTGGCACTGTCCCCTCCATCCCGGGGCTGGCACTGACCCCTGGTGTGGGGCTGGCACTGTCCCCGCATCCCCCAGCTGGCCTTGACCCCTCCATCCCAGGGCTGGCACTGTCACCTTCCTGGCCCTGTTCCCTGGGGCTGGCACCGGGACTGGCCCTGTCCCCTCTGTCCCTGGGCTGGCCTTGTCCCCTGTGACACAGGGCTGACAGGGTCCCCTGCAGCGTGGAGCTGGGCTTGTCCCCCCACGGCCGTGCTGCCACTGTCCCTGTCCCCTCTGTCCCCAGCTGACACCAAGCGGAAGGTGGAGGAGATCTCGGAGGAGCTGCGGAGCCTGGACACGCGGCTGTGGAGTGACAGGGACAGCGAGCCCTCCTCACAGAGCCCTGAGGGCACCCAGGACGGTATGGCCCCTGTCCCCAGCTCGCCGTGACAGCACAGCCTGTGTCCCCCCCCTCCTTCTGGGACCCCYGGCCTGGCTGTGGGCTTGAAGCTCCTGGTGCCAGCCATGTCCTCCCCCCTGTGCCAGGGAACCAGCCTGACCCAGCCAAGGATGTGACAGGTGGGGAGCAGCAGGTGACAGTCGCAGCCAGTGACCAGCGGGACAGCACCAGGGTGAGYCCCAGTGGCCCTGGGGACATTCTGGGGGTCTTGRGGTGGGTTGGGTTCGCTTTRGYGGGGGAGTTTAGGGTCCTGCTCCATCCCCTGTCTCCTCCCCGCAGGAGCCGTCCCCGAGGGCAGCTGGTGGTCAGGCAGCTGGTGAGTCCCAGGGTGTCCCCCCCATGTCACCTCCGTGCCCAGCCTGTGTCCCCCATGTCCCCCTGTGTCCCCCCGGGCCTCCCCTGCACCCCTCCGCCGCTCCCACCCCCCTGCTCTGCGTCCCCTCGTAGATCCGCGGAAGAAAATCCACTTCAAGGTGATCCGGAGCCCCGGGGACCTGCTGCAGTTCATCGAGGAGCTGAAGGAGACCACCAGGAAGGTGGGGACCCCCCCGTGCCCCTCGGGCCTCTCCGTGCCTCAGTTTCCCCCTGAGCCCCTTCCCACTGCCTCAGGCCAAGGAGAAGGCGAGCAAGGAGGAGGAGGAGGCGGCGGCASCGAAGGCTCCCCCAGCCCCCCCCGGTCCCGAGGAGCCCCCCAGCCCCGAGGCCCCGCCTGGCCCCGAGGCCCCCCCCGCGGGGGAGGAGGAGGATGAGGAGGAGGAGGAAGAGGAGGAGGCAGGGCCGCTGCTGGCCGGGCTGGAGCTGCTGCCACGGGAGCAGGTGGCGAGGCTGAAGGAGGAGGTGAAGAGCCAGATGGAGCAGGAGTTCGACAGCATCATCAGCGAGGTGGGGACCCCCTGGCTGGGCTGGGAGCCCCTGAGTGAGCCAGGGACCCCCTGAATGAGCTGGGGACCCCCTGGCTGGGCTGGGACCCCCTGAGTGAGCCGGGGATCCCCTGGCTGTGCTGGGGACCCTGGGGCTGGGCCAGGGCTGCCCGGCAGAGATGGGGACAGGCTGGGGACAACCTTTCTGGGCCGGGGAGCCGCCAGCTGCTCTGGGTACCCGCTGACCCGGGGAACCCCCCCTTGAACCCYCCGCAGGTGGAGGATGAGTTGGAGACCGAGGGGCTGAAGGGGGAGTTCGACCGGACCCGCGCAACCCGGACCCTGGCGTCCACCCTGACCCGGCTGATGGACCGGCTGGACAGGGCCGAGCCCCGCCACGACCCCCCCGAGCCCCGCCGCGACCCTCCCGGGCCCTCCCCCGGTCCCGGGGGGCACAGAGAGGAGGAGGAGGAGGAAGAGGAGGAGGAGGGGGGAGCCGCGAGGAAGGGCAGCCCCCAGCTCCCCGACGGGCAGGTGCGGGTGCGGATGGGCAGGGTTGGGAACCGCGACGCGCCCCAGGACCGGGAGCCTTCCCAGGGGAAGCAGGAGCCCCCCCGGGAGCATCAGGAGCCCCCCCGGGAGGATCAGGAGCCCCCCCGGGAAAAGCAGAGCCCCCCGCAGCTGCCGCAGGTGGAGAACGAGGTGCGGGAGCTGTTGGCCAAGGAAGGGCTGCGGGCTGAAGGTAGGGAGGGGTCAGGCTGGGGGGAGGCAGCTGGGGGGAGCCCCCCCGGCCCCCCCAATTCAACCCCCCGGGCCCCCCCTCCCCAGGGAAGATCGAGATCAAGATCGTGACGGCGTCGTCGGGGGGCGAGGAGGAGGAGGCGGCGCAGTGGCTGTCGGAGGAGGATTCCCGGAGCCTGAAGGAGATTTTCCTCAGCATCCTGGTGGGGGGGGCACCGAGGGGCCGGGGGGGGGCAACTGAGGCTCGGGAAGAGGGGAACTTTTGGTGTTGGGGGAAACCAGGGACACAGCGGGGGATGTGTTGGGGCCGGGGGGAAACTGAGGCACAGAGGGTGGAACTGAGGCATGGTGGGGCTGGGGAATGTGGGGGACTGAGGGATGGGGGGGGAAACTGAGGCACAGGGGGTGGAACTGAGGCATGGTGGGGCTGGGGAATGTGGGGGACTGAGGGATGGGGGGGAAACTGAGGCACGGGGGGGACACACGGAGGTGGGGGGGCTGGGGGCAGGAGACGGGCACGAGGTGGAGCTGAGGAGGGAAAAGCGGGGTACGGGGGGCACTGAGGTGAAGGGGGGCTCCGATCTGCTCCCCCCCCCAGGTGCAGGGCACGGAGGAGGCGCAGAAGGAGCGGCGGCGGCAGCAGGCGCTGGAGGACAATTACCGCTTTGTATGGGGGGGCCGCGACGAGCCCCCCCCGCCCGCTGACTCTGAGGACCAAGACTTCTGATCCCCCAAATTCTGATCCCCCGACTCCTGAACGTCCCCCCAGAATCGTGGCTTCCCCCCCCACCCCCGTGCCGTGGGACTGGGCAGGGGACGCCCCGAGGACACTGCTGGTCCCCGCCCTCTTTGGGGGGAGGTGGCTGTGACCCCCCCGGGGGACCCTGCCCTGCCTGGGGGAGGTCACTGTGACCCCCCCCGGGGGGCCCTGCCCTGCCTGGGGGAGGTCACTGTGACCCCCCCGGGAGGCCCTGCCCTGGCACCGGGCGCATTTGTGACATGGATGAACTGGGGGAGGGGGGGCGAGGGGGGGAGGAATGGCCGTGATTTAGGGGTGGGAGGGTTGAGGGGGGGGGGAGGGGGTCTGTAATTGGGTGGGGGGTCCTGCTGCCACTGGAGCCATTGGTGCTCCCCCCGTGCGGGGGGGTTCACTCTCTCATAATGAGATGTACCGAAGTCGTCCGGCCTCTCTGCCTGCCCCCCCCTTTTTATCAATAAACCGAGGTCACCCCGGGCTGTGTGTGTCCCCCCCCGCTGTGTTCCCGCTGTCCCCGGTCCCGGGGTCCTCATCCCCCCCCCCCGCCCCGCCACCCCCGGTCCCGGGGATCCCCCCCCCAATTGTCCGGTGGGTGGGGGAGGGGCGGGGTCGGGAGCAGCCAATCAGAACCAGGGCGTGGTCAGGGGCTCGCCTGGGCTCGGCCAATGGGAGCGCGGGGGGAGGGATACGCGGGGACCACCGGGACCCCCGAAAGAACCGGGACCGCCGGGACCGCCGCAAGCCTCGGGGACAGCGGTGCCGGCGACACCCCCGGCACCGACGGGACCCCCGGCAACCCGCGGAGCCACCGAGACCCCCAAACCAAGCAGGACCCACCCAGGGACCGACAGAGATCTCGGGACCCCCGGGCTGAGCCGGGACCCCCGACCCTCGGCACCAGGTGAGGCTGCAGCCGGCACCCCCCGCACCACAACCCCCCCGTGGCACCTCGTGTCCCCCCCGTCCCAACCCGCCTGTCCCCCCTCTACTGAAAGCAGGGGGTTCTGTGTCACCCACCCGGAGCCCCCAGGCACCCCTCGGATCTGGGGTGCCCGGCGTGGGGTGCCATTACTGTCCCGTGGGTGTCACCCCCCCCTCCCGTGGGTCCTGTCCCCCCTCCCATGGGTGCCATCCCCTCCCATGGGTCCTGTCCCCCACCCCAGGGCGTTCACCCCCTTCCATAGGTGTCATCAACCCCCAGGAACGTCACCCGCCTCTCTGGGTGTCACTCCCACCCATGGGTCCTGTCCCCCACCTCCCGTGGGCTTCACCCCAGGGCAGATGGAGCTGTAGCGGATGGGGGGGGGTGACACGGGGGAGTCCCCACTGACCCCCACATACCCAAGCCAGGTCCCCATGCCGCTCCTGAGCCATGGCAGAGCCCATGGCTGCCCTTCCACGGGGGCGTCTTGGTGGGCTTCATCACCACCTTCCTCCTCCTCCACGGCCTCCTGCTGCCCCAGCCTGTGCCCGCCCCCAGCCGGGACGCCCGGGTGGCCAAAGACCCCCCCAGGGCCGTCCTCATTCCCCGCCCTCTCGCGTGGCCCCATCGGACTCTGCAGGTGGGCGCTGCTGCCGTGGCGGGTGGCAGTGGGTGGGGACATGGGGGACAGAATGTGGGGGGCCTCCCCCCCTCTGGCTGCTCCAGCTCTTGGGGACCGTGACCACGCCCTGGCTGTGGCAGCGGGGGGACATCGGGGGTCTCCGCTCCGTGGGCGGTGCGGCCGCTTCTCCCCAGGCGAGGCCGCGGGGGCGGCGCTGGGGCCGTTCCGGCGGGTCCGGGGCTGCGCTGGGTGGTGGCGGCACCGCAGAACCCGGAGCCCCCGGCCCGACACGTGCGGG
Source organism: Parotia lawesii (assembly GCA_003713295.1). Classification (NCBI taxonomy): domain Eukaryota; kingdom Metazoa; phylum Chordata; class Aves; order Passeriformes; family Paradisaeidae; genus Parotia; species Parotia lawesii. The sequence continues at coordinate 57,603 of RAHM01000686.1, forward strand.
ACACGGGGGCACAGCACCGCAACGTGGCCCCGTTCGACGCTCCGAGCCCACCCCCCACTTCCCAGCCGTGGGGCTGGGGGTGCCCGAGGGCTGGGGGCAGCTCTACCGGAAAACCACCTGCGCCCTCCGGTACGAGCACCGAGCACCGGCACCACCGCGGCCGCGCCGACTGCTTCCGCAGGCTGAGGGTGACACCTTGGTGCTGCTGGACAGCCTGCGCTGGCTGCGGGCCGCCCCCCGCCCCACGGGCCCCTCTAATTCGGGAAGCGCTTCCAGCCCTGCACGCCGGGGCTGCATGAGCGGGGGGCCGGCTACGTGCTCAGCCGGGGGCCCTGGGCCGCGTGGCCTTGGCCCTTGCCCGTGGCACCTGCGGCCACCGCGGCCCCGAGCAGGACGTGGCGCTGGGGCAGCGCCTGGAGCGGCTGGGGGTGGCCGTGGGGGGTTTGCGGGACACGAGGGGCCGGGAGACGTTCCACCCCTTCCCGCCCGAGATCCACCTCACCCACCGCTTCGCCCGGGGCTCCTGGTACCAGTGGGACTGCTGGTGCCCCGTGGTGGAGGAGGGTCACTGCCCGGCCGTGAGGTCACCCTGTCACTGTCCGGCCCGGGTAGGGGCAGCTGGTGGGGTTGTTGTGCCCCCCCACAGGTGGCTATGCCCCCCCCCCATGCATGGCCAGAACCCCCCCATGTGCACCCTCAGTAGCCCCACCCGTGGCCACGGTCTCCCTGTGAGTGGCCACAGCTCTCCTTGCGTGTCACCTTCCCCCACCGCTCCACACACAGCCATGGACCACTTGTGTGGCCGTGGTGTCCCCATGTGCATGGCCATGACCCCCCTCGCATGTCCCTGGCTCCCTCTCATGTCCCTGGCTCCCTTGCATGTCCCTGGCCCCCTCACATGGCCGTGACACCCTCGAGGTGCAGCCACGGTGTCACCCCCGTGCCTGGCTGTCATGTCTTGCCAACACTGCCATGGCATTGCCCCCCAAATTCCCGTGGGGTCCCCAGCCACGCCCAGGATGTTCCTACACCGAGTGGCACCCTCTGTGTGCGGCCGGTGTGTCCCCCCCGTGTGACCGCCGTGTCCTCCCTCACGTGTGGCCGCAGGTCCCCCGTGTGTGACCACGGTGGCCTCGGTGTTCCTAACCCCACTCCCCACGTGTTCCCCCCACGTGTTACCGCGGTCCCTCACGCGCCCCTGCCCAAAACCCAACCATGGCGTCCCCCCTTCCCCGTGACCACGGTCCCCACCCTGTGCCTGCGGTCTCTGGGCTGCCCCAGTGCCCCCTCCCCCGCCATTCCTGTCCCCACGGCCGGACAGAGGCCGTGGTGACCAGGGACAACCTCCAGCTCCCCTTTCCCATCCTGCCGAGTGGCACCAGTGGGGTGGGGGGGCACTGGGTGCCCARCGCCTCCCCCCAGCCCCCCTCCCCTGTCCCCCCAGGGTCCCCAGTGCTGCTCAGACCTGGCCGTGTCCTTCCACTACGTGGCCGGGGGCAGATGAACGCGCTGGAGCACCTGAGCCAGCGCCGGAGCCCCTGCGGCTGCAGACCCCGCTACCGCCCCCCCCGACCCCCCCCCCCGGACCCCAATGCCACCCGGAGCCACTGGGTCCCCAAGCACCCAACGACCCCAAGCCCTGCCCCCTCCCCTCCCCTTCCCGGACCCCGCTGGCTGAGGGTGGCCCCGATTTTGGGGGTTTCCTACACTGGGGTGCACCGGGGGAGGGGAGGCCCCCATCGCCTCATCCCTGCCCTGGGACCCCAAATGCCCTGAGCCCTCCCTGTGTCCTGCGCCCCCCCCGACATCCCCCGGGCGGACTCGCGTGGCCCTAATTAGTGGCTGTTAATGAGCTTTGCGGCGATTGGATGGCCCTGTTCCGGGGGTGCTGGGGGTGGAGCACCGCGGGACGGGGGCCTGGGGGCTTTGGGGGGGCCCGGTGGGGATCGGAGGGGTCTCAGCGGGAGACGGAGCTGGGGGAGGATGGGAAGGGTCCCATCGCCACGGGGGGGAGGCAGCGCTCGCGGGGGGGCTGTGGGCGATGGGACCCCAAGGCGGGGGACAGTTCAAGGCCTCTCTGTGGGGGTCGTCCCCTGCTATCCCTTCCTGTCCCCTGTCCCCAGCTCTGTGTCTGAGGTGGCCGTGACCCCACTGTCCGTGTGGCCGTGCTGATCCCCCATGTGCGGCCATGCCCCCCCCCAGGGTGTCCCCCCACGGTGACGGTCCCCCCCCGTGTCCGTGTTGTCCCCATGACACCCCACGTTGCCCCCCCGCCCCGCAGTGACCACGGTGCGCTCCCCGCGTGGCCGTGACCCTGTGGCACCCCCCCCTCCACGGGCTCTGCCCCCCCGAGTCACGCCCCTCCCCCGTTCCCTGGAACCCCCAAAAGTGATTGCCCCAATTCCTGGGGGCAGTCGGTGCCCACAGAGGGGGAGTTTGGGTCGGGGACAGTGCAGGGGGGGACGGTGCCCCCGAGCTGGGGGGTGAAGGAGGCTCCGTATTTGGGGGGGTCCCTACCCACGGGGGGAGGCGGGGCTGGGGGCAGGGCAGCCGCCCCTCATTGCCCCATTCCTGCCCTGGGGACCCCAAATGCCCTGAGACTCCCCCCCTGTCCCGCGCCCCCCAGGCGGACCCTCGTGGCCCTAATTAGTCACTATTAATGAGCTTTGCGGGGATATGATGGCCTTGATCCGGGGGGGCGGGGGCGCAAAGCGGGGCTGAGGGCTTTGGGGGGGCCTGGAGGTCTCAGCAGGACACGGGGGKGGGGGCGGGGAAGCGCTGGGGGGAGTCCGTGGGTGGCGGGACCCCACGGTGGGGGGAGAGCCGGGGACGGGGGGACAATGTCTGAGCTGGGGACAGCAGCTGTGGGGGCCTCTGAGCTGGTGGCAGTGGAGGGACAGCGGGGCTGGGGGGGTCGGCTGGGGACACCCCTGGGACCATCCGGGTGGCGACGGGAGCGCAGGGCTGGGGACGAGGAGGGGACAACGAGCGCGGGGGCTGCTCCAGGCCGGGGACAGGTACAGGCCGGGATGGGCGGGTGTGGTACCCGCGTGTCCCTGACCCGCTCCTTGTGCCCCCACAACAGCCCCGACCCCTCCCGCGTGTCCCCTCCGCGCCTCCGGACATCGGACATCGCTGTCCAGCGGCTCCGGCCGGRCGGGGTTGGCTCCACCCCCCGCGCAGGCCACGCCCATCCACCAAGCCCCGCCCACTCCGCGGGTACCGCCCACTGCCCTCTCCGRCCAAGCCACACCCACCTGATTTGCATCACAGTCCCGCCGACCCCTCAAGCCCCGCCCCTTTGCGGCCTGATTTGTTTTTTTAGCCACGCCCCCTTGTTTACATACGAACGGCCGCGAATCAGGTCACTCCAGCACCGCCCCCAGACCACGCCCATCTCATTATTATTATTCAAGCCCCACCCAGCACACGACCACGCCCACTCCGTTGCTACCGCGGCCCCGGCCCCGCCGGTCGGTTCCGGTCGGTCCGGTCGGTGCAGGGGCGCCGGTGACCGGCCGGGCACGGGGCGGGACACCAGCTGCTCCCCGGTGTCCCCCGGTGCCCCCCCAATGTCCCCAGTGCCCTCCAGTGCCCCGGTGACTCCCCAGTGCACGACAGTGCCGCCAGTTCCCCCAGTTCCCCCAGTGCCCTCCCAGCCGCGCACGGAGGCCGGATCCCGACCTTCTCCACCGTCCGACCGCCACCCTGCGACACCCCGCTTGTCACCCCGCGTCACCCATCCCCCGTGTCACCCACCCCCCGTGTCACCCTCCTCCTGTGTCACCCACTGCCTGTGTCCCCACCGCCCCGTCACCCCGTGTAACCCACCGAGCCGTGACTGTGTCACTCACCTTCCCACGCCCTCAGCACCCCGTGTCACCCATCCCCTGTGTCCCCACCGCTTCTGTCACGTTTGTCACCCACCCCGTGTCACCCATCCCCTGTGTCACCCACTCCGTGTCACCCATCCCCTGTGTCCCCACCGCTTCTGTCACCCACCCCCTGTGTCCCCACCGTCTGCCACCCACCCCGTGTCACCCATCCCTTGTGTCACCCACTCCGTGTCACCCACCCACCGTGTCACCCACCGCCCGTGTCACCCACCCCGTGTCAGCCCCCGTGTCACGCACCCCGTGTCACCCACCCTGTGTCCCTACCCCGTGTCACCCACGTCCTGTGTCACCCACCCCCTGTGTCACCCCCCCTCCGTGCCACCAGCGCCCCCCGCCCCCTCCGCACTGT
>RAHM01000687.1:0-53034 GCA_003713295.1 Parotia lawesii
TAATCAACTAAGCAATGAAATACATAAATATGCAAAAGGAACTTAACCAATTGAGAACTGAGGAACAAAGAACTTGCTAGAACAGTGGGAGGAGATGCCTCTAAGGGTGACACCCAGGGGGAGGAACCCTCAGGCCTCGGAGCCGCCCTCAGAACCCCTGTCCTGAGCGGGGAAGTCAGCCCATTGGATGCCTTCAGGCCTGACAATGGGCTGGGTCACAGCAACAACAGGGGGAAGGGATAATGAGAAATCATTTGTTGTCTCTTTCTTGGGTATTATCCTCCCTACACAGGTACCTTAATCAGCAGGCTCCCCTCCCTTTGGCTCTCCAGTACACAATTTCACGCCTGGAGACTGTTTATGTTTGACCCTGGAAGGATACACTGTTGAACTAGAGGTGGAAAGGACCTTATTTAGTGCACTTGCACCACTGTTAAGGTAGAGGGAATTAGTTCTTGTATCCATTTTTCTTGTGTGAAGAGGGCTCCCTTGGATAACCACTGGACATGTATACCCCACTGGAACCTTTGAAACTGAGTGAAACCAAGACCTTTTAATTAATTAATTCCACTTGGGAGTTGATATTTCCTTATGTTGAACTAGATTGTCCACGGGGATTGTTGTTAATGTTTTGTTTTATACTGGCATTGTTGCCAGTGATAATAATTTTAATCTATAAAAATATTGATTTTTTCATAGTTAATAACAATAATGATAAGGCATATATTCAAAGTAACTTTAATCTTAATTTGTATTGTGAAAACTGAATCTAATCCAATCTTGCACCTTATCCAGTCCTTTGGAAAAATTTATAATGTCATGCAAATTATAGCTTGTTTACTCCTCCCCGAATCAGCCACAAATCCTGTACTTTGGGGAGTATTAACTACAGATTTAGAAATTATGTGGAAAAATATGTGGAAACATGTAAATGGCAGCAAAACTACTCAGTGCAATGAGAAAGGGAAGTATAGCCTGCAATGGGCTCCATCTAATGCTACCAACATTGTGAAATGCAACATTTCAAAACCCAAGACCCTTTGGTGAAGGGAAGTAATTGACTAATACCCCTTGGGGATACCAGATAAACCCCATTGGTTGAATGCCTGGTATATGAAACTGAGACTTGAAGAAAATAGGTATTTTTAACAAGTCTCAAAGGGGAGATTTTGTTGAAATAAAGTACCATGAGAAGGTTAAAATAAATCACTGAAATATAGTACAGGATAAATAAAATAACTTATGAAAAATGAGGGACTAACCAAAACTGCAGGAACCAAGAGCCATGATCTGAGAAGTGAGAGTAGGACACTAAATCAAACTGCAAAGCCAAAGAAGTGAACTTTGTGCTAGCCTTATTCAGTAACATAGTAAAATACCTGCTCATAGGCTGATTGCCCCTTCCTCATAGAGCATGTGTGGTAAAATAAGTGTGCACTGTATCTTTAAACAGAGATGAGAGAATGCAAAGCCAATGACTATAGCTTTAGGTTGTTATGTATATGGGAAATGCCAATTTTTTTTTTATTTTTCAATGTGTATAAAAGTGAGGGCCTGGCATACTGAGGGGGTGTCAGCTTTGTGGATTTATTACTTAGCACCCATCTCTGTACAGACATGAAATAAACAACTCTGTGTGCGGATCAGCTTCCTGCATGCTGGGTGTCAACAATAGAATGGAGTGTATTTGTCAGGTTGGGTCCTAAATTTAAGAAAACTCCTGGACCACAATCATAGTTTGTTTCATTGTCGTTTAACATGATTTGGTCACTGCCACTTAGATATACTTGCCACATGTATTCAGTTTCAACTGTGTTTCTCCTATATTTCTCTTGCAAATTTGTCAATTGCAATGGATCCCAGGGCTTGGTTCACATAGTAGGTCGTGGATGACCACTCCAATGTCCCACCTTTTTTTCCATTTTAGCAACGAGTCTGCCTTCATATTCAGGAGGATTTTTGGGTGTGACAACCCACCCTTAAGGGGAAGGAAGCACCTAAGATTCATAAATGCTCATTGGTTGAGAGGAACGATGATGAGAGGGAAGGTGAAAGGGAAGAGAGGAATTAAAGAGGAAGAGATGAATTAAAAAAAAAGAGAAAGGAAAAGGAAAAGAAAGAGAAAAAAAAAGAAAATTAAAGAGGTAGAGATGAATTAAAGAAAGAAAGAACAGAAAAGAGGAAAAAGAGTGAGAAAATGAGAGAATTAAAAGAAAGAAAAGGAGGAGAAAAGAGATCACCAGTCCTGGTTCCAGAGTCGATCCAGCTGAGGAAATGCTGATCCTGGTTTCAGCATTGATCCAGATGATAAGTGGTGATCCAGCTGCATTGGTCCGGCTGATGAGATGTCCAGGGTGCTGGAGGCACCACATGGGCTTCAGGGGGGGTACCTTTTTATGGACAGGTTTCTCACTTTCTATGCAAATTAGTTATCATGCTCAGTCCATTCTTTCAGGCCTTTCTGGAAATGGGTCGGAGGACTTTCAGGGTCTTTGGTGGTCCAAATCCCACCTTATAATCCATGTTCACTTCCTGCCAATCATTCCTGTGCTTGCGCTGTACTGTGTTTTGGTTCTTTCTCATGGAAAAGTGCTGCCCTATCTCTACCTGGCCCCCCTTCTCCAGCCAAAACTTGTTCTTTCTCATGGAGTGCAAATAACAGTAGTCCTTGGTTGTTACCAACAATTCTTTTCTGTTATTACTAACAGTACTTGGTTGGCTCCAAAGCCATCCAGTTATCGGTGTTTGAGACATACACATTAGCCCCATATCTTCTGGGAATTGGGAGTTCAAAAGGATCTTACTTTGGACCGCTGTTTATAGGGTCATTAGAGAGTGGGCTTTAGTAAGTTTTCATCCTGGCTGCAATTTGAGTTGGTAACTTTCTTGGAAGGTCCAATAACAACAATATTATTCCATTTGGGTTGTTATTCAGTCAAGAAAACTAAGTTTCCAAGGTTGTTCGTTAAAAAACAGGTGCTCATTAGACACTTGTTATTTCCTGGGAACAGACAGTGTTTCTGATGAGATCAAGAGGGGCTTAGTCCAGGTGCAGTTCGTCAAGGTCGAGGCATAACAAGCATTTCTCAGATCATAGTGCAGCCCAGAGAGGGGGGTATGCACCATCACAATTCATCCCGTAACTAGAGTCAGCTTCTCTGGGCCTCTACCGTGGGGAACAAAGGATTATCGTCTTCTGGTTTGCTATCATTTGGATCACCCCAGATATCTCCATCCCAATCTTCAGGGCATACTATTAGTTTCCTAATCTGTATGATGCTAGGGGAATGGGGAGCCTGTATAAGCATTATTTTTACCTTTTCTCCCAACTTTTGTCTTTTCTTCTTTTCTTCACAGAATGGGTAAGGTTGGTGTTACGAATGAGAGGGGAGAGCTTAGACAAGTCCCTGCCTTTGCCCAGGTTTCTGGCAGTAGACAGCAGCTTTTATTGAGGCAGCCAGCACCCCAAAACCCACTCTCGCTCACAAGTCCTTAATAATGACCGATCAGGTCTATTACAACATGGATTATTTATTTAATGGACACAAGGAACACAGACATAAGACTTTAAACAGACTACTTACTACACAGGATAACACAAAAGAACTACTAGTAGATTAAAAATACAGTGCATGATAATAAAGGTACCTATGTTACAGCTAGTGAAGAAATAGTATAGATTAGGAGCCAATGTCACTTATCAACAAATGATAGTGGTGTGCAGAAGTCTCCTAATTTCTCTCAATCCCAGGGAAGTATCTCGATACCAACGTCTCAGCATCGAGAAGAACTCTCCACACACTCAGAGTGTATAAGAGATTTCTGATTTTATGAAAATCATAGTGGTCTTTTATAGTTGTAAAAGTGCTTGTCTGTCAGTCACTTATTTCTGCTTATCCTTTTCCCATGTATTCAAGGCAGGATGTTTATTGCTGACTAAGGGTGTTTTCAGCCAAGAGAACTCACCGCAAGGCAAACCATTCCAGCCTAGTTTAGCCATAAGGGAAGTAGATAAGCTTTTGCTGTGTCAGGGAGTGAAAGGTCCTATTACAGTTGGAAGGGACCACAGTGGGTCATCTGGTCCAACCTCCCTGTTCAAGCAGGGTCATCCTAGAGCACATTGCATAGGATTGTGTCCAGATGATTCTTGAATATCTCCAGTGAGGGAGATTCCACAACCTCTCTGAGCAATCTGCTCCAGTGCTTGGTCACCTGCACAGTAAAGGAGTTCTTCCTCATGTTCAGGTGGAACTTCCTGTGCATCAGTTTCTGCCTGTTGTTCCTTGTCCTATTGCTTGGCATCACTGAGAAGAGCCTGGCTCCATCCTCTTGACACCTTCCCTTCAGATACTTACAGGCGTTGATGAGGTCCCCTCTCAGTCATCTCTTCTCGAGGCTGAACAAGCTCCACTCCCTCAGCCTTTCCTCTTAAGAGAGATGCTCCAGTCTCTTAATCATCTTTTTTGCCCTCCGCTGGACCTACTCTAGGAGCTCCATGTCTCTCTTGTACTGAGGAGCCCAGAACTGGACACAGCACTCCAGATGTGCCTCACCAGGGCTGAGTGGAAGGGCAGGATCACCTCCCTCGACCTGCTGGCAATGTTGTTCCTAATGCACCCAAGGTTTCCATAGGCCTTGGCCACAAGGGCACACTGCTGCCTCATGGACAGCTTATTGTCCACCAGGACCCCCAGGTCCTCCTCCACAGAACTGCTTTCCAGCAGGTCACCCCTAGCCTGTGCATGGGGTTATTCTTCCCCAGGTGCAGGACTCAGCATTTGCCTTTGGTGAATTTCAGAAGGTTCTTCTCTGCCCATCTCTCCAACCTGTTCAGGTCCTTCTGAAGGGCTGTACAGCACTGCAAGGTATCTTCCTCTAATTGTTTTTGCAGCAGTTCCATTTTTAGACAGCACTATATATACACCTTCTCTTTCCTTCTCTAGGTCCTGTTCCTTCCTTTGTCTTCTCTCCCTTTCTTGATATGCAGTTTCTAAACCAGTATCTAGCATCTCCTTTCCCTTTTCCATCCTTTATATGACCCCTAATTGCCTTTAAGCGGTCTTCAACAACTTAATTATGCCAATTGTTACGAGCCTGTTCTGAGAATTTGGGACTCATTCACTCTATGCCTCTGTAAATAATATTACTTGCCATCCTGCTGACTACTCCAATTTGTTGCAAATGGAGTGATGCAGTTCACTCGTGAGAGAAGCAACAATATAGTTTACTGACATCAAATAGTGAATTAACAAAATTCAATGGAAAATGCAACAGTGGTTTAACAAAATTCAATGACAAGGTACACTCGATTATTTACTGAATAGAAGACAGGGTCAGGCAAAACTTTCAGGGAGCCCCTCCCCATGAGTCACGAGGTGCAGAAAGTACCCCCTTGCTTTCTAAATGCTTTCTCAGGAGTCTAATTGCAGCTGGATCCAAGCCTGGTCCCAGACTTGGTCAACAGTTTATGTCTAAAGGATTATAGGTGCACAATCAATCCTTCACATCACTTAGCTAAGATTTCAAAGTTTAGTATGCTATTTATCTGTTGTGGCAAGGAATCTCTCAACCTTGAGGAATAACTTTAAGAGGTGTCCCTACTCAAGGGGAGATCCTGGCATGCAGCCTGCTGCTGTGCAGGAAAGCTCACCAGGCCCTGGGCTGTACACTATTTATGAAGTAAGGTCATTGACTTATATTTGCATACTGGAAAGATGCCTAGGTCACAACCTTTGGCTACCATGTTGCTATTCATACCCCAAACTCCAGAGTAAGCTGGATACAGCCATCATAACTCCCACTGGTAATTATGGCTTAAACAGTGGGGCAGGGGGATGATGGAAGGAAGCAAGCAAGCAAGCAAGCAAGCACACCATCACAAGCCAGAGATGAGTTGGTGGCCATACATGCCAGGAAATATCACAGGACACTGACCAGCCCCAGTGTCAGGCTGTGTTTCATGCTGCATATTGAGCAACTCTTTTGCTACAGCTTTCGAAAACAAATCAAGGGTGAAAAGCTGCTGGTAAAGCAACTAGCAGGGATTCTTTTTGATCTCCAGAGGAGCTGCTGTTTCAAGTTCATATCATAGAATCATAGCTCAGAGAAGGGTTTCTATAGATTTAGCTATGGTTGTGGTGCTAGGTCAAGACTTTCCTTGCTGGAACTCAATCACAGGGTAGCTTCCACTGTGCTGAATACCCCTTGAATGCAAAGGCCAGTGTGAGAAACGAAGCCCACTACTCTTTTTGGGGTTTTATAACTTTAATAAGGACAATAGGGGACAAAGGTCATTTAAAGCAAACGGACAGCGCTGGGTGCTTAGCTCATAGCCAGAGGCATGCACACTTACACAAACTTCCTGGTTATATGCTTTAGCATCATGCATATTAATAAACTACAATGCATATGCATAATTTTTTTCTGAGAACTAATTTACAATTTTTTTAGAAGGGATTAACATAGTCCCTCCCCTGACCCGCCTTTTAGAGCATGCGTATTATGATTGTGGGGGTCTTTGGGGATCTTCTCCAATGAAGGCTCACGGCTTCCTCATATCTTGAACTTTTCAACTTTGTCTTTGGAGCATGCGCAGTTATGGTGTTCCTAGGTCTTTCTGGATCCAATCAGTTTAAATTCTTTACTTTGTGATTTCTTGGCTTCACTTTTGCCCACTTCTCATTAGCACATCCTGCTGCTTCCCTTATCTAGCTATACTTGTCTATTTTTAAAATTATCCACCTGGCGTTTCCGTTTATTTAAGCATTAAGCGATTAGTTAACCCTATACTAGCTATTACATTGTATAGAAGGTTATGATTCAGATTATATCGGTATCTTATAACTCAAGCTATATTAGCATCTTGTAATTTTGACCCCAGTTATAATGTTAACTAGTTAATATCTGCATAGCAAAGTTATTCTTAACATGTTTACACATATTTCCTAACATATTCTAATACATAATATTTCTTACATTTCACTACCCGCGAAAGTCAATGCTATAATAGCTGTTTATCACACCAGGTAGTAGCAAGAGGAAAAGCTAGTATAATTTGTAGTTATCTTGGTTTAAAGACAAATTTAGGAGAAAACGCTCTGGAATGAGTGTTTCCTCTAAAGAGAAAGGCTTCAGTAATCCCTTTTGCCAATGAGAAAAATGAATGCCTGTGGTTGAAAGTGAAAAAAACCCAAACTATTTATTGACAAACCAAATTGCCTGCACGGCACGGGGAAAAAAATTGAATAAATGCTAGATATTGAACTTTCAGAACCTTACCCCCCACCCACAGCAGAACAAAAAAACCCAAAATGCCCGGGGAAGAAAACACGCTGGCTGGCCGCGTGGCAGGGAAGACAAAATGGTGGCTGGCTTTGTCTCAGGGAAGGGAAAAAGGGGTTCACGCAGCAGCTCGGGCAAAACAAATGGGAACCTGTTGAACCTCTGGCGTTGGTCTCACAGCAGATGAAGCTGGTGGATTTTGGTGTCCTTTCTCTTGTTGGTTCAGCTTTTCCCGAGGTCTTGGGCTGGCCGGAGCGGCCCCCGCCGGTCTCCTGCAGATCCCGGTCGACCATCTCGGCGATTGTCTGATCTCGGACCAAAAACTAAGCTGAACGGTTCGAGAAAGCAAAACAGAAGCCGCCGAAAGATTGCTGCTGCAGCCTCTCCAGGCCAGGGGAAGAAAGAAAAAAAAAAAATCTTGCTTAAGCTAGCAAAAAACTAACCTAGCTAAGCAACAAAGTAACGTCCGATCCGCACCGTGTCCAGCACTCTCTGGAGTGAGTCTTTGAACAAAGCCCGCGCAGGAGCTCAAAGGCTCTCGCCCCTCCCCTGGACCCACCTTAAAGCTACAGCAGCCATTTCTGGGCATAAAGCAGACGATCAGGAATAGAGAATCATCATAAAATCACCCCAATACAGTAGTATTTTCATCAAAAGATTTTCCTCAGCTTTTACAGAATGCACTGATGTCTTAATGTGACCGATCCTATTTTTAATGTTAACAGCTCCCTCCTGGAATCACAGAATGGTTGAGGTTTGACAGGACCTCTGGAGATCATCTAGTCCAACCCCCTTGCTAAAGCAGGTTCATCCTACTGTTGTCTGGAAAATGAGCAAGAGAAAGAGCTTTTAGGACTTGATATTTAGATTGGATAAATTAAGCTGCTTTACAAGGTCCAGTGAACAGGAGTATGGACTGTCTCATGGTAGCTGTGTTGCAGACTTGTCATCTGGCTAATTATGTTACCAAATGTCCAAAATATCGGAATGAGTCTCTCCAACACTAAAGTTGTGTTAAAAAGGGCATCATTTATTCAGGCCCAAAGGTGCATGCAGGAGATTCTAACCTAATGTGAACCTGTGATTTTACAAGTGTTGCTTATATACAGTTGCTACATGCATATTGCAATTTACCCATGACCATAAATCCCACCTCAAGTTCCCAGAGATTCAATCCTTTGTTTTGTCTATCACTGCATTCTTGGGCCAGATATCTTCTTATCTCCCAACCATCCTTGCTGAAAGCAGCTTTAACATGCCTTGTTTCTCTGCTAAAAGTTTCACAGGCACAGTAAAAATTGAATTAATCCTTTTGGGATCAATTATCCAGTGGATGGAGGGAGGCATTTGTGGTGGTTTCTTTGCTGCCTATAGGCCTCTGACAAGTTTGGGTAAGCTGGAGTACTTCAGGGCTTGCAAGGTAAAGTCTTCCTGTTAACTGCTGGTCTGGCATAGCTGTACAAAGGAATCAAAAATTGTGTTTTGGGCCACTCCAAAAACACGTGCATAGGACTTGGTGTGTAGGCAGTGTGTGTCTGATCTGTGGCCACCAGCTAAGCTTATCATACCTGCTCATGTCATCTGCTATAACCCCTTTGCCTGCATTGCTGTTTGCAGCTGGCAAATTGCTTCCATCCATCTGGCCTCATCCTGAGGAAAGGTTCTTCCCTGGTTAAGAAAAAATTGCACCCAAGCTCCATCCACTGTGGTCTGCTGGAAGGGAGGAGTTTTAAAAAGAAAATATTTCTTCTCCAATTTGTTTGAATTTATCCTATCTGTGACCTTTTCTCTACAAGAGAACTCTTGAAAAAGGGACAAACCTGGACAATTGGTGGTGGAAGGCTTTAGTTCTGTTCCAAAATGTCTAGGAACTTGATAAGTCGCAGAAATCTCTTGATGAGCCAAAAGCAGTAAAATTTTCTGGTCAGTGGAAGAGACTTTGCCCAAACTTCCAGGAAAGAAGTTTATGGCCCACTTAAGGTGATATGCCTCTTCCTGCCACCTGCTGGACTCAGGTGGTGTTGGCGCCACTGTCTTGGGTTGCTGCCCCATGGTAGGGGCAGGGGCGTAGGGCAGGAACGGTCCTGCCGGGCACCGAAAACTGTGGTCCCGGCCCCGCCTGTCCCAGCTGCAGTTTTGGAGCTGTCACTTCAGCACTGTCGGCTTGGGAGCCGCCCTGCTACCTCTTCTCAGGCCCCTTGTCCTGCAGAAGTATCCTGGAGGGCTCATAAATGGGAAGACACCCACGGGTCGTACAGTGCCAGGGTCTGCTGATCACTTCAGTGAGCCAGACAAAATGGACCCCCTTCAGGTTGTGGCCATGGCCTTTTCCCTGCCAAAACCACGCCCATGGCTATGATGTGAATGGTATTTGAAAAAAGCACTGAAAACTCCACCCCCTTCTCTCTGTACCCAGGACATGCTCCCATATTGTGAAAACTGTCACCATGATGATGTATTGGGAAAGCCCTGCTGTATCCCTCCACAGTGGCATGCTGGGCTTTTGTGGTCCCTGCTATCTCTTGAAAGAGCTCTATGTAAGAAACTAGGTAGTGACTTCTGGATAGTGACTTCTGTTTCCCAGGGGAAGAAGTGGAAGACCATAGGAAACCCAAATTTAAAGTCCCTTCTCTAGAATATATTATCATTCTTTGTAAGGTTCAAATTTTCTATATGCAGTGTTGATCATAGAATTACATAACATTATTAAGAACATGATCATTTTGTGGTGCTATACTGTATCTTTAAGTATGGTCATCTAAATAACCAAGTCTGGTCGTCATAAAAATAGCTCCATAATCAGATAATTGTACTTGAATGCCAGCTCTGTGTCAATGCAAAACCTCTGATTGGATGTGCACTTGGTTAATATTGATTAAAACTGCAGTCTCAATTAAGTAGTCTGGTGATAGTGCCTTTGTGTTGCTATAGGCAGCCATGTTATAAACTTACTGAATATTAGACTTTATTTAATGTAAGGAACCTTGCAGCTTGTAGTGGGTTGACCCTGGCTGGATGCCAGGTACCCACCAAAGCCACTGTATCACCCCCCCCTCCGCAACTGGACAGGGGAGAAAAAAATTATTAAAAGGCTTATGAGTTGAGATAAGGACCAGGAGAGATCACTTGTGGATTACTATCACAGGCAAAACAGGCTCGATTTGGGGAAATTAATTGAATTTATTACCAATCAAAATAAGAGCAGGATAATGAGAAGTAAAACAAATCTTAAAAACACCTTCCCCCCACCCCTCCCTCTTTCCTGGGCTCTACTTCCTCCCCCCCTGCGGCACAGGGAGACAGGGAATGGGGGTTACAGTCAGTTCATCACATGTTGTTCCTGCCACTGCTCAGGGACAGGAGTCATAGAATCATAGAATCATAGAATATGCTGTGTTGCAAGGGACCAATCAGGATCGAGTCCAACTCCTGGCCCTGCGCACGACACTTGAAAAATCCCACCATGTGCCTGAAAACGTTGTCCAAATGCTTCTCGAATGCAGTCAGGCTTGGTGTTGTGACCACTTCCCTGGGGAGCCTGTTCCAGTGCTCTGGGTAAAAAACCTTTTCCTGATATCCAACCATCCTGGTTTTGACCAGGACAGAGTTAATTATTTTTGCAGTAGCTGTGAGGGGGTGTAGCCTGGAGCCATGCAGGCATGTATAGGTTGTTATTCTATGCCACCTCATGTCATCACTGGGGATGGAAGTAAGAGACTTGCTTCTGAGAGAGAGGGGCATTCCCTTCCAGTGGGAGAAAGCATGGTGGGAGAAACAGTTTGGTATTGTTTTATTTTACATGTAAATTGTTCCTTTGTCTTCTATGTTTTTTATTAATTTTTTTGCTGTTACTGTTCATTTTTCTTATCTCATTGCTGTTTCCAGTAAATTGTTCTTATCTCAACCTGTGATCTTTGCCATTTGTGCCTCCAACTCTCCTCTGCAGCCACCTGCAGGTGGACAAGGAGGGGATGGGAAGTGAGTGAGTGGCATGTGGTTTTGGAGTCCCGGGGAGGTTTACAGATCCATGACACCAACATAAACCTCCCTTGACACAATTTCATGCCATATCCTTGAGTCCTGTTAGTGGTCACAAGAGTGAAGAGATCAGTACTTGCCCCTCTGCTTCCCCTCATGAGGAAGTTGAAGACTGTAATGAGGTCTCCCCTCAGTCTCCTCTTCTCCAGGCTGAACAAATCAAGTGACCTCAGCCTCTCCTCATAAGGCTTCCCCTCCAGACCCTTCACCATCCTTGTGGCCCTCCTTTGGATGCTCTCCAATAGATTAATGTCTTTTTTGTATTGTCATGCCCAAAACTGCACACAGTACTCAAGGTGAGGCTACACCAGTGCAGAGTAGAGCTGGACAATCACCTCCTTTGACTGGCTGGTGATGCTGTGCCCGATGCACCCCAGGACACAGTTGGCCCTCCTGGCTGCCAGGGCACTGCTGACTCATATTCAACTTGCCATCAACCAGGACCCCCAGGTCCTTTTGCCCGATGCTGCTCTCCAGCCTCTTGTTGCTCAGTCTATACACACATCCAGGGTTGCCCCATTCCAGGTACGGAATCCGGCACTTGCCCTTGTTAAACTTCATATAGTTGGTGATTTGTTGAGGTCTCTCTGCAGGGCCTCTCTGCCCTCAAGGGAGTCGACAGCAAACTTACTTAGTATTCCTTTGAGTCCTGCGTCCAAGTTGTTAATGAAGATGTCCTTGCCCTGCTCCAGCATGGGGTCCCAACCACTAGAGGCAGTTGTCCACAAATTTCATCATGAGTCTTTCCCACGGGCTACAGTTCTTCATGAACTGCTCCAGCATTAGTCCCTTCCACAGGGTGCAGTCCTTCAAGAACAGCCTGCTCCAACATGGCTCCCCCAGAGGGTCACAAGTCTTTCCAAGAAACCTGCTCTAGCGTGGGCTACTCTCTCCATGGGTTCACGGGTCCCTGCCAGGAGCCTGCTCCAGCAAGGCCTTCCCACAGGGTTGCAGCCTTCTTTTGGGCATCCACCTACTCCGGTGTGGGGCTCCTCCACACCTACGCAATAACTTTTTTTTCCTTCTTAAATATGTTATCGCAGAGGTGTTACTACCATTGCTGATTGGCTCAACCTTGGCCAGCTGCAGGTCCGTCTTGCCAAGCAAACCCAATATACAGCTCCAGAGTGCTAGACACTTGTGTCCCACAGAAAATCTCTAATGTGATCTTACAGCATTAATTTTTGTCTTCATACCATCTGGTTGTTCTCACTGAAGTCAAATGGTAGTCAGCAGCCATCTTAGGCAAGAAAGAACCTTTTGGTATATCAGTGTGATGCCTGTTCTCCCTGAATAACCACCACTCTTCCTGTTCATACAGACAGATGTTGCAAGCTGCCTTAATGCAGGACCTACAATTTTGGAATGGTTTTCCTTTTATATAGAGCAGAAATATATGAATGTGCCTGTACCAGAAATAGAAAATATTTCTCTAGCAATGTTTGTGTTTTACAATTTAATGACTTGGCTGCGTTTTTCAGCTAACTGGCATAGGATGTAACTCTGCTTATGAGAAACATACCATTATCTTTTAATGGGTTTCTTAAGTCGCTTTCATGGAAGGTACCTCCTGTCCACTATGGAACAGGATATTACATAGGCAGTCCTTGGCTTCACAGTGGTAATGGCTGTTACAACTGTGTGGGAAAAATGAATGGATCTGCAGTACTGTTCTCTATTCTCAGGAACATCTGAAGGTGCATTTGTGCTGTAACTACATCAACAACTCCAGCATAGTGTAGAGATGACTGAATTTAATGTTAAAAAAAGAATGTCTGTCCCTGCATCCCATAATGGAGCCCAACAGGACTGTGAGATCTGTCCCAGAAGGCATGTAAATTAGCCTTCAGTAAGCTTCATGCTTTTCTGATGAAAATATACCTCAGGTAACTTGTTTAAAGCAAAGTAGAGTTGTCTTTCAGCTGCACTGCAGTAGCTCAGATAGTGAGTCCCTCAGAGCACTGAACTTTTTCAGCCACATAGATGTGCCTCTAAGCTATGCAAGGGTGGGTGTGAGTCATGCAGAGATTGTATTGCCTCATGGTTATATGTCTTCACTTACTAATGTATTCAAGCTGCTTCCAGTGAGGTTACTTATGAAGAATGAATCTGGAGGGGAAATTCTTTTGATGTTCACTTATTTGACTTGAGTTTTATGTGAGTCCTAAAGAATGTGTTTTGTAGATAACTCTGCAGGGGAGGCAGCATGGAAAGCAGGGCACAAGTGTCTTTGCTTAAAAAATAGGGAAGAAAACTTGATTTATCTTAAAACTGCTGAACTTGTCACCAAATCTCTGAAATATTGAAATAAGACTGCTTAACACTAATTTGGTGTTAAAGAAGGCATCATTTATTCAGGCCTGAGATCCAATACTCCTAACCTTATACAGACATGTGATTCTATAAGTGTGTTACTTATATACAGTTGCTACATGCACATTACAATTCACCCATTACCATAAATCCCATCCCAAGTTCCCAGATTCAGTCCTTTGTTTTGCCTATTACTGTATTCTTGAGCCAGATGTCTTCTTCTTATCTCCCAACTGTCCTTGCTGGAAAGCAGTTTTTGCATGCCTTATTTCTCTGCTAAAAGTTCACAGGCACAGTAAAAATTAAATTAACCCTTTTGGTATCAATTCCCCCCTTTGAAACTTTTCAAATTCCTCAAGGCCATTTAATAATTTTCAGTTCAATTTCTATCTATAGTCGTATATATTCTCACGAGATTCCAATCAATTATTCTACAAACACAACTAACAACCGGTAATTACTACAATAATTACTACAATTATAATTATGATGGTTTCCAATATTCCAGCCAGCCATCCTCTCAGGGACCATCCCCCTATTCCTTGAAGAATTTTATTGAGCCAATTTGTTTCAGAGGCCTTTTCGATAGCATTGCTATCTTCAGCAACTTGCCACATTTTGTTAAGTTGTTTTTGGTGATCTTTTACATTTGGGATGTGTATACAACAGTGTTCTCTATCAAATTTTAAACACCCACAAACCCCTTGTTCTTTAGTCAGCAATAGGTCTAAGGCCAGTCTGTTATGTAATGTGAGGCTAGTATTTGCCTGTATTTGCTTATTTATAATTTGAAATCCCCTTTCTGTGGCTTCAGAGAGTCTCCTTACTTGCCAAGTTAGATTATCTAACAAAATTCTCTTTTCTAGAGCCATGGCTCCTGGTAAGAGAAAACTCTGTAGAGCCCATTCAAACTGTGTAGAAGCTGAAGGCCCTGTCCATCCATCCTCTATCTTGTTTTACCTTATTCCAGTATTGGGCTTTTATGGGGCTTCTTTTCCAAGTTGGACATAAGGTTAATAACCCTAAGGTAACTTGTGTGGTGGTCGGTTCAAGCATGAGGTGAGTGGTCCAATATCCATCTGAAGTAGCCCAAACAGTGTAACCTTGGGAAGGAATTTCCAAAGATTTAACACAATCTAAAGGTTTATTATTACAATTTAGAACTAATTTGGCCATCCAGCTTATGGTGCTGGACCAACTTTCATGGTTTTATTTTTCTCCTCACCTCCATTGATTTTCACTTAGATTATACATAGATGTGATTCCCCAATTCAGACACCATTTTACCTTTCCTACATATTTCCATAGTCCTTCTAAGGGTTTTGTCCAAGTATGAGGCTTGCTTTGGAGGGTGTGACATTCTGGAAAATCTGAAACATTTTGGGTGTAATTCTTAGTAACACATGGATCTAAAAGCCTGGCTGCTTGGCCTCCTGAGGCTGCTAAGGTGAAATCCACAAAATGTTGGTCAAGACTATGGGACCCTGTTGGGCACTCCTTACCTTTTTCCTTTCCAAAAATAATTCTATTATTTCCTGGCCTCCAAGCTATTGGATCCTCAAGAAGGCCATCTCCCTGTCACCTACATCTCTCTCATCCAAATAGTGGGTGATACTTGCTTTTGCTATTGCCTTAGTCAGATTATCATATTGAATTACCATTGACAGATCTATAGGGATAATTCCCCAAGGAATAGGTTCCCCTGACAAACCAGGGATAGGGAGGCAGGCTGTAATGCTGGACAGATTGTGCATTTTAGCAAACCCTTGGATTAAAATCAATATTAAATTTTCTTCCACACCCCCACCTAAAGATAAAAAAGATTCCCATAAACATTAGCCTATACATTTCACTAGTCATCTACAGATATCTTTGAAATTTTCAGCCACAGAGGTCCAGTGTTTTCCACTGTCCACTCTGAGTTGAGAGCCTCCTTAATTCGGGTGCAATGAATCCAGGAGTTAAGTCCTTTTACTTTCACTGCCGTTCTTGTAGTTAACAGAACTAGATAAAGTCCTTTCCACCGCTCCTGAAATGGTTCCAAATTCCAGGTCTTGATGTATACTTGATCCTTGGCCTGAAATGAATGAACTAGGGTATCTGGGGTAAGAAGTTCTGAGAGAACTATAAACCTTTTAATTCATTCTAGGATTTCCCTAACAAAACTAAATATTGCTCTGTTTCTTGATTCCAAATTTGTTCTTCAGATCTAGGGTCGGATCCAGGGAAAGTTGTAACAGAATATGGTCTCCCAAACATCAACTCATATGGGCTCACCTTTGAGTTACGTCAAGGTTGCATTGTTATTCATAACAAAGCTAGTGGTAACACCTGTGGCCATTTCAAAGAAGTTTCCTGACACATTTTACTAATTTGTCTCTTTAAAGTTTGATTCATTCACTCAACCCTTCTGCTAGATTGCAGTCTCCATGGAGTATGCAAATCCCAACTAATACCTAACTACGCACTAAGCTGCTATAACACTTCAGATATAAAATGAGGTCCTCTATCAGATGACACCCCTATAGGCACTCCAAACCTGGGTATGATCTCTTTGAAGAGTACCTTGGTGACTTCTCCAGCCTTGTTGGTGCAGCAGGGGAAAGCTTCTGGCCACCCAGAAAAGGTATCTACTAACACTAGGAGATACCTGTATCCTTGTTGGTGTGGTAGCTCAGAAAAATAAATATGCCAGTCATCTCCGTGTTTCCTCTTTTAAAACATATTGGACATTTTTCTGTAACAGACTTGACAATTTTTGTCATACAGACACTGAGTATCTGAGTCCGTAGATCAGTCACCATTGCATTGATTCCCCAGTGAGTTTGCTGGTGTTTCTCCTTTACAATTTGCAACACCAGTTGTGGTGGGACTATAATCTGATTGTTGGGAGTCACTAGCCGTCCACCCTCTTTATTCTGGGCTTTTAGATAAATAGCCAATTTTAAATCTGCTTGACTATATCCAGGGCTAACTTCTGGGAGTGAAATAGCTTTCTCAGGTATTAATGCCAGGATACCTTGTTGCACAACCTCTCATGCAGCTTTATCTGAAAGTCTATTTCCTACATGAATTTGGGAATCCCCATGTTGGTGTACTTTGCAGTGTAGTACAGCCACTTCTCTAGGCAGTTGGATAGCATTGAGGAGGGACAGTATTTCTTTTTTATATTTAATCAGAGATCCCTGTGCTGTTAATAGACCTCTTTCTTTCCATATGGATCCATGGGCATGAACAATGCTAAAAGCATATTTTGAGTTGGTCCATATGTTTACTCTTTTTCCTGCTGCCAGTTCCAGGTCACTTTGTAGCGCTATGAGCTCTGCCCTTTGAGCTGAGGTGTCTGCGGGCAGGGGTGCAGCTTCTATTATCTTGGTTGCCATGACTACTCATGACTACATAGCCAGCTCTTCGTTTTCCATCTTGCACCAAGCTACTTCCATCTGTCTATCTCTGGATCTTCAATGGTTGCATCTTGTAGGTCTAGTTGACTTACATCTGTAAGCAATCATAGGTTAGCTGCTCTTCTCCTTGCATCACGGTGTTTAAGAATTGGGTTGGATTTACCACTGGGGTTACTTTCAACTCCACATCTTCTTGCTCCATTAAAACAGTCAGATATTTCAGCATACAGCTCAGGGAAAGCCAATTCCTCCCCTTTTTGGCCTAATATAGTGGTTACCGCGTGCGAAGTGTATACTATTATCTTTCGTCCCAAAGTCAATTTCCTGGCCTCTTAGATGAGGAGAACAGTTGCTACTACAGCTCACAGGCATCTGGGCCATTGCTGGCTAACATTGTCGAGTTGCTTCGAAAAGTACCCCACAGGCCTCTTAAAGTCTTCTACCTTCTGAGCCAGAACTCCAAAGGCTAGGTGCTGTCATTCGTGCACAAAAAGCTCAAAAGGCTTTGTTGGACATCAGGGCCATCTTTAAGTTACGGATTGCATGTTCACTCTCAGGCCTTCCAGGGCCTCCTTAATTCGAGACCCACAATCTACACCATTCCACCCAAGAATGCTCTTAAATCTCAGGCAGTCGCAGGTTGGAGTACCTGGCAGATGGCTTCTTTTCTGTCCGTTCCCAATTTCTGTTGTCCTGGAATTATTTCAAACCCTAGATAGATAACTTGCTGTTACATGATTTGAGCTTTTTCCCAAGATACTTTGTAGCCTCCTTGGCCCAGGAAATTTAGAAGACTGATAGTCAATTCCATACAGTTTTCATTAGTTTCAGTTGCTAGTAAGATGTCATCCACATATTGCAGGACCAACCCTTCGGGGTTCTCCTTCTTCCAGGTCTCTAATTCTTTTGCCAATTGATTCCCAAAAATTGTTGGTCTGTTTTTAAATCCTTGTGGTAATACAGTCCAGGTAAACTGAGTCCTCCGACCGGTTTGGGGATTTTCCCATTCAAAGGCAAAAATGCCCTGACTTTGCTTTATCAAGAGGTATGCAAAAGAAGGCATCCTTCAAATATATTACTTTAAACCATTGATGATATTCCGTAAAGGCTGTTATCAAGGTATAAGGATTGGCTACCAACAGGGTGGATATCCTGAACTATTTGATTAATTGCTTGTAGGTCTTGTACTAATCTGTATTTGTCTGTCCCAGGCTTTTTAACTGGCAAAATGAGAGTGTTATATTCCGATTCACAGTCTATCAATAATCCAAATTCCCTGAAATTCTCTATTATACTCTTGATTCCCTTCTAGCTTCTAATTTTAAAGGCTTTGTTTCTGCCTTATCGATTTTGATCCAGGTTTTAGGGTAACGCATACAGGCTAATCTTGTCTGGTACGTACTGGAGTTCCTCTGGGCCAAACCAAGGGTGTTACTGCATTTTCTATGGCTTCCGGTATTCCTCCAGAATTGTCTAGTTCTGGTACTCCCTGCAACATAAACATACTTGCCTCGATAGCTTTTTAGTCTCATATACCAATAATTGTACTTCTCCATCTTTAAATATAATCTGAGATAAGGTCTCTTCCCAAAAGAGGAATCAAACACTCTGGCATATATAAAAACTGATGTGCTATTCATCTTTTGCCATATTTAAAATTAATAGGGTTCATTTTTCTGCTTTCCCTGTTGCACCAACATTTACAGTTTCTTAGCCTAATTTTTCTTGGTTTGTATTTAATACTGAGTAAGTAGCTCCAGTGTCTATTAAAAGTCAGTTTTCTCTTTCCCCAGCTCTATGGTAACCAGGGGTCACCCCCTTCAATTTACGGGGATATTGGTGTTTTCAGTGCCCAAAACCTTTGCAGTATGCACACTGATTTGGCTTCAATCCTCCCAGGGCAGGGCCTCTCTCTGTTCCTCGATTAGATGGCACCCTCTGCAGGGTGACTATTAGAATTACATCACTTCATCTTTCCAGCTACTCTTTTCTTTCTCCTCCCTTTCCTTTTCCATCTCCTTATTAGCTATCACATCTTTTACCCCTCTCCTGCTCATCCTCTCCCTGCTTTTTAGTTTCTGCTTACCCTCTTCCTACTTTCTCATTCCCGTCTCCTGCTTATCCTCTTCCTGCTTACCCTCTCTTCTACAAAACAGTATCAATTGTAAAATGGTGTTGTAGTTTAGGGTACCATTTTCTGGTCATTTAGCTTGGTGGTCTAGTTTATATACCGGCCACCACTGATTACAATATTGGATTAGTCTAGGTTTAGGTTTACTTAGTGGGTGTCTTCTATTGTTTTCCAGTGGTTCAATATACGTTCAATGGAGAATTTGGAATATCATCCCCCACCTTAGTTTTAGAAGAAACCGCCCCCATATTCAGTAATTACAAGTACACAAGCTATTACCTCAAAATGGTGTAATGGTGTTCCCGGATTTGTAACGGGGAAGGGGGATGGGGCGGGGAGAGAAGGGGGACCACCAAACCTGCAATCACTTAAACCAACACAAGTGGATGCTCCAAGTCCACAAACATGACTTCACTCACAAACGCAATTTTGACTGCACACACAAAAATAAAGCAACATCCAATAATACTCCAAAACCCCAGAAAACATTCAATCAACACTCTTTCTCAGTGAACAAATATTCATATCACGGTCATTCCCATGGTCATATGCCGGCAGACTCAAATTAACACACCACTTTCACACAAACACACCCTCGGAGTTCAAGAGGAATGCAAAGAATGAAAAGGAATTGAACACACTTCACGACAAAAGAGACTCCCGCTGAGGCCGGGGACAGCCTCCAGTTGTATACTGAGCCTGTTTTTTTTCTCTCTGCCCAAGTCAAGATGGCATTGGCGTGCTGCAGGACAGCAAAACTACGAGCTCAGTTTGATGTTACCTCCTGGGGACAACTTCTAATATTACCAGGGGACTTGAACCTCTATTCCTTTTTTTTTTCTTCCCCAAGGGTCTTGAACCCCTAATACTTTTTCAGTACCCCCCAAGAGGAGGGAACTCCCCCCCCTTGATAAGCTTACCCAGGGTCTCGAACCCTGTTCTGGGGGACTTGAACCCCCTTACCAGTAACTCCATGTGGGGGTTGGTACCCCTTGTCAATAACCCCAAGATAAATAATTTAAATGATGCCTTTACTTACCCAGGGATCTTGCCCCGAGGCCTGGATGGTCAGAAGTCAAGGTCTCCCCAAGAATCCCTTGGAGCCGTCTGGACTGTCGACCAAAGATCAGCCGAGGCTCAAGGCTGAGGTCCCATCTGGGGTGCCAATTACTGTCACCAAATCTCCAAAATATTGGAATAAGACTCCTTAACACTAATGTTGTGTTAAAGAGGGCATCATTTATTCAGGCTTGAGGTCCAATGGGGGATACTCCTAACCTTAAGTGGACACTTGATTTTACAAGAGTGCTGCCTATATACAGTCACTACATGCATATTACAATTTACGTGTTACCATAAAACCCACTCCGAGTTCCCAGATTCAGTCCTTGTTTTGTCTATCACTACATTCTTGAACCAGATGCCGCCTTCTCATCTTCCAACCATCCTTTCTGGGAAAGCAGTTTTTGCATGCCTTGTTTTTCTGCTAAAAGTTCACAGGCACAGTAAAAATTAAATTAACCCTTTTGGTATCAGAATGGCTTAGAGTTATCCTTGCCTCCCCATCATCTGGAGTCTGCTACCACAACCGTGCTATCTGCAGCCATTTTACTCTGACTTTAAAAAAGTGTTCTCTTTTATCCCTTGGACTCAGAGATAAGCTCAGGGAGAACCTGAATAATGGCCTCAGAAAACCCTCAATTTCTTTTTGCTGATGAGCTGAAAGCCTCTGCCATGATGATGCAGCACCATGGCCAGTCTGGAGGTGGAAGAATTGCTGGAGCCTTGGATGAAAAGGAGGACAACAGCACTGCAGGCATAAAACAGCCCAGTGTTTCGTGACATGCAAGGCAACACTTAACTACTGAAAAAACTAATTCCAAAGAGAATTTGCTCCAGCTTTAGGGAATCTTCCAGAAAGGTTTTGTGCTAACAGCTGTATAAAATAAACTACTTCAGAGCAGAGACATCTATTTTGGGACATGTAGCTGATCCTGCAGAGGTGATTTGTATGGCAGAGAGGTGGTGAACCTTAAAAAGACCATGGCCAGCTGATAACACAGGAGGAACTTGTCATAACTGAGTGAGTTTGAACACTGAGACCAAATTCTGCTGCAGAGATATAATAAACCAAATCATCCTCTCTGCAGAATATTACTGGGAAGATGCTAGTTAGTCTGATGCACATTGTAGGTAATGGATGGCTAGTCAGTTGCTGTTCTAAATGTATGAGCATTGTGTATCTAAGCCTAAGGTGAGATCTAGGCACCTCCATTCTGTAGGTGGATCTTACTGTACATGCTACCAGTACCTGCTGAGGGTAGAGCTGTGTTAAAGCATCCATCAACTCAGGTTCAACCCACTACATGCATATATGAATACAGCAAGTTATATGGGACATAGTTTTCATCACATGGCTAATGGAATATTGTTACGAATGGAGATGAGAGCTTAGACAAGTCCTGCCTTTGACTCAGATTTCTGGCAGTAGGTCTGTTTGAGGCAGCCTGCACCCCAAATGGTTCTCGCTCACAAGTTCTTAAGAATGGCCGATTAGGTCTATTACAAAATGAATTATTTATTGAATCGACACAAGATTAATAGACATAAGACTTTAAACAGACTACTTACTACACAGGATAAAACAAAAAGAACTACTAGTAGATAAAAAATACAGTGCACGATAAAAGGTACCTATATTACAGCTAGCAAAGAAATAGTATAGATTAGGAGCCAATGTCACTTACCACCTAATTGATGATGGAGTACACCAAGAGTCCTTTCCCTCAATTTCTGGAAAAGTAACCATGAAATTTGCTTCCAAACTTCGGGGAAAAGCCCTACAAGTTTCCAGGGTGTGTATAGAAGACTTCTGCCTCTGTGAAAGTTTGTGCAACTTTTTGTTGAAGGTTAGGATTTTTTCTTTTTTTTTCTTCCTCTCAGGGAATTTTTTGTCCCATTTGTTGCCAAGAGACGATAATGACCGGTGCTTAAAAGAAGTGGCCAAAGTAGGAGGAAGGGTGCAGCTGCACTCTAGTAGCTGAGGGGCTTTCTTTTGGAAGAGCAGAGATACCATGAGATTTTGTCTGGGGGGTGAGGGGCTGGGCTTGGCTCCTCTCTCTTGCTCTCAGGATCAGAGGGGAACCGACCATTGCTGCCCAGAGGATTCACTGCCACTGTGGAGCTTTTGTCCTCCCACTGCTTCTTCTACAGTGGGTGAGCCTTTGCTCGTAAGAGCAGCTGTTGAACTGCAGCCTTATTAACACCCGACCTCTCTGGAAAAGGACCCTCACCATCTGCTCAGGTGCCTCAGGGGAAAACCCAGGACCCTGAGCCCCTCCCCATTCTGAGGGAGCCTCTCCTGGATGCATTCAGGAGGCAGGCTGCCGCTGCCCAGCCCCGCCATTTTTCTGCCACTGCTCCGTGTTTTTCACTACACTGTAACGTAGCACCCCGTGCCTGCCAGGACACCTCGCGGCTCCTGCTACAGCTGCAGAGTTTCTGCTACACTTTGTTTGCTACCCCACCTCTACCATTTCAGCCGCCGCTCCGAGGTTCCTGCTACAGCCCATTTTGCCAGCTGGAGGGGCACCCTTTGAGGTTGTAAAGAAAGCCCCTTTTCTATTTCTTCCGCCAGCATGCCTGCCATTAACCGCGTGGAGAAGGCAGCTGAGCTTGTGCCACAGCGCCCCCTGCAGCCACGAGGAAATCATTGCACCTGCCCTGCCCAGCCGGGAGCCAACAGCGCCCCTGCCGGCTGTGACTATAACTACACCAAAGGGTGCCTGACAGCCAAGAGAAGGCTGTGGTTGGGTTTCCGGCTTTTTTTGTTGTTGCTGCCGTTGTTGTTGTTTGTTTGCCTTGTTATACATATACATACTAGTAAAGAACTGTTATTCCTTTTCTCATGTTTTTGCCTGAAAATCCCTTAATTTCAAAGTTATAATAATTTGGAGGGAAGGGGGTCATATTTTCCATTCCAAGAGACGTTCCTGCCTCCCTTGGCAGACACCTGTCTTTCAAACCAAGATACTTTTATACTTTGTAAAGTGAAGTGTCTGTCAGTCAGAAATTCCAGCTTATCTTCCCACATCTTGTTCTCAAGGCAAGCTGTTCCTTGTCAGCGGGAATTTCACCCCTCTGGAGTCAGAGATAACTCCTTTACCAGATGCCTATCTGGTCTGGGTTATCTCAACCATTCATGTGAGGGGGAGAACGCCCGGAACTATCACACCAGCTGATGGACATAACAGATAAGCTCTTCTGTGGTAGGGGGAAGTCCTACCACACTGTGCCAGTTTGCAGAAGCAGAGGAGTGTGTATCTGTGTCCTTGAACAACTGTTTTGAAAAATTCACTTGGTTTTTTTTCTCCCCCCTCTCAGGCTCAGTTTAAAGGCACAGAAAGGCACAAARTTAATTTCTGGGCATAGAGCAGCGATAGGGGATATACATCATAAAGTCACCCCAAGACACACACACATCACAATAAGAAAGTATTTTATTATCAATAAAGTCTCATTTTTATAAGCCCTTGCTGTTGGGAGAATGTGATCTGAAATGCCCTACATGCAGGGAGCACTGGGCATGGACACTGCAGGAGGGAGAGCTAACAACACTATTCTGTGGAAAAGCCCCAGATATCTTCCTTTTTTCACCAGCATGTACATCTGCTGTGACTCTTTTAGTGGGACAGGCAGTAATATGTTTAGCTTCTTGCATCCACTTGTTTATTTTAACATTTGTGAAATTGTAAAATTTGTGTGTTCCTGGAGAATCACATGGATGTATCTAAAATGGAAATTGCCATATGGAGTCCTACATGTTGAGTTGCAGAAGCTATTGAGGGACAAGGTGGATAGAGTCAAGTTGCAAAGCTGAAAGCTTTCCATCTGGCTTTAGATATGGCTGAACAAGAGAAATGGCCAGTGCTTTCCCTCTACACTGACTAATGGATGGTAGCAAATGCTCTGTAGGGGTGGCTAGACCGATGGAAAAAGAACAATTGGCAGCACAGAAGGAAACCCATTTGGGCTGCCGAAGTGGGGCAAGACATCGCTGCCTGGGTAGAGAAGTTGGCTGTAAAAGTGTACTAGTTTGAAAACAAACAGGTGGGAGGCACCAAGTCAGAATAATAATTTAATAGGGAAATTAAAAAAAAAATAAAGGCAGAAAACGCTGGTTTAAACTGACAGAGTCAGGATACAACCTGACACCCTGTTAGTCAGGGTGGTGGTAGCAGTCCGATACAATGGTGGCTGCAGTCCTCCTGAAGTGGTGGATGTGGTTCTGTTGAAGCGGTGATCCTGTAGAAGGGTCTGCTCTTCTTCAGAAAGTCCAGTGGTGGCTATGTAGCTCTTGTCCTCTGAGAATCCAATGGAAAGGGTTGTCTGTGGTGTTCGGAATCTCAGATTATATCCAGGATGGAATGCTTGGTTCCTCCCTCTGGGTGGAGCATCTCACAATGGGATGATGAGTCATGAGGCAAGGCATTGATGGGCTCATTAACAGAAGATAGTCCAGAGGGAGGAGGCAAGGAAAC
Source organism: Parotia lawesii (assembly GCA_003713295.1). NCBI lineage: Eukaryota > Metazoa > Chordata > Aves > Passeriformes > Paradisaeidae > Parotia > Parotia lawesii. The sequence continues at coordinate 24,708 of RAHM01000687.1, forward strand.
ACTGCCCCACCTGGTTTCAACAGCTCATGAGGATGGTAATAGAATACACTGTAACCCAGGACAAAAAGTCTGTCACGTGGATGCACATGTGCCTAAGAGTCAGGCTACTGAAGAATATCACAACGGACAGGTGGATTGAGCTGCCAAGTTTAAAGTGTCTCAGGTGGATCTGGACTGGCAACATAAGGGTGAATTATTACTGTCTTGGTGGGCACATGACACCTCAGGTCATCAGGGAAGAGATGCAACATACCAATGGGCTCATGATCAAGGGGTGGACTTAACCACGGACATATGTCCCAGGTTATCCATAACTGTGAAATGTGCTGCCATCAAACAGGACAAGCCTGTGGTATGGGGGATGATGGTCAAAATATAAGTATGGGGAGGCCTGGCAGATGGATTACATCACACTGTTGCAAACCCACCAAGGCAAGTGCTACAATGGTGGAAACTGGATGGCTGGAGTCATACCCTGTGCCTCACGCCACTGCCTGGAACTCCATCTTGGGCTGTGAGAAGCAAGTCCTGTGGAGACATGGCACCTGAGAAAGAACTGGGTTGGACAACAGGACTAATTTCTATGATAGCCTCTTATGGATTGAGTGAAAGCTTTAGACCAGCCCTGCCTTAGGTTCAGATTTTTGGCAGCAGCTTTATTCAGGTGATCTGCACCTAAATCGCTCTGGCTCGCAAGTTCTCGAGAATGGCAGATCAGGTCTATTATCAAATGAGTTATTAATTGAATAGACAGGAGATTAACAGACAAAAGGCCTTAAACAGAGTTACTTACTATACAGGATAAAAACAAAGAACTACTAGTAGATTACATAAAACAGTGCACGACATAAAGGTACCTATATTATAGCTAGCAAAGAAATAGTATAGATTAGGAGCCCACGTAATTTACCACCAATTGATGATAGGGTACGCATAGAGTCCTTTCACTCAATCCCTGGGAGAGTAACTACAAAGTAGGCATCCTGACTTTGAGGAAAAGACCCCACACATTTGCAGGGAATGTGCAGAAGACTTCTGCTTTGTGAAAGTATAGTGTAGCTTTTATAGTTTGTAAAGTGAAGTGTCTGTCAGTTGGAAATTCCATCTTATATTCCCACATCTGCTTCCACAGCAAGATGTTTATTGTCAGCTGAAAGCATCAATCCCATGGCACCAAGATGACACTACAAGGCAAACTGTTCTTTACCAAGGCTTATGTGGGGCTTATGTGAGAGAAAGATGCCTGAGTTATTGCACCAGCTGACAGGCAGAACAAGTAAGCCCTCCTGTGGCAGGGGGAAATGTCCTGCCACATAGCCTCATAGACACCTGGGCCAGAGAGCATGGGATTGAGTGGGTGTATCATATTCCTTAGCATGCACCAGCCTCTGGGAATATTGAACAGTACAATGGACTGTTGAAAACCACATTGAAAGCAATGGGTGGTAGGACCTTCAAACATTGAGATCTACATTTAGCGAAGGTCACCTGTTTAGTTAATACTAGAAGCTCTACCAATCAAGCTGACCCTGCCCAATCAAAACCTCCATGTACCTTAGAAGGGGATAAAGTCCCTGTGGTGCATATGAAGAATGTGTTAAGAAAGACAGTTTGGATTAGTTGTGCCTCAAGCAAGGGAAACCCATCCATGACATTGTTTTTGCTCAAGGACCTGGGTGTACTTGGTGGGTAATGCAGACAGAGAGGGAAACATGATGTGTACCTCAAGGGGATTTGATTTTTGGGTGACAACAGTCTGTAATGTTGAATTGTATAATATTGGTTGCTGAATTACATTGCCAGTGAATGTCATAATTACCATGGACAATGAGTATGGACTGCTCCAGATCCACCAGTCATGAGCTCCTGATGCAGCTTGCAACACGGCAACAGCACACCAGCCCTCCTGCCCTGGAAGACATGTAGGACAGATAGAACCCACAGTCATGGACTAAATGAACTCAACAGACATCTTGGAGGGACAATAATTGACTATGGATACCTATGCTATTATATATTTTTTTATATATATATACATATGTAGTTGGAAGATGTAGGATCTGAGTATAATATAGATGGTATAGAATAAGGGGTGGATAATGTCCCAGTTCCAGCCAGGACAGGGTTAATTTTTTGCAGTAGCCAGGAGGGGGCATGGCTAGGATATCGAGGTTATTCTATAACACCTCACCTCATTGCCGGGGGCAGGGGGAAAAGGCACTCTCACTTCTGGGGAGAAGGGGTTCCTTCTGGTCAAGAAAACGTAGCAGGGGAGCCATCTGGTTTTGTTTATTGTCAGGGGCTCTGCTGTGAGCAATTTTGAATGTGAATCACTCTTTTATACATTTTTGTTATTAATATTGTTTTTACTGTTAAATTTTTATCTCATTTTTTATCTCATTGCTGTTTCCAGTAAAGTGTTCTTATCTCAACCTGTGATCTAAGTCTTTTGTTCCTCCAATTGGAGGGGAGGAGGGGGAGTGGCACATGGTTTTTTGGTTTTTTTAGTGGGAGTACTAAATTGGAGTATACCATTCTGTCTCGGTTTGAGACAAATTGGGAGGAAACGTTTGAAATGAACGTGTTCTCTAATAGAAGGCAGGTTTCAGCAGCCCCTCCCCCACCCAGGTTTGGAAAGAAATTTCTTGGAGGAAAGTTAAAAAAAAGCTGTTTATTTAACAAGCAAAGTGCATGCAGGCACAAAATGAATAATGTTAGATAATAAAAACTCTCGCTGTGGAGAAGACCTGGTAGATTCAGAGTCCTTTCTGTAGGTGTGGCTCGGCTCTCTCTGGAGCTGGGGTGTGGTGTGGGCCCCTCCAGGCCGCGGTGTGAGGCCTCCCAGTGATGGTGTTCTGGACCAAAGCAAAGCTGAACAGTTCCAGAAAGAGAAGAAGAAACCAGTCCCGGGAAAACTCCTTGCTTCAGCTAATGAACAAGAAGTTAGCTAAAAAAGCAAAAGAATACAACTCTCTTCCCTGCTGCAGAGCCGAGAGCTGGGGGGAGAGAGCGAGTGAGTTATCTGTGTTTTTGTGCCGGTTTGGCCAAAATCTAGTAATATATCCTCTGAGAGAAAACCAGGTTACAACCACCCTCTCCCCCACCAGGTTCGGGAAAAAAGGAAATTTTTCTCGAAGGAAAGTGAAAGAGATAAAAACTATTTAACAAACACACAGGAAAAGAATAATAATGCTAAATAATAAAACTCTCGCTATAGAGAGAAACCTGGGAAGATTTCAGAGTCCTTCTGTAGGTACGGTCTCTCTCCTCCTTGGAGCTGGGTCGGCGAGGGCCCACCCCCCGGGCCTCGGGGGAAAAATTCTCCCAATGTGTTCTGATGTTGTTGAAACAGTCCAGAAGAGAAAAAGGGAAAAAAACAAAGTCCCAGGAAACAAAGTTCAGCTTTCTGTCTCACGCCGGGAAGAGAAGAAAAAAAACAGCTGGCCAAAGAAAGCAATCAGGGTGCTCCCTCCGTGCTACCGCAGCCAGGGAACGCAGAGGAGTGTGTCTCCGTGTCCTTGAGAAACTGCTTTGAAAAGTTCGTTTGGTTTTTTTTTCCTTCCCTCTCAAGCTCAGTTTAAAGGCACAGAAAAGGCACAAAATTACTTTTTGGGCATAGAGCTTGATAGGGAATACACATGATAGAGTCACCCCAAGACAGTTTTGAACACAGCTGCCGAAGGAATTCCACCACCTTCTCCCCCCCTCGGATCTGGCTTAAAGGCACAGAAAGGCACAGGATTCATGTCTGGGCAATAAGCAGGCAATAGGGGATACAGCATCATAAAGTCACCCCAAGACACATTCCTAAATCACAACAGCATCCTATTGGGAACTTAATACAAAAGATATTAAATGCAAACATGCCTTTTAAAGGTTGACTGTATAGAGATGTTCATGTTCTTCTGTACTGAAAGAAGAGAAAATCATCTTGGATGTTATGTTCTATTCTCTTGTAGATTTGTTTTGACAAAGATGGGAGTTCTTAACAAGGTAGTGGGGGCTGCGGAAGCACTGTTATACTTAATGTAAAACTCAAACAATGCCATTAAACCAAAAGTTTTTCTTCAGGTTTCCTTAGTGGACTGCGAGCAGTGTGTGGTCTGCAGTCTTGTGTTGTGAATTTGTCTTAGTTTAAGACAATTTATGGGGCGGACACTCCAAAATGAGTTACCTTCCCTTTTAGTTTTAACCACTGTCCTGTCACCAATAAGGTGAGACAAATGCAACAAGATATAAGTGAAAAAATAACAGTTTACTAAAAAATGAAACAGCAACAGGCAAAATAACAGTAATAATCACTAGATACAAAATTGCTAAATCTCACAAACTCCCTGAGAACAAAGAGAAACCCAAAATGGTTGAAATACCCTTTCCAAGATGGTGCCTGCCATGGGCTCCCGTGTGTATGAATCTCATGGACTCACTGAGAAAAAAGAAAACAAGATGGTGCAGAAGCCCCTGCCCCAAAATGGCAGCCTCCGTAGAAGACTGCCTGTTCCAGGGGGCAAAGACAAGATAGTGGGGAAGCCCCCTTCTCTCGACCACGTAGTGGAGAGAAAGAATAAAGGAAAAAACCACAACACAGCAACTGAACGTCCATGATTACAAAACTCGCTCTTCCCCCAAACAACAATCAACAGGGAACATGGAAAACACAAAAGAATCCTGGAATCCAAAAGTATTCAAATGCTGCTGAACTGTTTGCTCCACGCCACTTGACAAGGTCTCTTCCAGCAGCGGCAGCTCCGTCAACAATGGCGGCTGGAACTGGGTCAGTGGCTGGAACTCGTGGAGGGACTTTGCCTCCTCCTTGACAAAAGCAGCAGGCAGCCGGCTGAGGTGAGCCAGACTCCATGCCCTCCCACTTCTACCAGGCACCGCTGGTGAGCTGAAGGGGCCATATGGAGCAGGGGCTGTTCTGTTTTTCCCAGCGTGGCACCGTGGCTGGCTGTCCTGGGTGGCAGTGGCATCAAAAGAAAAGGAAAAAAAATATGTCTGAAGAAAATGGGGGTTGGCCCTGGCAACTGCAGCCAAGAAGGTTTTGCCAACTACTCCAAAGCCCAGGGGAAAAAACCAAAGGAGAGCTTCTGCCTTGCACTGCCTCAGCTTCCCAGAGAGAGTGAGACGGCTCTGCCTGAGCATTCCCTGTCTTACAAGGACCCTGGGACAACTGCCTCCACGATCCCAGGGTAAAACACCCCAATTCCATTTCCAGGCCCCAGGTCTTAAAGGGACAGTAACAAACTTGGGCAGACTGGCATATGAAACATATGGAATACAATACACATTTTTTGGTTTACCCAGGACAGTCTTCAGCATGGAAATCTCTGTACAAGCTACAAAAACTGAAAACCAGCCATCAGCAATGTGTATACTTATACAGAACACCTGAAAAATATCAGCAAAAGGGAAGGAGAATCCCTTCAAGCCACATTGTTATGCTCACTGAACTGCTATTCAGCCTCACCAACGTTACCCATGTACTGCTGACATCCAGTGATGCGCACCCAGCGCTATCTGCATGTGTCTGGCTGGCAACAGTCTGTGTTCAGGGTGGACAGAAGGACATTAGTTCTTAGTACGGCTTGCAGCGATGCAGCCAGAGGGTTCTGCAGCCACACAGAACTGCTCAGAAGAGGTGGTGTCTGATAGTGTATTTATGTCCATCTCTGCTTTCTTTTTTAGTAGATTCCTGACCTCTTTTTTGTGACTGTTTTTGTGTGCCCACCAAGCTGCTTTATCATTCTGCTTCCCAGTGGGACAGGGGAGAGAGAATTCGATGGAAAACAACTCATAGGTTGAGATAAGGCAGTTTGCTAAAGAAAAAAAAAAGACAAGCAAAAGTTTGCATATGCATAAGCAAAGGGAAAAGTTAATCTCTACTTCCCATCAGTGAGTGATGTTCAGACACTTCCCGGGAAACAGAGCTTCAGCATGCATAGTGGTTGCTCTGGAAGGCAAACATTGTAGAATAACAAATGCCCCATCCACTACCAAAACCAGACCATGCAAACCCAATACATTCCATTCCTCCCCTCTGTGAATCACATATTTAAGAACTATCATTAAAATCCACATTCAACATACAACCTTCACTTAAAAAACCCGAACTAAACAAAAGGAAAAAATAATTCCCCACACCAGAACCAAAATAACATCATCACAAATGTCTGCCAAGGAAGGTGGGAACCTTCTTGGAATGGGAAGACAACCCCTCCCATCAAATTATTGTAACTTTGAAATTACGGGACTTCCAGACAAAAATATAGGAAAAGGAATAACAGTTCTTTACTAGAATATATATATATATATAAAACAAGGCAGAACAAACAACAAAACAATAACAGAAGTTTCCCACCCACTAAACACTTTCCCCCTTGCTGTAGTTATGACCATAATCGGCAGGGGCGCTGGTGGCTCAGGCGAGGCAGAGAAGGTGCAGTGACTCACTCACAGCTGGCAGAAAGCTCTTCGATGCAAGCTTGGAACCTTCCCGGGGATAATGGCAGCTCAGACAAGAGGGAGGAGGGTGTGTGTGTGTGTGTGTGTGTGTGTGTGTGTGTGTGTGTGTGGCGATTCCTCTGAAACTCATGCAGACTGTGCTGGTCTCCCAGCGCTGGCAGTTGCCGGAGTCTCAGTCAACAGGGCAGCTGGGACTCTCTGTCTCTCTGTCTCTCTCTCTCTCTCGTAAGCAGCGAGCTTACAAACAGGCGGCAGGGAGAACTCCACAGCAGTGCTTAGCCACTGCGCAGGAGGAGTCCAGGAGAAGTCTAGGGCGAAAATCGCATGACCGTCTCCGCTCCCAGCAGAGAAAGACTGCCAAACTCCAGCTAAGAACTGCCAAACCCCCATTCCCCTCTCCAAACCATTTCAGCAGTATGTCAGAGTGCTTGGCTACTCCTTTTGTTTCTTTATCAGTCTATTCACCTAGAAAGCCGTCCCCTCCCCCCTTTCCAGCATCTTCCCGGCAACAATGAGAAGAAAATAACTTCAGAAACCTAACCCACAACAACAACAACACAGGACAAAACAAACAATTTACACAAAATCCACCCCTCGACCCTTCATCACAATTACAACGAAAATTCACATGATCATTCTACTCTATAACACTATTCAATACTTGTTTTGACTGTTACCTTTCCCAATTACTATCTTTATCTCAAAATCCTCATGACTGCCCAAATTCTCCACCAAAAAGACTGTAGCGGGTTGACATTGGCCAAATACCAGGCACCCACCAAAGCTGCTCTCTCACTCCCCTCTGCAGCTGGAGAGAGGAGAGAGAATATAATGAAGGGTTCATGAGTTGAGATAAGGATTGGGAGAGATCAGTCACCGAATATCATCACGGGCAAAACAGGCTCAACTTAGAGATATTAATTGAATTTATTACACTAAAAAAACCAGAGCAGGATAATGAGAAGTAAAATAAGACCCTTAAAAACACCTTCCCCCCACCCTTTCCTCCTTCCCAGCTCTACCTCCTACCCCAGCGGCACAAGGAGACAGGGAATGGGGGTTACAGTCAGTTCATCACCCGTGGCTTCTGCTGCTCAGGGAGAGTTGTTCCCCTGCTGCACCATGGAGTCCCTCCCATGGGAGACAGTTCTCTGCAAACTTCTCCAATGTGAAAGAAATAGTCTTCTGTCATGGTTTAACCCCAGACAGCAGTTTATTAGAAAAAGCAAAAGTTGAGCATGCAAGCAAAGCAAAGTAAGGAATTCTTTCACTGGTTCCCATAGGCAGTAGAATAGAAATAAAATTCGAAGATAATAATTAGATAATAATGTATTGGTTTAAGACAGTTTAAAAGGGAACACTCCAAAATGAGTTCTACCCCTTTGTTTTAACCAGTCCCTTTCCACCAATAAGGAGAAATGAAATACAAGTAGATATAAGTGAAAAAATAAGTTTGCTAACAAGCGAAACTGCAACAGGCAAAAAATAAGTCAAAAATCACTAGATACAAAATTGCTAAATCTCACAAACTCCCTGAGAACAAAGAGAAACACAAAATGGTGGAAATACCCTTTCCAAGATGGTGCCCACCATGGGCTCCCGCGTGTAGGGAGAGAAAGGCAAAATGTCATCTGACTGTCCCCCCAAAATGGTGGCCTTTGCAGGCGGGAGACTAAGGGAAAGGATGGCAGCAAACCTGCCCAGGAAGGTAGGAGCTTATAAAGCAGTTCTAGTGGCAGATGAGAAGTGCCAGAGCGTGTTGGGTCAGCACCACTGCCCGCCGCTTCTTCCTGCCACCCACTAGACTCTGCCAGTGTTGATGCTGCTGTCCTCCACACTGCAGGTGTGTTGGGGGGGGGAAGAACCAGTCTGTCTGCACTGATGCGGGGTGAGCCAGCCCCAGGGACTGGCTTGCTTTGCAAAGTTCACTCCAAAACAGTTTTTGATTGCAAAATGCAGTTTTTCCGAGTGGCTACTGTTGCAAGCCCTGGAAAAAACCCCAACTGCCCAAAGCAACTCCTCTGAAGCGGAGCCTCTGCCTTCAGCAAACGCTGCCAAGAGACAGAGGGAGCTCCCTGCTTCTCAGCTCCAACTTAAAAAGGGACCATGGCAACACACCCCCTCCCCTTCCCCCCTCTCCCCCTCATTCCATTTTCTGGCTGCAGGGTCTGAAAGAGACAGTAACAAATTTTGGGCACAGATAGATATGGAATGCAATAACATTTTGGGCTACCCATGACATAATAGAAGAATAATTTAATTTTGCTATGTTAAAGTCTATTAGCTCTACTGAAAACAGGAAATAGTTCACATCTGCTTGATAACGGAAGTGACTGAGGTGGGAAATTCAAGTGAATGACATTTTCCTGTATAAGTACAGGTGTATACTCAGTGTTGACTACATTGCTCTGCTTCAAATGTTTGCAAATACTGCAGGATTAGAAGCATAAAAAACAGATAGAGACAGGGTAGATGTACATGAGCTATCATGGAATTAAATATAACACAATCTAAATGTCATTTTTCATATTATATTTATCCTAGTGTCTGTGCAAACTGGTGAAACACGGGTTACTATTAAATTGTTGATTGCTCTGGCATAGATGAACCACACGAGTTGTTTTGGATGTTTTCTGCCGTGATCCTATTTCTGTTTCTGTGACCTGTTCTGTTTGGCTCAGGCCACCTCTGTGTGCTGTCTTGAGATCACCATACATGACACTCCTCAACTAAAAACTATGGTCCTGTGGGCACTTTACACAAGCTATTGTGATGATGCCAAATTTCCAGACATGATACTGATCACATGGTCCTGTACCTTAGATTGAAAATGTTGCTTTGGAGATAAAATAGTCAGGAGATGGATTTTTACTTAAAGAACTGTAGACACAGAGAAGTGTTTAAATGGTAATGCAACCACTTTAAAGTAAATTGAGAGCCTCCAAGTTTTGTCAGGTTAGAGCACAGGTTACAAATAGGGTAGAGGCTACCTGCTTCCTAAGAAATGTCTCACTCAGAAATTATTATTGGAATTATATGGCAGAAGAGCTTGCTAAGCCACTTGCCATTATTTATCACCAGTCCTGGCTAACTGGGGAGGTCCCAGGTGACTTGAAGTTGGCCAATGTGATGCCCATCTACAAGAAGGGCTGGAAGGAAGATCTGGGGAACTACAGGCCTGTCAGCCTGACCTTGGTGCCCGGCAAGGTTATGGAGCAGATCATCTTGAGTGTGATCACATGGCACATACAGGACAATCAAGGGCTCAGACTCAGCCAGCATTGGTTTAGGAAAGGCAGGTCCTGCCTGACTAACCTGATCTTTTATGACCAGGCAACCTGCCTAGTGGATCAGGGAAAGGCTGTGGATATGTCTACCTGGACTTCAGTAAAGCCTTCAATACTGCCTCCCATGGCATACTCCTGGAAAAGCTGTCAGCTCACAGCTTGGACAGGTGCATTCTTCGCTGGGTTAAGAACTGGCTGCATGGCCAGGCCAGAGAGTGGTGGTGAATGGTGCTGCATCCAGTTAGTGTCCCGTCCCTAGTGGTGTCCCCCAGGGGTCAGTGTTGGGCCCAGTCCTGTTTAAAATCTTTATTGATGATCTGGATGAGGGTATCAAGTCTACCCTTAGTAAATTCACTGACAACACCAAGTTGTGTGGGAATGTTGATCTGTTGGAGGGTAGGAAGGCTCTGCAGAGGGATCTGGACAGGCTGTATAGATGGGCCTACACCAATATTATGAGGTTCAACAAGATAAAGTGCCATGTCCTACACTTTGGCCACAATAACCCCATGCAGTGCTACAGGCTTGGGGAAGAGTGGCTGAAAAGGACCTGGCAGTGCTGGTTGACAGCCAGCTGAACACAAGCCAGCAGTGTGCTCAGGTAGCCAAGAAGGCCAATGGCATCCTGCCTTGTGTCAGAAACAGTGTGGCCAGCAGGACCAGAGGAGTGATTTTCCCCCTGTACTCAGCACTGGTGAGGCCACACCTCAAGTACTGTGTCCAGTTCTCGGCCCCTCACTTCAAGAAGGACATTGAGGTACTGAAGCGAGTCCAGAGAAGGGCAATGAAACTGGTGAAGGATGTTACGAATGGGAGAGGGGAGAGCTTAGCCAAATCCCTGCCTTTGCCCAGGTTTCTGGCAGTAGATAACAGCTTTACTGAGGCGGCTGGCACCCCAAAATCCACTCTTGCTCACAAGTTTTTAATAATGACCGATCAGGCCTACTATAACATGAATTATTTTTTGAGGAGACCAAGGAAAACAGACATAAGACTTAAAACAGATTTACTTACTACACAGGATAAACAAAAAGAAACGCTACTAGTAGATAAAGATACAGTGCACAATAATAAAGGTACCTATGTTACAGCTAGAGAAGAAATAGTATAGATTAGGAGTCAATGTCACTTACCAACGAATGATAGTGGTGTGTAGAAAATCTCCTAATTCCTCTCAATCCCAGGGAAGTAACTCGATGTGAACATCTTCGTCATCGAGGAGAACTCTCTACACACTCAGAGAGTGTAGAAGAGATTTCTGATTTCATGAAAATCATAGTGGTCTTTTATAGTTGCAAAAGTGCTTATGTTCTGCAATCACTAATTTTAGGTTTTCCTTTCTCACCATTCAAGACAGGATGTGTATTGCTGGCTAAGGAGGTTTTCAGCTGAGATAATTCATCACATGACAAATCATTCCAGTCTGACTTAGCCATATGTGAGGGGAGATAAGGTTTTGCTGTATCAGGGGGTGAAAGGTCCTGCCACAAAGGGTCTGGAGTGCATGTCTTATGAGGAGCAGCTGAGAAAGCTGGGATTGTTTAGACTGAAGAGGAGGCTCAGGGGAGACCTTATCACTCCCTGAAAGGAGGTTGTAGCCAGGTGGAGGTCATCCTCTTCTCCCAGGCAACCAGTGACAGGACAAGAGGACATAGCCTTAAGCTGTTCCAAGGGAGGTTTAAGTTGGACATTAGGAAGAATTTCTTCACAGAAAGGGTGATTAAATATTGGAATGGACTGCCCAGGGAGGTGGTGAAGTCTCTGTCCCTGGAGATGTTTAAGGAAAGACTGGACATGGCACTTAGTGCCATGGTCTAGTTGACATGGTGGTGATCGGTCATAGGTTGGGCTTGATGATCTCAGAGGTCTTTTCCAACCTAATTGATTCTGTGATCAGTACATTATTTCATTATACATTTTAATGAGCTGGGAATCTGCTGCCTCTTTTGAAGTTCATAACAATGCACTTAGATACCTTGTGTTTGTACAACATGACAGCATCAGCTTAGATAGATCTGTATGCAGTAAAGTATGCTGAAGATATGCCTAGGGGTTAGGATATATGTACATGTCATGATTTAACCGCAGCCAGCAACCAAGCCCCACGCAGCTGTTCACTAACACCCCCACCAGTGGGATCAGAGAATTGGAAGGGTAAAAGCTAGAAAACTCTTGGGTTGAGATAAAGACAGTTTAATATGGAAAGCAAAATCTGTGCACACAAGCAGAGCAAAACAAGGAATTCACTGCTCCCCATGGGCAGGCAGGTGTTCAGCCATCTCCAGGAGAGCAGGACCCCATCACACATAATGGTTACTTGGGAAGACAAATGCCATTACTCCAAACATCCTCCCCCTTCCTCCTTCTTCCCCTCACATTATATACTGAGCATGATGTCACATGGTATGGAATATCCTTTTGGTCAGTTTGGGTCACCTGTCCTGGCTGTGTCTCCTCCCCATCTCCCATGCACCCCCAACTTCCTTGCCAGTGTGGAAGTGAGAAAAGCAGAAAAGGCCTTGGTTCGATGTAAGCCCTGCTCAGCAATAATTGAAACACCTCTATTTTATCAGCCCTGTGTTCAACACAAATCCAAAACATAGCCCAAATAATAGCCACTATAAAGAAAATTAATTCTGTCCCAGCCAAAACCAGCACAGTATATGAGCTTTTTAAAATGTGAATTTCATCAAAAGCATCAGAAGCTGTTTCTGAGCTATGGTGCCGTAGGCAGGGATATTATAAGACTGCTTTAATACAGCTCTAACATACACATTAGGTAGCAGTTGGAAAGACAGCGTGTCTTTCAAGGTTTAAGCAGCACTTTCTGGAAGTGCCTTCAATTAACAGCTAATGACAAGCTTTCTTCAGTGTTTCTCATTATATTGCATAGCCTGATAATGAGAACGATCACCCAAAGAGACTCAAATTTATTTACCATTTTTTATTTCATTGGAAGGCTTCTGGATATTTGAGCTAGTAACATTCCTGATTTGTGCCTCCAGAAGTGTCTTAGTTTAAGACAATTATGTGGAGTAGAGACTCCAAAATGAGTTACCTCCCCTTTTAGTTTTAACCGCTCCCCTTTCACCAATAGGGAGAGACAGATGGGAGAAGATATAAGTGAAAAAATAAGAGTTTACTAAAAAAAAGTAACAGACCACATGGACCAGAAGACAAAGAAAAGATGGCAGAGAAGCCCCCTTCTCCAGACCACATGGTGGAGAGAGAGAACAAAGGAAAAACGACACAGCAACCAAGCCTCTGTGATTGCAGAACTCCCTCCTCTCCTAAACAACAACCAACAAGGAACAGGGACAGAACAAAAACCTGGAAGAACTATTATTTTGTCCAAAAACAAGAGTCAGTGCTGCTGGGCTGCTTGCTCCGTGCCATCCAACAGGGGCTTTCCTGGTGGCGGCAGTTCCATCAGCAGTTGGGGGTTGCAAAATACTGGGGCAAAGGCTGAAAAACTTGTGGAGTGAGAGAGTCCAATGTCTCAGCATAATTGTCCCGAGTGGCAACAGTGAAAAAGGTCCGAAGAAAACATCTTCCCTGGCTCCAGAAGTGGGGGTTGCCCCGGCAACAGTGGCCAAAAAAATGTTGCGAAATTCTCCAAAGCCTGGAGAGAAACAAAAGAGAGAACCTGCCCCAGGCAAATCTCTTGGCAGCCTGGAGAGAAACAAAAAAAGAGCTCTGCCTCCACTCCGAAACCTGTGGAGAACAAAATGAGCACTCTATGTGAGTCTTCCCTGTCTCTTAGAAGTACCCCCCGAACCCCCGCCTCTGTGAACCCCGGGTAAAACACTCCGGTTCTGCTTCTGGCCCCTGGGTCTTAAAGGAACAGTAACAATCTTGGGCAGGTTGGCGTAGAGACACTATGGAATACAATACATATTTTTTGTGTTACTGTCGTGGTTTGACGCAGCTAAGCATCAAGCACATGAAATCTGTTCTTTTTCATAAGGGGAAAATAAGAAAATATTGAGGAAAACTAGAGAGCTGCAAGGCAAAAGGTTCAAACTCGAACAGTTGCTGTACAAAGAACAAGTTTATTCCTAACAGAATTAAAAATAAAGAGACAACAAGAAATTAAAGCAAACCTCCCCTCTCTTCCAGCACCTCCCTCCTATTACCCAACTCGCACAAAGGATAACAGAACATGGGATTTTAGTCAGTATTGTAGTTCTTGAAAAGTCTCTTTCTTATGCTTAAAGAAAAAAGGGTTTCTTCTGCTTCACGTGGTTCCCAAACTGCCACCAACAACAGACTTGCCCGGAAAATCTGCTGTAGTGAAAAACATCTCTTTATAAGCCGCACATGAATTCCTCATCTCCCATGAAAAATCTCACAGTTCCTTCACACTGCCAGACATGGGCCATCACATGGGGTTATTAGTCTTTTTAAGGATGAGTTATTTTGGCCTGAACACAAAGGCTTTCTTCTTCACAAGTCTCTCAAAGCCTTTCACTGCTTCTATATAGCCTGGCATAGGCACTCTTCACATCTTCACAGGCCACGCGTGAATTCTCCATCCCCCCATGTACTTCAAATGGATTAAAGAGACAAACAGTTTGTGATATTACAGTTTCCTACCACGGCCTACAAGAAGTATTTTTAAGGTACGCGCGAAAAACGTGGCACTGCCCTCTTTTTTCCCATCGCCATTTTCGGCTTCGTCTCACATGACTCACTTTCTCTTTCTCTCTGACTTTGAAGCCGCCATGTTGAAGAGTGTTCTTGTTCAGACTTTCCGGTGGAGAAAACCTCGCTCCCTTTATGCTGCTGGCTGCATGGTGTCTTCTTCAGTTTAGCGTGAAGTGTGCTGGCTGTAGAAAGGAGGCTACGCCGGCTCCCGCTGGCTCCGCCAGCTCTGCGTGGAGAGGAGAGGGACCCGCCGGTCCCAAGAAGCCGCGCCGGATGGATTTAGCTGTGTGGCAGTCCATGGCTGGTTTTAGCTTCCTGCGGCTCTGGGATAGTTCCCCCCCCAGCGACCCAGGGTCCGTGCCGCGGCGTTGGGAAAAGGGGAAGGGGGCAGGGGCCCCAGCCTGGCCCGGTGGGGCCCGGAGGCTCGGAGGCCCCCCCACCTTCCGTCAGTCGAGCTGGAACGAAAGGAAATTCCCGCCTCTCCACGCGGTTTAAATATGTAAATTGCGAGAAGCATTATTGGTCTAAAAGTCTGTCCATCAACTCAGGTTCAACCCACTACAGTTACCCAGGACAATAAGTCAAGTACTTGAGTTAAACTTCAAGCTATCATCACTCTTAAGATCTAAGCAGAGTGGAATCCAGTTGGAGGCCTGTAGTGATGCCTTGAGGTGGCCACCTAAAAACAGAGGCTAGACAAAAACAAGAGAATAAAAGTAGGTATTTATTTGAAGGGCCTTCAAAGGTATACCCTGGGCAGTCAAAAGTCTACATCCAAGATGGATGCTGGATCACAGGTTCTTCACAGTTTTATAAGTTTGGTCCATTTGCATATCAGGGTTAATTGTCCAATTATAACCTCAGTTAATGATGTAATTAGCCCAAGTTTGCCCCCCCTCTCAAGGCTTTAGTTTACACATTTTGGGGCCTGGGACAACAAGGTGTCCTTGAAAAGCAAACCTAGAGAGGCTTTGTTATGTCTAACCAGCATGAGAGAACAGTAGTTAACAGGCCACACAAAACTTCAGAGTTACACACTAGGCAGTACAGGATTTGAAAAATATGAAAGTTAAAACCTAAGGCATCAGTAGTCAGTGGTGTTCTCCAGGGATCAATACTGGGCCCAGTCTTATTCAACTTATCAATGACCTGGATGAAAGGATAGAATGTACCCTCAGCAAGTTTGTTGATACAAAACTGTGGGGAGTGGCTGATGCACCTGAAGGCTGTGCTGCCATTCAGTGGGACCTTGATAGGCTGGAGAGTTGGGCAGAGAGAAACCTAATGGGGTTCAACAAGAGCAAGTGTAGGGTCCTGCGCCTGGGGAGGAATAACCCCAAGTACCAGTGCAGGTTGGGGGCTGACCTATTAGAGAGCAGCTCTGCGAAGAAGGACCTGGGAGTCTTGGTGGATGACAAGTTGACCATGAGCTGGCAGAGTGCCCTTGTGGCCAGGAGGGCCAATGGTATCCTTGGGTGAATCAGGAAGAGTGTGACCAGCAGGTCGAGGGAGATGATTGTTCCCCTCTACTCGGCCCTAGTGAGGCCACATCTGGAGTATTGTGTTCAGTTCTGGGCTCCTCAGTACAAGAAAGACAAGGAGCTACTGGAGAGGGTCCAGCAGAGTGTGACAAAGATGATTAGGGATCTGGAGCATCTCTTATGAGGAGAGACTGCGAGAACATGAGGAAGAACTTTTTTACATTGAGGGTGGCAGAACACTGGAACAGGCTGCCCAGGGAGGTCGTGGAGTCTCCCTCTGTGGAGACATTCAAAACCCACCTGGACGTGTTCTGTGTAACCTACCCTTGGCAGGGAAGTTGGACTAGATGATCTCCAGAGGTCTTTTCCAACCTTACCCATTCTGTGACTCTGTGATTGTAGTGGTTTGATCTTGTCTGGATGCCAGGTATCTACCAAGCCACTCTATCACTCCCTTTCCCAGTGGAACAGGGGAAAGAGAATAAGATGGAAAACAGCTAGTAGGTTAAGACAGTTTACTAAAGCAAAGAAGAAAACAAAGCAAATGTTTGTGCATGCATAAGCAAAGAGAAAAGTTAATCTCTACTTCCCATCAGCGAGCAATGTTCAGATACTTCCCGGGAAGCAAGGCTTCAGCACATGTAGCAGTTGCTTCGGAAGGCAAACATTGTAGAATAACAAATGCCCCCCCCCCCCCCCATTCCTCCTCTCTCTTAGCTTTTATATCTGAGCTGACATCATATGGTATGGAATATCCCTTTGGTTCATATGGGTCAACTGGCCTGGTTGTGTCCCCTCCCAGGATCTTGTCTACTCCCAGTCCCTTGATGGGGGGAAGGAGTGTTAGAGAGACAGCGCTGATGCTGCTCAGCAGTAGCCAAAACACTGGTATGTTATCAACACCCTTCCAGCTACCAATGCAAAGCACAACACTGTGAGGGCTGCTAAGGAAAAATGAACTCTATCTCAGTCAGACCCAATACGGTGAGCTACATTTTAGATAGCTTTTCCCAGCAGCACAGGTGTTGCAAATCTTAAATTAATGCACAAAACTGATTCTACCCTGCAAAAAATTGGAACTAATAGGTAAGAAAAATAGTATTTTTTCCCATTCCTGCTTTCTTAATGATAATGGAATTTAAAAAGGCTGTTTCAGCTAAATATCTCATATCCACCAGTATTTGAAAAGATAATAATGAGCTGAAAGTGTTTCTGTGCCCACCTGCAGTGTTAATTGAAAGCTATGAAGACAAAGAGGTAGAACCAGGCTCAAGGGATCTTTCTTACAGAAACTTTATGTGAACCATCTCTCCTGTATCTGAATGTATTGTCTAAGCCATCCTTATTAAGCTAAAAGGCTTCAGTGGTAATGAGAGGTTTTAATGCTTCCCCTTGTATTAATTCTTGTTACAAACCAAATTGAAACCCTTGCAGATGGCCCATCTTACATTTTGTTGACTCTTTTCTAGTCTCCACTTTTCCATATACAGTGCACACAGCAGAAGAAACAGACACAAACATGGACCTAGCCTCCAAATTTACAACTGAGAAGGTACCTCAGAAGGAAAGTTGTGCATTTTTTATTTGCTTTTTAAGATCACATGTTTTTCTTCCCCTTTTAACTGTGAGATCCTTATGTAAATGAGACTCATAGGGAGAAGAAATTGTCAGATATGACAGACTGGTGTATCCTGAGCCCAACCTTTAATATGTCTGGGCTGTGAGACTTGTGATTTATGTAACTTTCTGCTTAATATCAAGTTCTTGCAAGAAGGGAACACTTTTCGGGACTATATTATAGTACTGAAGTGTAATATTGGTTCTTATTGCTTTCTGGTGCATGCTATCAAATGTATTAAGTAGAAATGCATTTATGAAGATGCTCTTGTCGCAGGGGACAGAACCCTGGAGGAGGACTCAGCTCTCCTGCTCTTGTGTTGGGCAGCTTCACCTCTCTGGATTTCAATTTTCCCACATATAAAATGTCCGTTCAAAAACACTTTGAAAGATGAAAAGAACAGAAAAGCGGAGACATAGGGAAAAGAACTTAGCATCACTGCAGAGAACACAAAGTCATCTGTGCAGTGTGATGACAGAGACAATAAGGCAAGCAAAAGTTGAGAGATTAAAATGCAGACAAAAAGCTGTGAAGCCATTCTAGATCATTACTACATTGCCTTGGACATTGCATGTGTTTCTGATCACTCATCCTAAGAAGGATGTTATGGAATCAGGAAGAGTTTAGGGGTCTGTAACAGGAAAGAAAGACAATGAAAATACTGAGAATGTTTCTTCTTAAAAAACAGTGTCACAGGCAGAGTGGGAACTTCAAAGTTCATTAGAGAAGCCTTCCCACTGAGTCAAAAGGTGCAGAAAGGACCCCCTTGCTTTCTAAACTCTTTTTCAGAGAGGAGTCTGGATCTGGCTGGATCCAATCTTAGTCCCAGACTTTGTCAATGGTTTTTGTATATAAGGATGGCAAACCAAATATATTTATATAGATAAAATGAATAATTTATTTAAATTGATTGCAATAATGATAATGATTAGATGAAAATACCCTAAGCAGAATTATTTGCTACACAGTATTGATAGCTATAACTACTAGTATAGTGCACTATTTTTGAAGCAATATTGAAGCAATTATATTAAAACTAGAAAAATAATTAAGTAGAGATTGATGTTACTCACCCATACCAATGACCGTGGGCAAATCTTTTTTGCTCAGCCTCAAGGAGTAACCTTGAGGGGCATCCCCACTCAAGGGAAGGATCTTCACACTCCTTAGGGAGATATGCTGTAAGTCTTTGCTATGCAAAAGTGGAACTGGCCTTTTATAGTAGAAAGTGATTGTCTGTCAGTCATATGCATTTTTTAGATTATGTGTTGTCAGGCTTACTCAGCAAAATATGCTTTGTGCTGAAAAAGGTGTTAGCAGCTCTTTGGTTTGTTCTGCTTAACACTTCTGACTCTCACTTCCATATTAGGGCTTGCACATCCTTGCTGCTCCCAGCCTCAGTTAGTGACCATCTGTCTTGCGTGTCCTCATGGTGGGTCTGATAGTTTGGTCAAGCTGGTCTCAGCATTCTTCAACACTAAAAGCAGCAGACCCTCTTTGCTCCACCAAAGAACACACCCTCCTTGCTTAAGCCATCACTGATAACTTGTAAACAAGACAAATTTTGAGCTGCTGTATCACTGCTTAGGCAGGGTGCCCTGTTACAAGAAGCAAATAGGAGGCATGCTATGAGGAGGGAAATAAACAAGGAGCTAGAAAAAGGAGAGAAGGGGTTAGAAATACCCAAACTCTTAGTTCAAAACACAAGATTTTAAGAACTTAGTGAGACTGAAAGACACCAATCCCAAACTTGAGTCAGTGGGGTGAGGGGGAGAAGGTAGGATATTAATCCATTCTTACATCTTATGTACTCACTGACACAAGACACCAGTTAATGGATAAGAAGGATGACGAGATCTACACCAGAGGAAAAATAAGCAGTTTGAGAAGGAATAGATGTTCATGTTTCAGCATCTCTGGTAAGCCTCTAGTAACTGGACTTTAAAAGGGAACTTTCCTGAGTGCCAGGTCATCCAAAAAGAGATTTCTTACATTGTTTGGGGTGAATGAGTGCAGGGCTTTAGTATGATCGAGATAAAAATTAGGTTTGCTGCTCTGTTTTTTTTATAATAGTTCCTTTGCTCTTACTTCACCGTGTGCTCCTGCTTTCCCAACTCTTGGTGGAGAACAGCTGAACAGGCAGTGGGGTGGCACTGGCAAGGAAACTGGCAAGGTTGCAAGACATACCAGTGCACCAGTAAACAGCAGTGCAATGCAAGGGAAGGATAGGCCTACTGATACAAAAAGGCATCACAGAGCCACACACAAGATAAAAGGCATAAACCCAAAATTCCCTCTGATGACTAACTCAGTCACTTTGTGGGCTGCTCTGTGGCACTTGGCACAACAGATAGTGTCTGAGCACTTCACAAAGTCCTTGTTCATCTCTGCATCAGTCCTGCTCAGTGAGGGGATGGATTAAACAGCCTCAACAGATTCCCCCAGCCCTTTCAAAATCCCTTCCCTCTCCGTCATGATCTTGTGGCTGGATGGATGAGGGCTTGAGAGAGGCTGATTAAAGCCAGAATGTTATTCGGGGTTTTCGACACAACATACCTATAGTCTTATGATTTTTTCCCCCTCCTGATTCATAGCTTTTCATCTATTCAAAGTGCAGCTCCCACTCACTTTGGTAACATTTGTAAGCACTCAGCATATCACACTCCAGGGCTGTGATCCAGGAGCCCAGCAAAGGAGGAAGACCTTATTAGTGACCCTTTGTGGGAAATCTTTTAGGCACATTTCACATAAGAGTGTAAAGATCTCAGTTCTCTAGGACAGCCCCACATTGTATAACCACAAGATAATCTTTCCTCCTATGTACTATGCTCCTGTTCCCTACATGACTTGCAACTTCTGCAAAAAATAGTATACTTGGGCTTCTGTTCTTTTGTTGCATAACCCTAATTCATCTCCAGTCCATGATGACCCCTGAATTACCAAGCAAAAGGGTTTACATAAATATGTCATTAAAGATTGTTTTGTAACACATAGGTTTCAGGGGCTCAAGTTAGGCTGCAGTAGCTGTATTTGAGAGCTTGGCAAACCAGCCCTACTGTTTTTTTCTAATGTCAGTTCCCTGAAGTTTTAACAGAAGAAAATGGACTATAGAGAAACCTCAGCGTGGCCTGGCACAGCAGCACCAGCATGGTTCAGGACCCTCTGAGTACACAGCTCCATGCCACCAGACTTAGCTACATTTGGGCCACAAAGACAGGTTCCTAAATCCCATTGATTTTTCTTCATTGCAAGAAGGCTTCTGAAGCTTCACTCAAAGGTAGTCTGGAACCAGAAGGGGGAGTAATAGCAATGGTCAGTTCTTTTTTGTGTGCAAACCCTGGAAGAACACAGAGATGCATCCTATGGCAGATGTCTGACAGCTGTATCCCATATAGTGCTTTTAACCCTGACTGCCTTTCACTATCCCTGTCCTGTTTCTTCCTTGTCTTCTTGGATCTGTTTTTCTAGCAACATCCTTCAGCCATTCCTATTTCCCCACCTGGCTACTCATCCAGTCTCTTTCTCCCATTCCCTTCTCCAGCCAGCTCTAATCCTTCTGGAAGACTCTGCCTTCCCTCCCTGTTTGTCCCCTGCCAGTCTCCTGCCCTCATCAGCCTCAGACTGTGGTTGCTGAGAGGGATAACACTTAGAGGGGAGGGCTCAGGGTGACAAAATGTGTTCCCAGCACCCCACCCCAACAAAAAAAATGGTGTATATATATAGAGAGAGATATATATATCTATATATAATTATATAAATATATTAAATCAGACTGAGAGAAATGTCCAGAGTGTAAAATTTCATCCCAAAGACTAGATATTTGGTAATTTAAAAAACCAGTCAAAATACAAAGATTTGGGCAGTCATGCTCAGCAAGCAAAGTAGGCAAAACCCTCTGTGGCTCACAGCAGTCTGCCTTCCAGCAAGGCCTTTGGGAGCCCTAGCACAGGGCTTTAGGGCTGGTCCATGTCTCCACAGCAGAAGTAGCAGCAGACCAGAGGGAGCTGAATAAAGAGCAAGAGCCATTGAGCATGTGCCTAAGCCTGTCCCAGGGAGCACTGATGTGGTCACTCTTTTATCTCCCTTCCCAGCTCAACCAGGGATCTGGTTTGCCTTTTTATGCATGCAATGACCTCCCTCGACCTGTTCCCACTTTGTGCAGTACTTCTGTCCCCCCTCTGCTTGGCAGGTTTAGGGGAAGGTAGCTGGATATACTCCAGGTGGTGCATGGGAGAAACAACAAAGTTCTCAAGAGGTTCAATAACAAACAACTTTTAATTGCAAACTTTAGAACATTTAAATAGAATAAGGCACTTGGCAAGGCTTTGACTGGATTTTTTAGTCAGGCTTACAATATATTTTGAGAAGAAGGTAGGAGAAGAAAGAGAAAGAAAGAAAAAGGAAAGGAGAAAGGAAAAAGGAAAAAGGAAAAAGGAAAAAGAAAAAAGAAGAGAGGTAGTCACCAATCTAGGATCCAGCATGCTCTCAGCTGCTTTTAAATCCAGGATGCCAAATGATACACACCTGGTTGTCTTTTATCAGTTCCCTGGGGCCCACCCCCAGACGGGCTTTTGCTAATTGCAGTGCCAAAGTCTCACAGCTGCACTTTACACAGTTCCAGAATGTTCTTGGCTTCATTTTGAGGCTTATGGTCATCCTATGCAGTCAACTGCCCCCATTATAGTAGCAGCTGACTTTTCAAATGGGCATGCTCTATGCAGCGGAGTGTGAGAAGGCTCAAGGAGGCAGTGGGGGCGGGGAGCAGTGCCCCCATCGCTTTCCCACTGCATTGTTTTGAGCCAGTTAACCATTCCTCCAGTCTCCTACAGCTTCTTCCCATGGTCTGCAATATGCTGTGGCTCCTTGAAGGGGATCAGGGACAGATGGTTTGATTTCAGCTGATAATGGGGCTGCCTTCAAAGGAGAAGCTAGGTGGAAGCCATCTGGTCTGGCCTGATATCTCTTTTTTGTGCTGTCAATGGGAGGCCAAGGAGACAAGCTGGAGCCAGATGGAGGCCAGCTCCATTTCAAGGAACAGGGAGGGGAAACAAACTCTCCTTTCAAAACATTCTCATGCCAATAAATGGTGTCTGCTTGTCTTTATTTCAAACACCTTCTGCCAAGCCCAGTTTACCTCAATATGTAAGGTATGTTCTGGTCTTTGCTCAGTCTGCTGTGCTATGTGGAAGATAGCAACACTAAATATCTTCAGATGCTCTTGAGGGACAGCCAAGAATATGGCTGGCATTTTGTGTGCTGCTAACTGTGGTGGCCAGTGAGCCTACAATAAAAAGGGACAAAGAGAGTCCTCTGGTGAGACAGTCCCTAGTATAAGAGAACCTCCCCAGGTTAGGGTGAGAAAAGAAGCTTCTCCCAGGATGCTCTGTTCTGTTATGGTAATATACCCCAGTTCTGCTTTCCTGGTTGGCTCGTTAGCCTCTCCGCCCCTTGTTACCTTATATGTCCTATGCCCTAGAAAGTTCTCCACTCCAGGTTCCCCCCATTGGCCCTTGCCCCTTGCCACTCCCCCAGAGTTTCCCTATTGGCTCCCTTACCCTAGTCCCGCCTATGTACCGCCCCCGTGCCCTCAGATCATTGGTCTCTGATGCTCGCCCTGCTCCCATACTTAAACCTGGACCCTCCCATTGTTCTCAGTTTTCATCCCTGGACTCCTTCATGGTGCAGCTGCAATAAACCTTCATCTGTGGAACTCTACATGGAGACCCTTCCTGCCTCTTTGCCGTCGACTCATATTACTGGAGCTATGCGTTTGTGTGTGCGTGCACGCGTGTGTGAGCGTGTGCTGATCCTGCTCAGTGGCTTCGCTAAGGAGACGCTTTTGGAAGGTCGCGGCATTGCACTCCGGCACTGCAAAGCTGTGCGCGGAAAGTGACAGCCAACTTTAAGCTCAATGTGGTAAAACACTAACCATGCTTATCACTTTCCATCTGCAGCATCTGGCAGTGCTGCGGCTGTTGGACACCTTGGTGACTCGAGCCTCGGTAGGCAGTGTAGGGCTGGCAGGATCTCCAGGCCCTTTGCAGTGCATAAACCGCAGTGCTACAATAACTGAGGGAATCAGGAATGAGTTTTGTAAATAGGGGAGAAGATGAGAGCTGCTACTTCTGGGAATAAAAATAGGTTTTTCTTTAGGGACCTCAATGTTGCACTTTTTTTTTTAGCATTGGGAGGGGAAGAAGTGTCCCTGTGTTACCAAAAATTGGTAAAAATAAAAACTTCTTAACACTAACATAACATTAAGAAGCAGGCATTTGTTATTCAGTCAGATGCAGAAGGGCATATGTCTTCAGAAATATTGTGCATGCTGAGCACAGAAAAATCTCCTGTTTATATACTATATTTTACATACTGTAGTGGGTTGATGCTGGCTGGATGCCAGGTACCCAACAAAGCCTCTATATCACTCCCCTCCATAGCTAGACAGGGGAGAGAAAATATAACGAAGGGTTCATGAGTTAAGGACCGGGAAAGATCACTCACCAAATAATGCCACGGGCAAAACAGGCTCAGATTAGAGATATGAATTAAATTTATTAGTAACAAAATCAGAGCAGGATAATGAGAAGTAAAACAAGATCTTAAAAAAACCTACCTTCCCCCCACCCCTCCCTCCTTCCTAGCTCTGCCTCCTTCCCCAGTGGTGCAGGGGGACAGGGAATGGGGATTATAGTCAGTTCATCACACATTGTTTCTCCTACTGCTCAGGGACAGGAGTTCTTCCCCTGCTCCACTGTGGGGTCCCTCCCTCGGGAGACAATTCTCCATGAAGTTCTCCAACGTGAGTATTTCACAAGCAACACTTCTCCGCAAACTGCTGCAACATGAGTCCATCCCATGGGCAAACAGTCCTCCCCAAACTGCTGTAGCATCAGTCACTCTTCCACGGGGTGCAGTCCTTCAAGGACAGGCTGCTCCAGCATGGGCTTCTCTCTCCATGGGCCTCCCACGGGCTCACAGCCTCCTTTCAGGCATCAACCTGCTCTGGCATGGAGCTCCTCCTCAGTCTGCAGGTAGATCTCTGCATCTCCATTGACCTCCATATGCTGCAGGGGGACAGCCTGCTTCACCATGGTCTTCACCATGGGCTACAGAAGAATCTCAGCTCTGGTGCCTGGAGCACCTCCTCCCCCTCCTTCTTCACTGACCTTGGTGTCTGCAGAGTTATTCTTCTCACATATTCTCACCCCACTCTTCTCTAGCCGCAATTACAACTGCGCAATAACTTCTTGTTCTTCTTTTTAAATATCACAGAATCACAGAATTAACTAGGTTGGAAGAGACCTTTGAGATCATCGAGCCCAATCTATGACAGAACGCCACCTTGTCAATTAGACTGATGCCTTAAAGAACCTAGAAATAAAACAACACACTTTCCAGATAATATTAGTATAGGAGGCAATATAAAGGCTGGTCTTTATCGGAGGCCTCCAGGGGTAGATATGGAAAATGTCCACAAAATCCCCCCCTCCCCCCTGCACGGTGTGAATACAGTTTCATAAGTTTAGCAAATTAGCATAATTGACAAAAAGCACCAATTAGGAGCACAAGTGGTGATGCAATTTCCCCTGTTTCAAGCTCCTTCTAAATCTTCCCCCCTCAGATGGAAACTAAGCTTTTAATACAAATAAATGTGTAAAGAATATAGACAATGTATAAAAGAAAAAGGCAAAAATCATTTGGCATCAAGACCATGGCACTAAGTGCCACATCCAGTCTTTTTTGAAACACCTCCAGGGATGGTGACTCCACCACCTCCCTGGGCAGTCCATCCCAATGCCCAATCACTCTTTCTGTGAAGAACTTCTTCCTAATTGTTGGAGGTTAGGATTTTTTCTTTTTTTTTCTTTCTCTCAGGGAATTTTCTCCCATTTGTTGCCTAAGAGATGATAATGATGATACTTAAGAGACAAAAGATGTGGCTGGAAGGAGGAGGAGGGGGAAGGGTGCAGTTTGCTACCATTTATTAGATGGGGGGCTTTCTCTTGAGAAGTGCAGAGATACTGTGAGATTTTGGCTGGGGGGTGAGGGGCTGGGCTCGGCCCTCGCTCTTGCTCTCGGGATTGGAGTGGAGACAGTTGTGGATTTGGTGCTGGAATGTTGCCCCGGGGGATTCACTGCCACTGCGGGAGTTTTTGTCCTGCACTGCTTCTCCTTACCCTGGGTGAGCTTCTGCTCGAGAGAGCAGCTGTTGGACCTTTTCAACACTCAACCTCACTGGGAAGGGGATCCCAACCTCCTCCCTCCCCTGGAGGGAGCGTCTCCCAGCTGCTTGCAGAAGCCCATCTGCCACTGCCCAGCCCAGCTGTTCTTCTGCCGCTGCTTCAGGCTTTTTGCTACACTTTAACTCGACACTCCGTGTCCGCCCAGACCGCCGTGGCTCCTGCCATGGCTTTGGAGGTTTTGCTACACTTTGTTTGACACCCTGGGTGTGCTCACCTCTGCTGTTCCAGCCTGCTGCTCCAAGGTCCCTGCTACAGTCCATTCAGCTTCCTGAGTGGCACTGAGACTGGCTGCTACCCGTGAGTTTGCAAAGGAAGCCCCTATTTTCTCTCTCTCCCACCGGCTGAGCCACCATTACTGCATGGAGAAGTGGCTGAGCTCGTGCCACAGTGCCCCCTGCGGCCATGGGGGAATTATCGCACCTGCCCTGCCTGGCTGGGAGCCAACAGCGCCCCTGCCAGCTGTGGCCATAACTACACCAAAGGGGAAAGTGCTTGACAACTGAGAGAAAGATGTTATTGGGTTTCTGGGTTTATTTGTTGTTTCTGCCGTTGCTGTTGTTTGTTTGCCTTGTTATACATATATATATATATTTTAGTAAAGAACTGTTATTCCTTTTCCTATATCTTTGCATGAAAGCCCTGTAATTTCAAAGTTATAATAATAATTCGGAGGGAAGGGTTTAATATTTCCCATCCCAGGAAGATTCCTGCCTTCCTTGGCAGGCACCTGTCCTTTTAAACCAGGACACTAATGTCCAGCCTAAACTTCCCCTGGCGCAGCTTAAGGCTTTGTCCTCTTGTCCTGTCACTGGTTGCCTGGGAGAAGAGACAAGACTGATCCCTACCTGGCTACACCCTCTTTTCAGGGAGTTTTACAGAGTGATAAGGTCTCCCCTGAGCCTCTTCTTCTCCAAGCTAAACAACTCCGGCTCCCTCAGCTGCTCCTTGTAGCGATGATGAAGACATGGACTCCCTTGTTTCTTCCCAAGAGAATCATTTATCACCATCATGCAAGGCCTTATATACTGTACGACTATGCTAGGCTTTTATACTGTGCTAAAAATATGCTATGCAAGGCTTTATTCTGTGCTAAAAATACTCTGGCTAAAATTATACTTGTTAGCATTCTTGTTAACTAAAACAAACACGCATTGGCTGCATGCCACCTCCTGTGTTGCTGTCCATATGTTCCTCTGACCAGTTAGAACTCTGATCAGGTGTTGTCCACGTGAAGCTTACATAACTTGTTCTTGTCTTCATGCCAGCTGTACATTTCCCAAAGTGCTTCTGGTGAATCATGAACAAAAGTGATCAAAAGCGTTTTACTTATTCTATAAGACTTTTCTTGTCTCCCACAGCTCATCACAGGGCTTGTGTTCTAGACCCTTCACCAGCCTTGTTGCCCTTCTCTGGGCACATTCGAGCATCTCAACATCCTTCCTAAATTGGGGGGCTCAGAACTGGACACAGTACTCAAGGTGCAGCTGAACCAGTGCTGAGTACATGGGAAAAATGTGTTATCACAGAGGCATTAGCACCGTTTCTAATTCACCCAGCCCTTACCAGAGGCACATCCATCTTGGGAGCTGCCATGGATTGGCTCTGCCAGAAATTGAGGAAGCTTCTAGAAGCTTCTCATAGAAGCCACCCCTTTAGCCCTCCAGCTAAAAAAGGTTGGCCATGTAAACCCAATACACATACATATTGTGCCGGTTTGAGACAAATTTGGAGGAAAATATCCTCTGATAGAAGGCAGGTTACAACCACCCCTCCCCCAACAGGTTCAGGAAAAAAAAAATTTCCCAGGAGGAAAGTGAAAGAAAAAACTATTTATTTAACAGACACAATGCACAATGGAAAAGAATAATGCTAAATAATAGAACCTCTCGCTGAGGAGAGAACCTGGTAAAATTCAAAGTCCTTCTGTAGATGTGGCTGTTCTCTGTCCGGAGGTGGGGTGTGGCCCCTCCAGGCCGTGGCATGGGCCTCCCAGTGCTGGTGATCTGGACCAGAGCAGAACAGTTCAAGGAAAGTTCTTGCCTCAGCTAGAGTGACCTTGGAGCACAAACTGCTTTGAAAAGTTTGTCTGGCTTTTTTTCTTCTCTCGCACCCAGTTTTAAAGACACAGAAAGGCACAGGAATCATGTCTGGGCATAGAGCAGCAATAGGGGATGCACATCATAAGAGTCACCCCAAGGCATTCCACCCCTTATCCCATATCATCGGCTCAATGTCCATACTAATATATTCTAACTCTACACACACACACACACATTAATACATATATATACATATATACAGCTATGTACAGTGACAGTGACATTCAGCAAGCATTGGTATATAGGCATTTCACATTACATGTGGTTTTCACCCAACAATCAGATCTCCCTGCAGTACACAACGTGTTATTCTATCTCTCTGAATTACCCACCATGTGCAAACTGGTCCCTGAGCAAAGACAACCCCACGGATGGGTTTGTCTTTACTTGAGGCAGAATTAATCCAAACAGTCTTTCCTAACAGTCCTCTGACATACACTACTGGAACCTTGTCTCCATCTACTGTATGCAGGGGCTCAGATTGGGC
>RAHM01000687.1:63487-75950 GCA_003713295.1 Parotia lawesii
ACACACGCAGTATCGGATTTCCACAAATTTTATAAGTTTAATTAATTAGTATATCTAGCAAGTACATCCAATAGGACACCAGTTGCCCTGATAACCCACCCTTGGGTCTGCCCCTCGAAATCCTTCCAAGAGTTCTTAGCCCCATATTTTGTTATGTCCCCCAAGTGCTGGTGCAAAACAGGGTGTCCTTGTTAGAAATTCTTTTCTTGAAAATAAAACTAAACAGAATTTCAAGAAGGTGGCATAAATGTGTGAGAAATGGTAATCTACTATTCTAAAGTGTGTGAAAGTGTTAGAAAACTATACAGCTATATATTAAAAATCTAAAAAGCTACAAATATATAAAAAGTATATAAAAGCTGAAAATCTTTAGGCTTCAAAGCATGCAGGTGCTTGTATTGTGGCTGATAGGTTTGCAATATTGGGTACTGCAGCTGTCAGTGGGGCCAAATCAGCTATAACTTCAGAAATTCTATTTCATGCTACAGCAGAAATTTGATATTGTGGTACATTAGTAATTTTTGACTTGGGGAGTGCAGTTGCTGCATGGAGTAAGTGCACTGTAGTCTTAGATTTCTTTTAGGGTTAGGGTTAACATTTGTACCAAAGGACCACACGCTGCTTTCCAGCAGACACCAGGTTCCACCGTTCAGAACACTGAAACCCAAGATGTTTTGATTGTGATCATTAATTGCAAAGTGAGTAGCCGGCATCCTCTTCTCACCCAGGAGCCATAAATTAACCTTATCAGTTCTGTGGTAAGGTAACACTTTCTCCACTTGCTCCAGTGATTTTAGCTCTTTGTCATCCAGGTCTGTAGTGGGTTGACCCTGGCCAGATGCTGGGCACTCACCAAAGCCACTCTCACTCCCCTCTGCAGCTGGACAGGGGAGAGAAAATTTAACGAAGGATTCATGGGTTGAGACAAGGACTGGGAGAGATCACTCAACAAATACCGTCACAGGCAAAACAGGCTCAACTTAGACATAGGAATTAAATTTATTACTAAACAAAATCAGAGCAGGATAATGAGAAGTAAAATTAACCCTTAAAAACACCTCCCCCCCACCCCTCCCTCCTTCCCAGCTCTACCTCCTACCCCAGCGGCACAAGGAGACAGGGAATGGGAGTTACAGTCAATTCATCACCAGTTGTCTCTCCCACTGCTCAGGGAGAGGAGTCATTCCCATGTTCCACTGTGGGGTACGTCCCACGGGAGACGGTTGTGCTGGTTTGAAAGTAAATCGGGGGGGAAATGAACCCCACTCAATTAGCTTAAGAGAGATTTCAGGTCGGAGTTACACTTTAATAGAAAGATTACAATAAATGCAATGATACACAGAAAACTGGCTTAAACCCACAAAGTCAGAGCACAACCTGGCACGCTGTTGGTCAGGGTGATGGTCGTAGTCCTATCAAGTGGTGGTTGCAGTCCTGTTGAAGTGATGGTTGCAGTCAAAAGCAGTGGTCCTGTGTAAGTTCTGGTCCTCCTCTGGATCTGTCCAGTGGTGGTGGTGTACCAAGACCCCAAACCCCAAGATTATGTATGGCCAGGTTCAGGTGGGAATGCTCAGTACCACCCCCAGGGTGGGAAGTTTCACAGTGGAATGATGTAATCCTGTGAGTCATTGCAGTTGCCTATTCTGCTGGTGACATTCAGTTCATTATGGCCCATTAGCAGAGATGACCCCCTCAGGATGGGTGGGACTATGCTGCTGCTTCCCCAGAGGGAGTTATCACAGCTGAGTCATTGGTGTGAAGAAAAAAAACCACTATCCTGCCTCACAGGGTTTGCCTCTTTTTCCTTATCTCATTTAACACCCAGTTTATAGCCTGAGGTGTTGGGTGTGCACTGTGCAGCTAATGCGACTGACCCATCATTAACAGTTTATCAGAAATGACATAGAGGGGAGTAGAATACACAGTTTCGGTTACACCCACATAGTGTTAAAATGGCACTCTACTCCTTTAACTAGGACAACATTTCTCTTCGAACTTCTCAAACGTGAGTCCATCCCACGGGAAACAGTCCTCCCCAAACTGCTGTAGCGTGGATTATGGATGATGAAAAAACTCCAGCAGAGAATTTCTTCAGCTCTCTGCAGCATTTTTGTGAGAGTTCTGTCTTTCCCATGCAAGTAAGACAAAACAATGTTACAGTTTTGTAAACTTCTTGCAGCTGTGGATTGTTTTGGAAGAATTGTTATGGTTCTAACTAGAAAAACATTCAGAGATGGGTGTCTTAGAACTTGACCAATCCCCTCAAGGGGTGGATGGCAAAAACCAATTACCTTATGCCACTTAATACACTTTGCGAACTAACATATAAAAGTCTTCTGAGAATTCATTAAAGCGCATCCATTTATCCCTGAGCCTGGACTTCGTGTCGTTTCTCTACTCGTCCATGGGGAAAACAGCGACAGTGGATCACTCTTCCATGGAGTGCAGTCCTTCAGGGACAGGATGCTCCAACAGGGGCTCCTCTTTCCACAGGCCTCCCACAGGTTCACAGCCTTCTCTCAGGCATTCATCTGCTCTCGCATGGGCCTCCTCCATGTGCTTCAGGTGGATCTCTGCATCCCTGTGGATCTCCATGGACTGCAGGGGCACAACTGCTTCGCCATGGTCTTCATCATGAGCTGCAGGGGAATCCTGGCTCCGGCGCCTGGAGCACCTCCTCCCCCTCCTTCTTCACTGACCTTGGTGTCTGCAGAGTTGTTTCTCTCACATCTTCCCATGCTGCTCTTCTCTGGCCGCAATTGCAACTGCACAAAACCTTTTTGTTTTTCTTTCTTCTTAAATATGTTATCACAGAGGCGTTACCACAATTTCTAATTGGCCCAGCCTTGGCCTGCAGCGTGTCCATTTTTAGAGCTACCAGGGATTGGCTCTGCCAGATATGGTAGAAGCTTCTAGCAGCTTCTCACAGAAGCCACCCCTGTAGTCCCCCCCACTAACAAAACCAGGCCATGCAAACCCAATACAGGGTCATACACCCAGCTTCTCAGCATCTCGCTGCATTGATATTGAATGATGTGCTCCCATATCTATTAGAAATGTTATTGTTGATGAGAACCAACTGGAATCAGAATGCATGGGCCATTTTTATGTATGCATTGATAGGATTCCACCTGATGGATTTCCACTACAAACGGACCTGGGGGTGCTGGTTGACAGCCGGCTGGATATGAGCCAGCAGTGTGCCCAAGTAGCCAAGAAGGCCAATGGCATCTTGGCCTATATAAAGAATAGTGTGGTCAGCAGGACTAGGCAAGTGATTGTCCCCCTGTAGTGGTTTGAAGCAAATTATACAATACTTTTTTTGGGTTTTGTGAGATAAGCATTAAGAGAAACAACAAAGCAGGCACAAAACTTGACAGAATAGAAGAGATTTATTAACAGACTTAAGATAAAGAAGGCAACAACATGACAAACTTTTAGAACTCTTTCTCTCCCCCACTTTTCTCCTTTCCCAATTAGTATCACAATTTAGGAAAGGGAGGAAAAAAAGGGGTTCTCCCTCTTTTTTTTACGTGGTTTTACAAACTGCTACCATTTGCAGGTTTGCTTAGAATTGCACAATCTCTGCTAAGGTGTAACACATCTCTTTTTGGAGCCTTTTTACAGCTTTTCTTTTAACTGTAAAACACAGGCTTCCACATGGGGTTATTGAACATAAGGCTTTTCTTTGCTACCAGGTTTTAAAAGCCTCTTTCTGCTATATATATATCCTGGCATCGGCACTCTTTCAACCTTTTTACAAACTACACGAGAAAAAAAAGAAACGTCTATTCCCCATAAGAGACAAACAGTTTGTAACATTACAGTTTCATACCACGGTGAGGGAAGGAGATTTTTAAGCTCCGCGCGAAACCACGCAGCGCCGCTCTCATAGCTTCGTCCCACGTGATTTCGCTTTCTCTYTCTCTCGGGTTCCGAAGGCCGCCATGTTGGGGGGTGTTACCTGCTGCTCCCTCTGCGCTGCCGGGTGCACAGTGTGGAAAAGAAGTGTCTTCTTCGGTTCGTCGCGGAGTATGCTGACCGCGCTGAAAGCTTCCACCGGCTCCCTCTTCCTCAGGATACCGCGTCGGATAACTTTAGCTCTATATAGCCAGCCATACTCACTTGCAGCTTAAGGTTTCTTTTCTACAATTTGAGTCCGTGCTGCGGCATTTGAAAGGGGAACAGGAGGCAGAGAGGCCGGGGCAGGGGCGCCTGCCCCAGCCCCGAGGGGGCCCGGGGCTCCGGGGCGTCCACCCCTCCTCCCTCTCTCCGTCCTGCACCAAACCGGAACGGAGAAACTTTCTTCCTCCCCCCCCCAAAAAACCCGCCTTCCTCAGGGTTTAAATATGTGAAATTGAGAGAAGCGTGATTGGCTTAAGGAAGTGCCTGTCAATTCGGGTCAAACCACGACACCCCCATACTCGGCACTGGTGAGGCCATACCTTGAATACCATGTTCAGTTAGGGCCCTTCACTTCAAAAAGGGCATTGAGGTGCTGGAGTGTGTCCAAAGAAGGGCAATGAAGCTGGTGAACGGTATACAAAACATGAGGAGAAGCTGAAGGAACTGTGGTTGTTACATCTGGAGAAGAAAAGGCTCAGGGGGGACTTCATCACTCTCTACAACTACCTGAAGGGAGGTTGTAGTGAGATGGGAGTCAGTCCCTTCTGCCATGTCTCAAGTGAAAAGACGAGAGGAAATGGCCTTCAGTTGTGTCAGAGTGGGTTCATATTAGATATTAGAAAAGAAAATTCACTGAAAGGGTGGTTAGACATTGGAATAAGTTGCCCAGGGAGGTGGTGGAGTCACTGTCTCTGGAAGTTTTCAAGACATGTCTGGATGTGGCACTTGGGGATAAGGTTTAGAGGTGATTATGGTGATGATGGGTTGACAGTTGGACTAGATGATCTTGAAGATCTCTTCCAACCTTGATGATTCTGTGACTCTGATATTCCCAAGCAGTCAGCTCATAATGATTCAGCTGATGATCATCATACCAAAGCCTCTGGAAAGAAGTGGTGGGTAAATCCCTGTATATTGGGTCTTTCCTTGAGATTGGAGGGTAGGACAATCTTCCTCTTCTGCTTTATCAAAAAGCAGAGCTGTTTTAAGGATCACAGAATTTCCGACAGACAGGAGAGTGGAGAATATTTTCTCAGAGCTGTAAAAATTAATTGGGAAGGGTGGGCACATAGACACATCTCAGTTCCCAGCTATGCTGTTAAGGGGCATCTGAAGGCCACAGAATCTGTGTGTCCCCATTCCTTTCCACATGCACTGGGTTCCCAAAGTAGTTACAGGGTGGAAAGCAGAGACTTGTCAAACTTTCAAGATGTCAGAGGTGTTGACTGTGGCAAAGGAAGCTACATTTCCTAAGGTTCTACCAAGGGCGTGTTTGTACCCAGCACCCAGATCCATTGCTCAGGGTGTAAGTGCACAGTTGTCTGGAGCTATTTCCTACCACAGTGAGTGTGGGCAGGTGATGAGTGTAAAAAGACTGTTGACCTGATGCATTATGGCAGATTTTGTGTTTCTTGCTTAGTACTGCCAAAAGGAAAGAGGGGATTTTCATGGGTTGTTTTAAACAGAGAAAGCTAAAAACCCTACTGAGCACGCCATGTTCCTTAAATCCCTGATTTCAGTTTAAAGTGATTTCAGCTTCTCTCTGTGCCCCTGCATACTGAGGATTCACAGCACTCCTGCTCCATGAAGGTTCACTGGAACTATTTTCTGATGTTCAGAAATGACACACTGTACACACTGTAGGACACAGCTGTACCTAGCAAGAGGGCAGAGTTTTCAAGGCCCATCATGTTAAGCCTATAGAAAAAAACAAATAAGGAACTGCCCCACCATTTGAATGCTGTGGCTACCCATACCCAATTAAGCTCTGAGCATGTGGGGAGAAAACTGATTAAACTCTGGCCTCAGCCAACTGTTCATACAGTGGCCTGATTGAATGTATTTTTTTTCCCTAGGAAGGAAGAAATAAGGAGGCCTCAGGAACAAAAAAACCCCTTAAATGTATTTAAACCTAGAGCCATTTAGAACCTCTACAGCCACATCTCAGGACTTGCCTTTTGATTGGGAGTGTTGTGTTCTGCTCCCAGTGAGCAGAGAGAAATCACAGACAATTTACTATCCATTTCTGCACTTTCACGTGGGTACAAACAACGTCACAACAAAAAATCTAAGATCAATCAAAGGAGACTTCAGAGTCCTGGGAAGAATAATAAAATATGCCACAGCACAGGTAGTGTTTTCCTCAATCCTGTGGGATTTTCCTCAGTAATGGGGAGAAACTTTGGAAGAAACAGGTGAGCCTAGGATATCAATACCTGCCTGCAGGACTGGTGCCTGCACCAAAATGTTGGGGTTTTAAACAATGGAATAGCCTTCGAGAGGCAAGGGATGCTGGGTCTTGATGGGATCCACACATCCAGATGGAGAAAACACATCTTTGGACATGAGCTGATGGGGCTGATCGAGAACTAGAATTGATGGGGGAAGGGGATACCAACAGGAGAGCTGAAGGTAAGACAAGGGTTGGCATGGCATCGCCTGAGGGTAGAGATGCTAGTGGGAACATTTATGCTGCTCCTGGGAGCATGGAGGGCTCAGGAGCACATCTGAGCTGCTTGTACACCAACACATGCAGTATGAGAAACAAACAGGATGAATGGGAAGCATTGGTCAGTTCCCAGAGCTATGATGTCATTGGTGTTAGTGAGACTTGGTGGAATGAGTCCCATAACTGGAGTGCCAGGATGGAGGACTACAGGCTGTTCAGGAAGGCTAGGCAGGGCAGGTGAGGTGGAGGAGTTGCACTGTATGTGAGAGGTATGACTGTACAGCCATTACAGTTAGGGATGATATGGTTGAGAGCCTCTGGGTGAGGATTAGGGGGATGGAAAACAAGGCAGTTCTCATGGTAGATGTCTACTATCGATTACCCAGCCAGGTGATGATACTGATGAGTTAGTCTACAGGCAATTAGGACAAATCTCTGGATTGGTAGCCCTTGTCCTTATGGGAGATTTCAACTTTCCAGGCATCAACAGGGAATGCCATTCTTCTGTGACAAGAAAGTCTGTAAAATTCCTGAAGTTTGTGGAAGATAACTTCTTGTCTCAGGTACTCAGTGAACCAACTAGGAAAGATGCCCCCCATGACTTGTTTGTGACTAGAGAAGGACTTGTGGGAGATGTGATGGTTGGTGGTTATCTTGGCCACAGTGATCACAAAACCGTTGAGGTTAAAATTTTCGGTGTAATGAGAAAAAATGTCAGCAGAGTTGCTACCCTGGATTTTGAGAGAGCAAACTTTAGGCTACTCAGTGAGCTATTTAGCAGAGTACCGCAGGAATCTGCTTTTTTGTACCGAGGAGTCCATGAGTGCTGGTCAATCTTTAAGAACCACCTTTTAAATGTACAGGAGCAGGCAATCCCACTGTGTCCTAAGTCAAGTAAGCAGAGCAGAGGATCAGCTTGGTTGAACAGGGAACTCCTCCTGGAGCTCAAAGGGAAAAAAAATGGTATGATCTCAGGAAGCGAGATCAGGCTTCTCAGGAAGATTACAGAGCTGTGGTTAGTATATGTAGGGAGAAGACACAAAAGGCCAAAGCTCAATTAGAGTTGAAACTGGCCAGTGTTATGTCAGACAACAAGAAAGGCTTTTTAAAATATGTTAATAACAAGAGGAGGTGTAAAGAAAACATTGGACTGTACTTGTTAAAGATGGTCATCTGAATAATAGGGATGAAGAAAATGCAGAGGCATTAAATGGGGTTTTTTTGCCTCAGTCTTTAATGATACTGATAGCCCCATCCTCTGAGTTGGAGGGCCATGACTGTGGGAATAGTGCCTTCCCATCTGAGGACACTAAAACTGTAAATTACCAGCTGTATCAGCTGAATGTTCATAAGTCCATGGGGCTTGATGGGATTCATCCCAAAGTTCTGAAGGAGCTAGAGGATGTTATGGCAGGACCCCTCTCAATCATCTACTAAAGGTCTTGGGAGTCTGGGGAGGTGCTTGCTGACTGGAAGCTAGCCAATATTATTCCAATTTATAAGAGGGGCATGAAGGAAGACCCAGCAAACTACAGACCTGTTAGTCTAACCTCAGTACCTGGAAAATTTATGGAGAAGATCATACTGGGTGCTACCGAAAGGTATTTAAAGAACAATGCAATCATCAGGCACAATTAATGGGTTTACAAAGGGAAAGTCCTGTTTAACTAATTTGATATCTTTCTATGATAATATCAATTGCCTAGTGGATGAAAGGAAGGCAGTGGATGTAGTTTTTCTTGATTGT
Organism: Parotia lawesii; assembly: GCA_003713295.1. Classification (NCBI taxonomy): domain Eukaryota; kingdom Metazoa; phylum Chordata; class Aves; order Passeriformes; family Paradisaeidae; genus Parotia; species Parotia lawesii. The sequence continues at coordinate 71,809 of RAHM01000687.1, forward strand.
AGTAAGGCCATTGATACTGTCCCTTACAGCGTCCTTCTGGACAAGTTGTCCAACTGTGAGATGAGCAGGTTTACAGTGCACTGGGTAAAGAGCTGGCTGAAGGACAGAGCTCAAAGGTTTGTAGTGAATGGAGCTACATCTGACTGTCAATCAGTCACCAGTGGTGTTCCTCAGGGCTCAATTCTAGGGCCAGTCCTGTTCAATATCTTTATCAATGATCTGGATGCAGGAGTTGAATGCACCATTAGCAAGTTTGCTGATACCAAACCGGGAGTTGCTGTTGATTCTCTCAAGGGACAAGATATCTTGCTCTAGATAGACAGGAGCATTAGGTTATGATTAATAGGATGAAATTTAACAAGTCAAAATGCCAGATTCTGCACCTGGGATGGAGTAATGCTGGGCACAAATATAAAGTGGGAGAGGAGTGGCTGGAGAGCAGCCCTGCAGAAAGGGATCTGGGGGTGCAGATCAATAGCAAGCTAAGTAGGAGTCAGCAGTGAGCCCTGGCAGCCAAGAGGGCAAACTGCATCATGGGGTGCATCAAACACAATATAACCACTCAGTCAAAAGAGGTGATTATACCGATGTATTCAGGGTTGGTACAGCCATACCTTGAGTCCTGTGTGTAGTTCTGGGCCCTACAATTTAAGGAGGATGTTAAGGTCCTTGAATGTGTCCAGAGGAGGGCAACAAAGCTGGTGAAAGGGCTGGAAGGCATGTCCTGAGAGGAGCAGCCAAGGATGTTGGGCTCATCTAGTTCGGAAAAAAAGATGCTGAGGGGCGATGTCATTGCTCTCTCCATCTTCCTGAGGAGGGGAAGTGGAGAGGGAGGTGCTGCATTGGGTTTGCATGGCCAGGTTTTGGCAACCGGGGGGCTACAGGGTTGGCTTCTGTGAGAAGCTGCTAGAAACTTTCTCCATGTCTGGCAGAGCCAATCCCTGGTAGCTCCAAAGACGGATGTGCCATGAGTCAAGGCTGGGCCAATTAGAAATGGTGGTAATGCCTCTGTGATAACATGAAGAAGAAGAAGAAGAAGAAGAAGAAGAAGAAGAAGAAGAAGAAGAAGAAGAAGAAGAAGAAGAAGAAGTTGTTATTACGCAACTGTAATAGAGGCCAGAGAAGAGCAGGGTGAGAATATGGGAGAAGAATAACTCTGCAGACACCAAGGTCAGTGAAGAAGGAGGGGGAGGAGGTGCTCCAGGCACCAGATCTGGGATTCCTCTGCAGCCCATGGTGAAGACCATGATGAAGCAGTTGTGCCACTGCAGTCCATGGAGATCTGTGGGGGTGCAGAGATCCAACTGCAGCCTGTGGAGGAGGCCCATGCGAGAGCAGGTGGATGCCTGAGAGGAGGCTGTGAACCTGTGGGAGGCCCGTGGAGAGAGGAGCCCCCGCTGGAGCATCCCATCCTTGAAGGACTCCACTCCGTGGAAGAGTGACCCATGCTGCAGCAGTTTGGGGAGGACTGTTGCCCGTGACATGGACTTGCGTTGGAGAATTTTGTAGAGAATTGTCTCCCATAGGAGGGACCCCACAGTCGAGCAGGGGAAGGACTCCTGAGCAGTGGGAGAAACAACGTGTGATGAACTGACCATAACCCCCATTCCCTCTCTTCCTGTACTGCTGGGGGAGGAGGTGGAGCTTGGAAGGAGGGAGGGGTGGGGGGGAAGGTGTTTTTAAGATCTTATTTTACTTCTCATTATCCTGCTCTGATTTTGTTACTAATAAATTCAATCAGTATCTCTAATTTGAGTCTGTTTTGCCTGACAGTATTTGGTGAGTGATCTCTCCCGGTCCTTAACTCATGAGCCCTTCATTATGTTTTCTCTCCCCTGTACAGCTGTGGAGGGGAGTGATAGAGAGGCTTTGTTCGGTACCTGGCATCCAGCCAGAGTCAACCCATTACGGATGCTGATCTCTCCTCCCTGGTGTCCACTGACAGGATGCATGGGAATGGTTCAGAACTGTGCCGGGGAGGTTTAGACTGGATGTTAAGAAGCATTTCTTTGCCAAGAGGATGGTCAAAGACTGGAAAAGGCTTCCTAGAGAGGTGGCTGATGCCCCAAGCCTGTCAGTGTTCAAGGCATTTAGACAATGCCTTTAATGACGTGCTTTAACTTTTGATCAGGCCTGAATTGGTCATGTAGTTGTACCAGATGATCATTGTAGATCTCTTCCAACTGAAATATTCTATTCTATTCTATTCTATTCTATTCTATTCTATTCTATTCTATTCTATTCTATTCTATTCTATTCTCATAATCTGGCCCAGGGCTGGTGACACTACATAGCTGAGATTTTGATGTTGGGGTCAGAACTGAATGCATCAGTCTAGGGAAGCTTGCAAAAACCGACAAAATTGCCAAGTGAATTTTAATAGCAAAAGCCTGTGATGGATCTCAGTGTGCTCATAGGCTTTCATAAGCAAAAGGCTAATTAGTCAAGTAAATGTTTTTCTGGGTGGACGAGCTATAGAGAGAAATGCATCCATTCAGTACGCACAGAAGCAGAGCGTGTTCATGCAAAGAGGGAGCTTCAGCCAAGCTGTCTTCTCACAGCCAGGGATTGTTCATTGCTACAGAATGTATATGAAGTGATGGGAAATATGGATGGGAAATAAGACAGTGCCTTGATGCTCCTGGACCAGGGATAGATGCATGCTGGCACTGCAGATGCTGTCTCTGGCCTACTTCAGTTTCATTTTGGTTCCCTTTTACTCTTTGGAGGAAATGGACCTGGCCCATGCATGCAGTGGTGATTGCCCAGACTCTGATGGTTCTTTGTGATCCCTCTGCTCTAGTCATGAGTCTGTTTTGAAGCGATAGCATGTTCCCCTGTGGGTTCTGCTGTAGAGGAACAGTGCTGCTGAGGCAGAAAAGCATAATTACAAACCTTGGAGATGGATTCCTGGTGTGGACTGGCATTGTTAAGGACTCTGCTGGTGTGTCCTTAATCATCCCCACCTCCAGGGGCAGGGGCAGGGGCAGGGGCAGGGGCAGGGGCAGGGGCAGAGGTGCAGTCTCTACCAGTTTCCAGACCTCTCTAGTCACTAGGGGGAAAGGAAGACACATCTCCAGGGATGGACTTGTCTCCTTTTAAGATGAGTGTCTAAGGCAGAATGGAATAAATCACTCTGAAAATCATCTTCCTCTTCTGTGGTGGTCTAGGAAGGTGGTCTATTTGTTTGCTCTAGAGCCCAGCTTTGAGATTGTTCTAGCAGACTCCTCTGGTCCAGGACCAGAGTCCAGATCCTCAAAGGCACCTCAGAACATTTCTCACCTCCTGTTGCTCATGCACATGGATGTCTAATGTCACTGGAAGGTTATCCACAAGGAGAAGCTACAGTCAGCATATCAACTTCTAAGACAAGTAGGGTCTGGTTTTCATTTAAAGAGTTTAAGTACAATTTTAACAGTTTGAGCCTGAGCTAGTCCAGGTGGCCAGGCCCTTTCCCTGCTATGTGAACTGCTGGCTGTGTGTTCCTTCAAGTGCTAGACTGCACCAGCACAGGAGGCAATATCTGGCCACTGCACCATCATTTACCATAACATGTCTAATCCCATGCCTTCCTGCAGCCAGCAGATTGGGGCTCTGTCATGTGAAAAGGGGAGTCTTCCTTGCCCCTTAGTGTGGGAAGATTTACTCAACCCTTAGTGTTTAATTTGTCTGTCAGCATCCCAGGAAAGTCAAGACCCTTGTGCCTGACCAGTCTGTCAGCATCCTGTTAGGGGGATCCTTCACTGAGTCGTCCTACTGCACTGGAGGATGATTCGACTAACTTAGTCAGGGTAACACACCAACAGCATAAGGGAGACCCCTCAGCAGGTCTTCCTTTTTATTAGTGTGAAAAACGAGGTTCACTCTCCTGTTAGGATTGAAAAGTTAAATAAAGGACAATAAGGGACAGAGATAATAAAGCAAAATTCACAGTGCTGGGTGCTTTGGCGCTCAGCCAAGAGCACACCTGCTACTTCGGAGACGCCCTTTACATACACATCAGTCTATTACCTATTCATAAACAATTATGCATATTCATATTTTTATACATATTCAAACTTTTCTTAGGAACTGCTTAGCATGGCTCCTCCTTGGGTCCGCCTTTTTAGAGCATGCGCATTTCTTGGCTGTGGTTTTAGTCC
>RAHM01000688.1:0-12324 GCA_003713295.1 Parotia lawesii
CCCAGTGGCTCCCAGTGGCTCCCAGTGGCTCCCGTTGCAGGTTTGGGCGCAAGGCCATGTTGATGTGGTCCTACCTGCAGCTGGGGGTGATGGGGACGTGCACGGCCTTCGCCCCCAACTACGCCTCCTACTGCGTCTTCCGCTTCGCCGGCGGGATGGCGCTGTCCGGCTTCGGCCTCAGCATCGCCTGCCTYGGTGAGGGGACACGGGGACAGTGCTCGGGGCTGGGGACAGGGCCGTGGCCACGGAGGGGGACAACCCAACGGTCATGGGTGGGGACAAGCCAATGGTCATGGGTGGGGACAACCGTGGATAAGAATGTCCCAATGGCCAGGGATGGGGACATCCAAGTGGCCAGGGATTTGGACATCACTGTGGCCATGGGTGGGGTCACATGGTGTGGACACGTCTGACCACGCGGGGGTGGCCGCGCTGACCAGGAGGGTGCCAGCACTGTGGGGACGCCCCGAGTGAGTCGTGTCCCCGTGTCCCTGGCAGTGGTGGAGTGGATCCCCACGCCGTACCGCGCCATCACCGTGGCCATCACCGGCTTCGCCTACACCCTGGGCCAGATCATCCTGGCCGGGGTGGCCTACGCCGTCCCCCACTGGCGCTGGCTCCAGCTCTCCGTGTCCCTGCCCTTCTTCGTCTTCCTCCTCTACTCCTGGTAGGACGTTGGGCCCCTCGGGGAGGCCCTGGGGACGCAGGGGGGYGCTGGCCGTGCCTCAGTTTCCCCTCGCTGGCTGCAGGTGGTTGGCGGAGTCGGCGCGGTGGTTGGTGCTCTCGGGCAAGGCCGACAGGGCGGTGAAGGTCCTGCAGCGCGTGGCCACCTTCAACAACCGCAAGGAGGAAGGGGAGAAGATCACGGTCGAGGTCCGGTGGCCCCGCGGTGGGGGTGGGGTGGGGGTGGTTTCCAGCCCCCCAACGTCTCCCGTTTCTCCTCTCCCAGATGTTGAAGTCCAACATGAAGGAGGAGCTGGCGGCTCTGAAGTCGTCCTACACCGTCTCCGACCTGGTCCGGACCCCCGTGATCCGCCACATCTTCTTCTGCCTCTCCATCGTCTGGTGGGGCTGGGGGCGAGGAGGGCGGGAGAGAGGGATGGATGGAGGGATGGAGGGATGGATGGAGGGCTGGATGGATGGATGGATGGATGGAGGGATGGATGAGGGATTGAGGGATGGATGGATGGAGGGATGGATGGAGGGATGGAGGGTTGGATGGATGGATGGATGGATGGATGAGGGATGGATGGATGGAGGGATGGATGGATGGTTGGATGGATGAGGGATTGAGGGATGGATGGATGGGTGGATGGTTGGGTGGATGGTTGGGTGGTGGGTTTGTTGGTTTGTCGGATGGTCGGAGACATGGATGGGGAGTCGGGTGGATGATGGACAATGGATGGAGGGATGGAAGGGTAGATGGACAGATGGTTGGAGAACTGGTCAGACTCGCAGATGGACGAAGGGAAGGATGGACACCTGGACACCCAACCAGTGGCCACACCCATCCAACTGCCTCCCAACCCTCCCCTCCCCCACCTGCCATCCCTGTCCTGTCCCAGGAAGGTGACATCACCTCAAGGTCCCCCCTCTCCCACCTCGCTCCAGGTTCTCCATCAGTTTCTCCTACTACGGCTTGGCCATGGACCTGCAGAACTTCGGGGTCAGCATTTACCTCATCCAGGTGATTTTTGGCGCCGTTGACTTCCCGGCCAAGGTGGTGGTGACCGTGTCCCTGAGCTACGTCGGCCGGCGGCTCTCGCTCACGGTGGCCTTGTTCTTGGCGGGGCTGGTCATCGTGGCCAACATCTTCGTGCCCACAGGTGGGTGTGGAGGGGGGGTCTCCTGCATGAGTCCAACCGACCACCGGAGTCCCCAGCCCGTCACGTGTCTTCATCCGTGTTTCCATCCCTATCTCCAACCGCCGACCTCCCCCTCCCATCCCTACATCCTCCCTCCCTCCCCCGTCCCCACCTGCCCGAGGTGTCCCCACCTGGTGGCCGAGCCGCGGTGTCCCCGTGTCCCCCCACCTGGTGGCCGAGCCGCGGTGTCCCCGTGTCCCCGCACCTGGTGGCCGAGCCGCGGTGTCCCCGTGTCCCCCCACCTGGTGGCCGAGCCGCGGTGTCCCCATGTCCCTCCAGAGCTGCAGACGGTGCGCACGGCGCTGGCCGTCATCGGCAAGGGCTGCCTGTCCGCCTCCTTCAACTGCGTCTTCCTCTACACCACCGAGCTCTACCCCACCCCCATCAGGTATCGCCCGGCCCCACGTCCCCGCGGTGGGGCAGGTCCCTGTCACCCCTCCCCGCACACYCCCAGGGTGGCCCGCGCCCCCCGTGACCCTCCCGGCGTCGCAGGCAGACGGGGCTGGGCTTCGGCAGCACCATGGCGCGCGTGGGCGGCATCGTGGCGCCGCTGGTGAAGATGATGGACGAGTACTACCCCTTCCTGCCCCCCGCCGTCTACGGGGTGGCCCCCGTGGTGGCGGCCGTGGCGGCCGCGTTCCTGCCCGAGACCCTCAACACGCCGCTGCCCGACACCATCGAGGAGGTGGAGAACAGGTGGGTGGGAGGGATGGGAGGGAGGGATGGTGGGCGGATGTTGGATGGATGATGGTTGGATGGATGGTGGATGAGGGTTGGAGGGACAGTGGATGCATGGTGGACAATGGATGGTTGGATGGATGGGTGATGGTTGGATGATGGCCAATGGATGGATGATGGACAATGATGGACAATGGATGGGTGATGGATGATGATGGCCAATGGATGGATGATGGACGATGATGGCCAATGGATGGATGATGGACGATGATGGCCAATGGATGGATGATGGACGATGATGGCCAATGGATGGATGATGGATGATGATGGCCAATGGATGGATGATGGACAATGATGGACAACCCCAACCATGGAGAGGTTCAGGGTCAAGGGACCCCCGGCTGCATTGAGGGACAGGCGGATGTGGGTGTTGGCAGAAGAACGAGCGCTGTGATTGGCTGAATGCCTGGCCTGGGCCACACCCCCCTATCCCATGACCCTCCTCCTCCTCCTCCTCCTCCTTCTTTTCATCCCTCCAGGTCCAAGCGGACGCGAGCAGGTGACCCCAAGGAGAAGATCGCGCTCCAGCCCCAGGACGGGCCCCCCCTGAAGGAGGCCTGAGGGACCCCGGGGGTGGGCACAGCGCCCCAGCCCCGGCCACCAGCGGCCACCACCCTGGGGGTCCCCACAACTTGAGTGGGGACGGGGGAGAACTCGGTCATGACCGGTGACCTCCCGTTGAGGCGGGGACGTCCGGGCAGGAATAAAGCAGCTCTGCTGGGGACACGTCTCGGGGTCTTATCTGAGCCCCCCGGGTCACCCCCGACAGCCACGTCCAAGGTCACCTCCAGTGGGACAATGTCCAGGAATTGCGTCCCCGAGGTCACTTCCGATAAGGGGACAAACAAGAACCCCTTTTTTTGGAGGTCACCTCCACAGGAGGACACCCCACACCTCGTCCCCACCGATGAGGTGGCGCCCAAGACCCCCATTTTTAATGACACCTCATARCCCCATCCAAGAGGAGCGAGAACCRCGTCCCCGAAGTCACCTCAGATAAGGTGGCACCAAGAACACCACGYTGGATGTCGCCTCCAACAGGACCATCCTCAGTGACCCCAAACCAACTCTTGTCCTGGTGGAGGCATCCCCCAAATCCCAGAGAAAGCGCGGAAGCACCTGGAGCTCCCGAATCCCACCCCGCCCCCTCCCAGCACCGCTGTGGTGCCCCTTCCCCGATTTCCGTCCCCCGAAGCCACCYCGGCCCTTGCTCCCATTGCTGATGTGTCCCTTGGCCCCATCAACCTCCCCATCAAAAATTAACCCCCGGTGGGGAATGCGCTGACCAAGGCAGGGCCACCTCTGTCAGCACCTTTCGGTCGCCTTTTGACCACTGAAATCGCTAAAATTTAACCCAAAGGTGCCGCCGAAGGCCGGACATTGGCCCAGGCCAGGAGACTTCCCCTCTACGCGATGCCCACCTTGATGCCCACCCAACCTCCCGCACGGCCYCTCTCCAAAACCTGCCTTTTCCCCTCAAAAAAACAACACTGAAAAATAATAATTTTTWAAAAAYTTAAGTATTCCTTGTCTTCCTGCCCCAAATTGCTCCAGTTTTGCCCCGCTTTGGGGGACTTTTGCCCCTAAAATACCTTTTTTTTCCCTGGACACCTTTGTGCTGCATTTTTGCCTTTTCYCGCTGGAAAACCACCAAAAAACCCCTTGGAGATGTGAAACATTAACCCAAGCCACCTGTGGGCCGGGTTATATAGGAGACCACCATCCGGCSCTGGTGGAGGGAGGACACCGCGTGGGGCAGGGAGGCATTTTTGGGGTGAAACCCCTGAAATCCGGGGCTCTGCATGGCTGCGGGGCGTTCCCGGGCCCTGGCGGTGGCAGGATGGCTTTCGCCAGCCTCCTGGAGCACGTGGGGGGCATGGGGCGCTTCCAGGTGGTCTTGATGCTGCTCCTGTCCCTGCCCATGTTCATGATGGCCAGCCACAACCTCCTGCAGAACTTCACCGCCGCCACCAGCGACCACCGGTGCCGCCTGCCCCCCGAGGCCAACGCCACCGGCCTCGACCCGGAGGCCCTGCTGAGGGTCTGGGTCCCCCGCGGGGAGCRGTGCCAGCGCTTTGTGACACCCCAGTGGTGGCTTTTGGAGGCCAACGGTTCAGCGCCCAACAGCTCCTGGCCGGAGACGGAGCCGTGCGGCGATGGTTGGATCTACGACCGCAGCGTCATCGCCAGCACCATCATCACTGAGGTGGGACGGCGGTGAGGGGGCTTCGGGGGGGTCTGGTGGGCTTTTCACCCAATCCCATGGGCGGGTCCCACCTGGAGGCGCCGATGAAGGGTCCGCTGCCAACACAATGTTGACCTCTCCCAACTGGAGCATCTTCCCTGCTCAACCTTTGGCAGAGGCGCTCAACGCCGGGAAGCCCCGGGAGGGGAAGAGAGGGAGGGGGAGTTGAAGGCCATCAACAAGGGGGTCACAAGGGGGGTCGCAAGACCCTTGGATGGACCTTCCAACCATGGTGATGCTGGGAAGGGTGGCCAAGCGTTCGGCGTCACCTTTCCATCGCCCATTTGTTGACCTTACCGGCCACCACGGGCGGTTTTGGGGTTCAGAAGGCCAGAGGGGACCCCYCTCACCCCAATCTCTGTCCCACCCCGTGTCCTCGTCCCTCGGCAGTGGGACCTGGTGTGCAGCTCCCGGGGGCTCAAGCAGCTGGCGCAGTCGGTCTACATGGCCGGAGTCCTGGTGGGCGCCATCGTCTTCGGGGGGCTCTCGGACAGGTGAGGGGGGGCTCCTGCAGGTAGGTGGGGTGGCACTGGGGGGGTCATYTCACCCTCTCTGTCTCCTCTTCGCTCCTTCTTCCTCCTCTTTCTCCTCCTCATCCCCTTTTCCTCCTCATCCCCCTCCCTCTTCCTCACCTTCCTCACCCCTCTTCATCCTCACCTTCTTCCTCATCCCTTTTTTCTCCTCTTCACCCCCTCTTCCTTCCCCTGCCCTTTCTTCATCCTTCTTGTCTCCTCCTCMTCTTCCTTCTCCTCTTCCTCCTCCTCRCCCCCATTTCTTCCTCCTCACCCCCTGCTGCTCCTCCTCCTCCCGCCCAGGTTCGGCCGCCGCTCGGTGCTCACCTGGTGCCACCTGCAGATGGCCACCATGGGCACCTGCTCGTCCTTCGCGCCCACCTTCACCGTGTACTGCCTGTTCCGCTTCCTGACGGGCACGGCCTTCTCGGGCATCGTCCTCAACAGCGCCTCCCTCTGTACGTGACCCCGGGGCCCGGTGCCTGCCCTGGGCGTCGTCCTGGTGGCCTCCRTGTCCCCCCTGAACCTGTGGGAACCATCCCAGTGGTGTCCGTGTCCCCTGGGCGCCGTCCTGGTGGTCTCTGTGTCCCCCCTGAACCTGTGGGAACCATCCCAGTGGTGTCCGTGTCCCCTGGGCGCCGTCCTGGTGGTCTCCCTGTTCCCCCGGGGTACCTGTGGGCACCATCCTGGTGGTCTCCATGTCCTCTGGCCACCCTCCTGGTGGTGTCCCTGTCCCCTGGGGTACCCGTGGGCACTGCCGGGTGGTCTCCACGTGCCGTGTCCCGCAGCGCTGGAGTGGATGCCGACGCAGGCGCGGGCGCTGGTGGGCGCCTTCATAGGCTACTGCTACACCATCGGGCAGTTCCTCCTGGCCGGCATCGCCTTCGCCATCCCCGACTGGCGCCAGCTGCAGCTCGCGGTGTCCCTGCCCTTCTTCGTCTTCTTCCTCTACTCCAGGTGAGGAGGAGGAAGAGGAGGGAGGGAGGGAGGGATGGTGGGACATTGGGATGGAAGCAGAGATGGGCAGGGGGAGGTAGGGATGGATGGACAGTTGGAGTTATGGGTTGATGGAAGGACGGTGGGACAGATGGAATGATGGAGGGCGGAAGGAAAGGTGGACGAAGAGAAGGCCYCGGAATGGCTGGAAGGAGCAGTGGCCAGAGGGATGGGGGGACATTGCCTGTTGGGTGGAGGTGGGACAGTGACGATCCTCGGGCTCTTGCCCCCTCCCCTCCTGCGCAGGTGGCTGACGGAGTCGGCACGATGGCTCGTCATGGTGGGGAAGTCCCACCAGGCCCTGCGGGAGCTCCAGAAGGTGGCCAGGATCAACGGGAAGAAGGAGGAAGGGGACAAGCTCGACATAGAAGTAAAAGGCTCCAGCCGGGTCCCCCGGGGTGTCCCTGGGGTGCTTTATAGGGGTCCCTTAACTGTCCACCCCATGGACAACTGTCCATCCATGGCCATTTGTGTCCATCATCCCCTTAAGCATCCTGTCCCTCCATCCATTCATCTTCATCATCTCAGTCACCTCCACCATCTCCATCTCCATCTCCTCCGTCTCCATCTCCACCAATCCCATCCATCCCTTTCACCCATCCATGGATCCAACATCTCCATCCCACCATCCACCCGTGATCCTCCTCCCCCTCTTCCACCCGTCCTGCCCAGACCTTCCCCGGGACACGAGGGACCCCAGTGTCCCACCCCCATCCCAGAGCCCCCCCGTCCCTCCAGACCCTGAAGTCCCACATGGAGAAGGAGATGACGTCGTCAAGGGCCCGCCACACCGTGGTTGACCTGGTCCGGACGCCGGTCGTGCGCCGCATCTCCTTGTGCATCTGCTTCGTGTGGTACGGCCGGCGGTGGAGGACGCCAACGGGTGGTCGTCCATCCCTCCCAAGTCTTCGACCCCCCCACGCCACCCCACCCCTCCCCACAGGGGACATTTTCACCCCCTCTCCCCCCTCGCGGCCCAGGTTCTCCACCGGCTTCTCCTACTACGGGCTGGCCATGGACCTGCAGAACTTTGACTTCGACATCTACGTGATCCAGCTGATCTTCAGCGCCGTGGACATCCCGGCCAAGCTGGTGTCCATCCTCACCATCACCTACGTGGGGCGCCGCTTCACCCAGGCYGCCACCCTCATCCTGGGCGGCTTGGCCATCCTGGCCAACATCTTGGTGCCACAAGGTGAGGCCGGGGGTGGTGGCAGTGGTGTCCCCTCATCTCCAACCTCCCTGGGAGGGCCCAGACGAGCTCAACCCATCAATGGGATTCCCAGGTTGGGTCGTTTAAGCTTTTTGTGGGGGATTTGCCCCAAATCCTGGTGTTTGGGGTCTTCTCTTCTCAAGTGAACTCAGCCCAAGTAGGGACACTGAGGTGACTCCCAGGTGTCCTGTTGTCCCCACAGACCTTCGGACACTCCGGACAGCCCTGGCCGTCTTCGGGAAGGGTTGTTCGGCCGCGTCCTTCAACTGCGTCTTCCTCTACACGGGCGAGCTCTACCCCACCGTCATCCGGTAAGGAGAGGGCGTGGCTGGGGGGGCGTGGGTGGGGTGGCCGTGACAGGGGGGTCCCTCAGGTGCCCTCAGGTGCCCTCAGGTGCCCTCAGGACCTCCGGGTGTCCCACAGGCAGACGGGCATGGGCCTGGCCAACACCATGGCGCGGCTGGGCGGCATGGTGGCCCCCCTGGTGAAGATAGCGGGCGAGCTCTTCCCGGCGCTGCCCTTCATCATCTACGGCGCCGCGCCCGTGGTGTCGGGGCTGGTGGCCACCCTCCTGCCCGAGACGCGGAACATGGCCCTGCCCGAGACCGTGGAGGAGGTGGAGGGAAGGTGGGGATGAGGGAATGAGGGGATGGGATGGATGGATGGGATGGGGTGGGGTGGGATGGGATGGGATGGGATGGGATGGGATGGGATGGGGTGGGGTGGGGTGGGGTGGGATGGGATGGGATGGGATGGGAGGATGGATGGATGGATGGATGGATGGATGAAGGGATGGGATGGGGTGGGATGGGAGGATGGATGGATGGATGAAGGGATGGGATGGACGGGTGGTCCACCACAATGAAAACCCCCCCGTTCCCTCCAACCCCCCCTCATCCCTCGCTCCCCGCCAGGACACAATCCCAGAAGGACGAAGCCCAGCATCTCCAGGTCCCGCTCCAGCCCACCCAGTCCAGCAGCTCCGCAGGGCCCCGTTAGTGCCACCCCCCACCGGGGGGACCCTCGAGCCCCCAGCCCTCGATGCTCCTGCCGGATGAAGGAGCAGGATTTGGGGATGGAGGGGGTCCAACCCCCCCAAAGAGCAAAGGGACAACAGCGACCATGAGGGGACCCGGGTGCCCCCCAAAATCGCCGTGTCGAGGACGGTTCGGCCGTGCTGGAATAAAAAACAATAAAAGTAGAACTCGTGTGAAGCGCGGCCGGCGGGGGTGGGGGTGGGGGTTGTTTTCCCACGGCCGCGGGGGGTCCCGCGCAGCCGGACCCGTCCCGCCCCGAAGGAAAATACGGGAGCCAGCGGGACACCGCGGCCTCGGCACCGCGGGCCCCCCTCGCCGGCCCCTCCCCACCTCGGCCGGAGCTGCYGGGGATGGACAATCACGGGAGAGGTGCGGGAAGGATCGGGGATCCCGAGGATCAGGGGTCCCAAGGACCCACATTCCCAGCTCCTAGACATCCCAAAGACCCGGGATCCCGAGGACCAAGGGCTCCGGTGCCTGGATGTGCAGGGATCCAGGATCCCAGGGATCCCGATGGCGCGGGCATCCCAAGGATCCCGGCGTTCCGAGGACGTGGGGGTGCCACGGACCCAGATGTCCCAGGAGTCCCAAGGAGCCGCAGATCCGGAGGATCCGCGTGCCCGGACGCCCAGCCCACGCCATTCCCTCCCCTCCCCTGACCCGGCCAGGGACATTCCGGGTGCCCGGCTCCCCCCGTCACCCCCCAACCCCCCCATCCTGCCCACGCTCCGCTGCCCCCGCCGCCCTCCTGCCCGGGGTCCAAGGGGCTCCCAGGGACGCGGTTCAGGGCCCCCGGGACTTTGCCTCACCGATGATCCAGCACCGAGGGGCACAACGGGCCGGGGGGGGGGCCGGGGGGTCCCCAATGCCGGGGTCTGGGGGCTCCCAGGGCGGGGAAGAGGACGGAGAGGGTGGGATGGAGGGGGAGCYGCCGGGCGTCCCCGGGTGGGCCYGGYGTGGTCGGCACCGGYGTTTCCGCCCCGGGAGCGTCTCCACCGACCCATGGCGGGATCCGGAGTCAAACGTTAACCGGGACCGGGGGTGGCCTCAAATAGGAGCAGGGCCAGGCCGGGGGCAGGGCCGGGCCATGGGCAGCCGCGGGGCCGGGGCGCGGTAGCGGCCGGCAAAGGGCTCCGGGCAGCGGGATCTGGTGCTGGGAGAGGCCGGGAGGTGCCGGGAACRACGGACAGGTGAGTGATCAATAGACGGATCGATGGGCCGGTCATGGAGAGCCCAGAGGGGTCAGGAGAGAGATCAAAGCTCGATAGATGGATCAATAGAGAGAAGGGCTGATCAATAGAGAGATTATAGGTCTAGAGATTGATCAATAGAAAGATCAGAATAAATAAATCAACCAATAAAGGGATTAAAGGTCGATAAATCAATCAAGAGAGCAATTAAAGGTCAATAAATCAATCAATAGGAATATTACAGGCCAARAGACTGATCAACAGAGAAGTTAAGATCAATACATTGATCAACAGAATATAAATCAATAACTGGATCAGTAGACTGATCGATGGAGAAGGAGGTCGTTACTCTGGTGGATCATGGTTCAATAGATTCATCAATAGAAAAATAGAGACTGATCAGTTGATTGATTAATAGATTGGAGATCAATTAATTGGTAATAGAGATACACAGACTAACAGATGGATCAATAGAGACCCATCTAGATCAATAGATTGATCGATCGAGCCATCAAAAGATTAATAGATCAATCAATAGATCAATAGATCAGTAACAGAAATGTATAGATCAATAAACTAATACATAAAGAGATCATGGACTGATTATGATGAACACATTATAGATAAGGGCGGTCTAGTGATCAATAATTCATCGATAGAGAAAGAACTTGCTGSATTGATTGGCAGGGGGACGAAGAGTTTGATCAGCAGGTTGATTATCAGCAGATAATCGATTTATTGATAGGGTAAGGATCAATACGTGGGCAGAGACAGGAGTGGGCAGCGGAGAAACCCATTGATCCATCGATCGATTGATTGACCGAGGGGTGAAGGAGGGGCCGGGGGGGGCGGGGCCGAGGGAGGGAGGGACAGCATCCGTCCACCCCCGGACCRTCCTCTGGCCATTCTTTGACCACCCCTCGGTCCATCCCTGGATCCGTCCATCCCCTGACCATCCTCYGGCCATTCCTTGACCACCCCTCGGTCCATCCCTGGATCCGTCCATCCCCTGACCATCCTCTGGCCATTCCTTGACCACCCCTCGGTCCATCCCTGGATCCGTCCATCCCCTGACCATCCTCTGGCCATTCCTTGACCACCCCTCGGTCCATCCCTCAGCCTTTCCTCCTCCTCCTCCCACCCACAGCTGACCCGGGCCCCGTCCAGCTCCGGCCCCGCTCCGGCCATGTCCTTCGTGGAGCTGCTGGCCCGCCTGGGCGGGATGGGCCGCTTCCAGGTGACCTACGTGGCCGCGCTGGCCATCCCGCTGCTCATGCTGGCCAGCCACAACCTCCTGCAGAACTTCACCGCCGGCGTCCCCGAGCACCACTGCCGGCYCCGGCCCGCGGCCAACGCCACCCCCGCCGACGTCCCCCTCGTCGTGTCCATCCCCTCGGACGGCCACCGCCGGCCSCAGCGCTGCCGCCGCTACGTCGAGCCCCAGTGGCACCTCTTGGACGCCAACGGCTCGGCCAAYGCCGTGGCCAATGGCACGGCCACTGAGGCGGCCACCGAGCCGTGCCACGACGGCTGGACCTACCTGGACGGCATCTTCACCGACACCATCGTCACCGAGGTGAGGTGGGGGTGACCCCCAGACCCTCCCCAGGGTGGGGGGACCCCGCGGTGACCCCTGCGGTGACCCCTGTGATGACCCTGGTGGTGGCCCCCGTGGTGGCCCCCGTGGTGACCCCCGCGGTGACCCTTGTGGTGGCCCCCATGGTGACCCCGGTGTCCCCTCCCGGTGGCAGTGGGACCTGGTGTGCGAGTCCAAGAGGCTGCGGCAGGCGGCCCAGTCCATCTACATGGCCGGGATCCTGCTGGGCTCCGGCCTCTTCGGGGTCCTCTCCGACAAGTGCGTGCTGCCCCCGGCGCTGGACTGGGAGGAACTGGGATGAACTGGGATGAACTGGGAAGGGGGAGAGGGGTGCTGTGTCCTCTGCTCCCTCTGGCCCCTGCTGTCCCCAGGGTGGGTCTGTCCCAGCACGGCTCATCCCCCTCTGTTCCCGCATCACTCCCAGTGTTCCCAGTGCCCGTATTCTTCATCCCAGTGTTCCCAGTGCCTTGTGTGCCCGTCCCAGTGCCCGTGGCGCTGTCCCAGTGACTCCAGCACCCCGTGTCCCCCATCCCAGTGCCCATGTCCCCATCCTGATGTCTCCAGAATCCAACATTGTCCCATCCCAGCGCTCCCAGCACCCCATATCCCCCATCCCAGCGCTCCCAGTGCTCCCAGTGCCCCGTATCCCCCATCCCAGTGCTCCCAGTGCTCCCAGTGCCCCGTATCCCCCATCCCAGTGCTCCCAGTGCCCCATATCCCCCATCCTAGCGCTCCCAGTGCCCCATATCCCCCATCCCAGCGCTCCCAGCGCTCCCAGTGCTCCCAGTGCCGTGTCCCCGCAGGTTCGGGCGCCGGGCGCTGCTCACCTGGTGTTACCTGCAGCTGGGGGCGACGGGGGTGGGCACGGCCGCCGCCCCCTCCCTCCCCATCTACTGCCTGTGCCGCTTCCTCACCGGGCTGGCCATGGCCG
>RAHM01000688.1:34627-51042 GCA_003713295.1 Parotia lawesii
AATACTCCCCTATTATCCCCTAATTTTAGGGAATATTCCCTTATTATCCTGTTCTTAGGGAATACTCCCTTATTATCCCCTAATTTTAGGGAATATTCCCTTATTATCCTGTTCTTAGGGAGCGCTCCCCCGTTATCCCCGTTTTTAGGGAGCGCTCCCCCGTTATCCCCCGTTTTCCCCCAAATCCCGCCCCGACCCCGGTACAGACCCGCGCCGGCGCCGCTCCCGAGGCCCCGCGGGAAGGGGGGAAGAGGATCCCGGGGCGATGCCGGGAATCAGCCCCGGGAGCGCGGCCCCGGCAGGGCCCGGTCCCGGCGGCTCCGGGCAGGAAAATCCTGACGGTGCAGAATCCAGCGCCGCTAATCCCGGGATTAGCGCGGGATGGGACGGGACGGGCCGGGGCGGGGGCGGCCCCGGGCTGGCGGCGCAGAGAGGAGCCGGGGAAGGATCTTCCTTTGGAACCGGGGCCGGCGCGGGGCCCTCGGCCACGGAAAACCAGCGGGGTCGTCGGAAAAGGGGGGAATTGTCAGGGGAGAAGTGGGGTTGTAGGGGGGAAAAAAGGGTTTGTAGGGAAAAAGATGGATTTGGAGGGGAAAGGGTGGATTTGGAGGGGAAAGGGTGGATTTGTAGGGGGAAAGGTGGATTTGGAGGGGAAAAGGTGGATTTGGAGGGGAAAAGAGTGGGGTTGTGGGGAAAAAGGCGGATTTTTTTTAGGGAACAAAGATGGGGATGCAAGAAAAAAGGATGGATTTGTAGGGAAAAAGGTGGATTTGTAGGGAAAAAAGCCTCCGAAATGTGAATTCCCAGGCGAGGCTGAGGATGATGATGGGGACGAGCACTCCCGGCCGTCCCTGTTCCCACCCAAAATCGCCCTCCCTGACCCCAATTCCTCCCCCCCGGCCGCTCCCGCTTGGCTGGGCCGGGACAAAGGCTGGGAATGTTCCGGGAGCTGCRTTCCCTTTGTGCTGGGGACAACGAAATCCCCGGGAAAAGGGGTTTGCAACGGCGGCGATTCCGTCCCCAAAACCCCTTTTCACGGCATTTTGGGGGATTTTTTTTCCCAGGCGAAGCCACGGCGCTCCCCATTCCCTGCGGGGGAGATGCGGAACAGGTGGAAAATGGGCTGGAAAAGGAGGAAAACCACGAGGAAACCTCCCGTGAGTAACTCATTTCCGGGAGTTTCCAGCATCCGGCAGCTCCGGGCATCCCTAAAAATCCAACAGAATCCAGGTGACCCCAGAAGGAAGAGTCAGGAATGAGGAAAATGGGGAAAAACGGGAAAAAAGGGAATGTTTTCCCCAGGATCTGAGTGGGAGGAGCCCCAAGAGAGGCTCCCAGGGCTCTGACCCCACGGAATCGCCTGAATCAGCGGATTCGATTCCCACGGAGGAAAATTTGAGGAATTTTTCCCTGTTTCCATCAATTCCGGTTTCAAGGCAGGAAGCTCTGTTCCTTTTCCACCTGTTTTTGGCAATTTAAGGTTTGGATTGGAAGGAATTTGGGCTCTTTTCGCCTGTCCTCAGCACATTCCGTCTCAGGACAGGAAAATTTGGGCTTCAGTGCATCCAAGGTTTTCATTTCCTGCCGGTTTTCGGCAATTCAGGCTTTGGCTCAGGAAAAATTTGGGATCTTTTCACCTCTTGCCAGAAATTTCTGCCTCACAACCTGGAAATTCCATTCCTTTTCCGCCTGKTTTTTGGAAATTCCTACCTCAATGTGAATTTTTTTTCCCCTTTTCCTCCCATTTTCAGCCCCTTGAGGGGCCCTTTCAGGACCTCAAAATTTGTTCTTTTCCCTGCCTGTTTTCCATTTWAAAAAAAAAAAAAAAAATCCTCCCTTTCTGCCCGTGCCCAGCATTTTGGGCTTTGCCACACAAAAATTTGGGGGATTTTGGTCAATTTTTCAGCAATTCCGGCTCCACCCGAGCAGCCCTTCCCCATCCCGAAYAATTCCATCCCCCTTTTCCAGCAGCGGCGATGGAATTAAACCCCTTTTCCCACGGGAATGGCCCGAGGGAGGAGCAGCCACCAGGAACTCACCCGGGTCCTCCCATTCCTCCCCCTCCCGGCCCGTTCTGAGCCTTTTTTTGGTGCCCGAATTCAACYCTCGCCTCCAAATTTGCCCCCGGCAAGAAGATCTGCCCTGGGACCGCTCYGGAGGATGGATTTTCCCAAAAAAGGTGGAAATGAGCCCATTTTCCTGCGGTCCCGGAGCTGCAGGAGCAGGGAAGAGGAAGAGCAACCCTTTGGGATGAAGGTCGCGGGGGTTTTTTTTTTAGGGAATGGGGATTTGGGGAGCGGCGCCGGGACCCGTCCGTGGGATCCGGCACCGTTCTGGGTACGGGAAAAGCCGGAATTGGTTAAAACGGGGTAAAACGGGACCGAATTCCCCTCGTCCTGCCCCACCTCGAGAATCCAGCGGAGAATCCGGACCGGGGGCAGCGGGTCGGCGACAATTCCATGCCAGGGGACCCCGGGACCGGCCCCTTTTCCCAGGAAAACGCCGATTTGGGGGAAAGGCGCTCGGGAGAATCCAGAGGGAAGCCGGAGGATGAGGAAGCGCCGGCTCAGGGCAGGGAAATCTCGGCCTCGGCCACTCCCCGACCCCTCCCGGTGTCCCCGGCGACAAACCCGGCCCGAGGGGCGGCCAGGAAATCCATGGAAAAGCCAAAAAAACAGGAAAAACAACAGCGGCTCCTGCGGCGGCTCCGCCCGGCCCGGCCCCGCCCGGGATTCCCGGGATGTGGCGCAGGAGCCGCGCTGGGAGCGGGCTCGGGACGGGGCCGGAGTCCGCTCGGGCTCCCGGGACGCTCCTTCCTTAAAAGGGGGACTCGGAAATCCAGGGATTCTCCCGTTCGCAGGGAAAAACGCCCGGAAAGCGCCGGGATCCGGGATCTGGGATGTGGGATCTGGGGTCCGGCCTCTGTCCCGCGGCCGCTCCGGGGCTCCGGCGGCTGCTCCGGGGGCGATCCCGGGGCTGTTCGGGGATCCGGGGGCTGTTCCGGGGATCCAGGAGCGATTCCAGGGCTCCGGGGGCTATTCCGGGACCGTTCCGGGGATCCAGGAGCGATTCCAGGGCTCCCGGGGCTGTTCCGGGACCGTTCCGGGGCTCCGCCGCTGCTTTAAGCCGGGCGCGGGCGGAGCCGGGGGCTCCAATTAAGCGCCGGTTTAATTAAGCAGGGAAGCGGAGCGGGGGGCGGGGGAGGCAGGGGGGGAAGGATCCGCTCTTTTTCCCCTGGATAAAAGGAAGGGATCGCCCCCTTTTCCCTTTGGATCGGGGATGCGGCAGCGACGCGAGCGCGGCCGGGGCGGCGGGGAAAGCTCTGCCCGCCCTCCCCGCGGCATCCCGGGGTCCCCGAGCTCCCCTTCCCCCGCCGCTCCCGGTTCCCGGCGCTGTCACCTGCGGGCCCGGGTGGATCATCGGGATCGGGGCCGGGATCGGGATCGGGATCGGGGCCGGGATCCCGGCGCGCCCGCGGCCGCTCCGGCGCTGCTGCTCCAGGCCCCACCCCGGCCTCGCTTCCCTTCCCGGGAATTCCCGGAGCTTCCTCGGCCGCTCCCCGGGATGGGCCGCGGGAAAAGAGCCCCGCGGGACTGGGAACAAAGCCGGAAAATAAAATAAAGCGGGATCCGGGGGTGCGGGGTTCCTGCCCCCCCCCGCCCTGAAATCCTCGGGATTCCCGAATTAAATCCCGAATTTGGGGTGCGGGTGAGCGGGGGTGGCCGCTGTRGGGGGAGTTGGAATTCCCAAAATCCACCCCCAGGATGCGGCCCTGGCTGATCCCGCTGCTGTTTTAACCAAAATCGGTGTTTTTCCAAGGGAAACTGAGGCTAGTGGAGGAGAATCCAAGGGGAAAACTGGGAGAAAATGGGGGTTTGGTCCCCTCCCCTGCAGGTGCCAAAAACCGGAAATAAAGCTGGAAAGAGGAGGGGAAACAAAATCGGGAAGATTTTATGGAGGCAGAAACATTAATTAATTTTCAGCTTCATCACCATAAATTTRAGGCAAAAAGGGASGGAAAAGGGTCAAATCCAGACCCCRAGTTGGTTTTTCCCRGGAAGCAGTGGCACAGCCCCGCTGGGAATCCATAATTAATTGGTTTCGGACTAATTAAACTCCAAGTCCCCTAACGAGGCCACTGAAGGCGAGGGGTGACACCGGGACGGGGAGGATCCCACACCCGAATTCCCTTTTCCGTGGGTGAATCCCGCTGGGGAAATCCCTCCGTGCGCCAAACAATTTTGGGGGTTTTTAACCAGAATTCCAGGAGTTTTAACCAAAATCCCAGGAGTTTTCATCAGCCGTGGGTGGGGAACAGACGGAGCTGGGGGCTCAGATCCTCACGACCTGGGCGGCCACGCAGGGGCTGCTCCGGGGGCTGTCCCTGGGATGGTCACCAGGATGGTCAGCAGGACTGTCCCCAGGACGGTCACTAGGGTGGTCCCCAGGATGGTCAGCAGGACTGTCCCCAGGATGGTCACTAGGACGGTCACTAGGGTGGTCACCAGGACGGTCCCTCCGGAGCAGCAGCCGCCCGTAGGTGCCCCCGGCCTGGCCCTTGGTCAGGCGCCCGGGGTTGATGCAGACACAGCCCAGGACATCCTGGGGGGACAGAGGGGACAGCGGTCACAGGGACGGAGTGGACAGCGGTCATGGGGACAGAGGGGACAGCGGTCACAGGGCTGGAGGGGACAGTGGTCACAGGGATGGAGGGGACAGTGGTCACGGGGATGGAGGGGACCCCACAGACACAGCGGGATTGGGACCCCCCAGCCCATCCAGACCCCAAAAGCCACGAGCTCCAGATGATTTGGGACCCCCCCCAGCCCCAATCCCAGCCCTTCCCGTGCTTTATTCCTGCTGGAATTCCCGCTGAGATTCCAGGCTGTGCCCGCCCCGGGGGGTTTGGGGTCCCCGCTGACCTTGATGAAGAAGCGGAGCTCGGAGGGGGTGACGAGGACGTCGGGGGTCACCGGCAGCGCCGCGAAGGCCGAGAAGTTCTCGTAGTCCACGTTGAGCTCCTCGGAGGGCGGGTACAGGGGGTAGAAACTGCAGGGGCAGCGTTTCGGGGAGGAAAGAGCCGTTTTTGGGGAGGAAGGAACCGTTTCGGGGAGAAACGAGCTGTTTTGGGGGCTGTGGCTGTGCCAGAGTTCCGGGGAATCCGCCACGGACCCGCCCTGGGATGGACACCGCGGAAACGCTCCGGGGTCAGAGGGTTCCCAACCCCAAAATGGGCGTTTTTAAGGTTAAAAGGTGACTCTAAAAGGGGAAGTGGTGAGGAGGGAACAGGATTTTCCTCGTTTGGCCCCAAACCAGCCCAGTTCGGGCCCTGCCCTCACCTCCGCTGGGTCAGGATGTGCCGCAGGATCCGCGAGAAGCGGTCGGAGATCCCGGAGGAGCTGCRGGAGAGAAGGGAGGGAAATGGGTGAGAAAAGGGAGGAAATGGGAAAAAAGAAATGGGGGAAAAGGGAAACAGAAGGAGAAAATGGGGGGGGGAAGAGGGGATAAAGGGGGGAAGGGAGAAGGGAAAGGGGGGGGAGAAAAGGGGGAAAAAAGGGGAGAAAATGCTAAGAAAAGGGGGGAGATTAAAGAAAAGGGGAAAAAAGGTCAAAAAAAGGGGGAAAAGGTCAAAAAGAGGCACCTGCTGATCTCCTCAGCCCCCATGTGGAAGAGGAGGTCGGTGGAGGTGAGGCCGAAGACGACGCCGTCGATGTCCAGGGTGCAGGGCTCGGGCACCAGGAGCACGCGCTGGACACACGGACACGGGGCTGGACACCCAGGACACCCCTGGAGAGCCCCAAAATGCCCCAAACCCACCCCAAATTCACCCTGGAATGCCCTAAATCAGCCCTAAACTGCCCCAATCCCACCAAGTTTTCCTTAAACCCCCAAAATGTTCCCCAAAATCCCCAGGGATTTTCTGCAGGAGCATCAAATCTGCTCCTGAGGGATAAAGAATCATTAAATAAGGAAATTCAAACCCAAAATGGGCCTGGAGGGGCGTTGGGAGCTCTGGAATTCCAATCCCAAATCCTTTGTCCCCTGGGAAGCTGCAGCAGGAAATCGCTGCCGGGTGGGGAAAAAGGGGGATTTCACCCCAAATCTCAGCTGGGCTTTGCCAGGACGTGGGGGGATCTCCTGGGAACTCATTTCTGGGGGGAAAAGTGGAATTCCGGGGTCGGTACCGCTCTGTCCTCCTTGGGCAGGTCCGGGAAGGGGAAGGGCGGCTGCGGATACACGAAATCGTGGGAGACGTCCCGGAGCGACGGCACCAGGACGAGCTGGGAGCCGGCACTGGGGGGAAAAGAGGGAAAAACGGGATTGAGGGGAAAAAAAACGAGAGATTTGAGCCCGTTCAGGGTGAAAAGTGGCATTTTGGGGCAAAAACTCCCCGTGGGAATGAGGAATTCCTGTCCCCACCTCCTTGTGCCCTCGATGATCGTCCGGAGGCAGAGCCGGAACACGTCCGAGAAGGAGCCCAGGAGCTGGCAGCTCTGGATTGAGGGAAAACAACGGGATTGGCACAATTCCCGTATTTTTTGGGAGGGTTTTTTGGGGATCTGGTGCTGCCCCAAATCTGCAGGGATCGAGGGGATCTGGGGGGAGCCCTCCTCACCTCCACCTGCTCGTGTTTGGCATCCAGGAATGGCCCAAACTGCGGGAAAACGGGAAAAACAGCAAAGAACCACCTTAAATCACTCCCCCAAAAAACCCTCATTTTAAACTGTTTTTAATAATTCTCATTATTGAACCCCCAGTTTCAGCCCACACCCCCAAAATCTCAGGGCAAAATGAGGGTTGGGGGATTCTTAGGGTGAAAAATCGGAGGTTTTGGCACTTTCATTTTGGCAAAAAATGTGCGTTTTGGGGTTCGGAAATGGGGCTTTAATGTGAATTTTGAAGGGTTTGGAGCCTCCCAAGCGTTTCGAGGCTGCAGGGTCGGGGTGAGGGGTGCAGGACTGGGTTAATAACGATGAAGGTAATTAAATATTCACTGTTAATGAGGGAGTAATTGGGGTGCCCCTCACCAGGATGCAAACGTCGGGGCGGTCGCGGGCCACGACCTCCAGGAGGTCACTCAGGGGCTCGAAGGCGACGCCGTCCGAGGGCGTGAAGGGGCCACAAGCCACCAGCACCATCCTCTGCTCTGGGGGGAAAAAGGAGTTTTGGGGGAAAAAGGGGAGTTTTGGGGGAAAAAGGGAAATTTAGGGATGGAAAATGGGGGGTTTGGGGGACGGAAAGGTGAATGTGGGGAGGGAAAAAAGGGGAGGTGGGGAGAAAAAGCAGCTTGGGGACAACAAAAACAGGAGTTTAGGGCCTAAAAGGGAGATTTGGGATCCAAAATGGGGGTTTGGGGGTGAAAAGGAGTTCGGGGACAAAAACAGGGATTTGGGGACAAAAAGCAGAGGTGCCGGCGCTCACCTGCCATCGGCTCCGAGGGGGTGTGGAAAGGCAGTGGGACCCCCTGTGGGAGAGCTGGGAATGTCCCCAAATCCCCCGATTCCACCCCAAAACCCCCAATTCCACCCCAAATCCCCCCGGCAGCGGCGTCACCTCGTAGAGCTTGGACACCACCATCCTCCTGCCCGTGCTGTTGGTGCCTTCCAGCGCCACCACCTGCGGGACACCAGAACGGGGGAAAAGGGTGGGAATTGGGGAAAAGGGGCAGGGAGGGAAGGGGGACCCCCCAAAGCCGCACCTGGCCCGGGAACAGGGAATATTCCGGCAGCTCCGAGAGGTCCAGCGGGACCTGGGCTCCCCCCGAGTGCTCCCGGTCCCCCACCAGCAGCACGGATTTGGCGTTGAGCTTCCCGTTCCCGTCACAGCCGATCTGCCCCAGCACCGTCACCGGCTCCTACGGGACCCCAAAACGGGGGGTTTCACCCCAGAACAGGGGGTTTCACCCCAAAATAGAGGGGCTGGGATCTCACCTGAGCCGGGAGCGCGGCCGAGGTGAAGCTGTCCAGGCCGTGGTGCCTCCGCAGGACCTCCCCGAGCTCCTCCACCCGCCCGGCCAGCGCTGGGGGGGACCTCGGTGTCACCAAACAGCCCCCGAGCCCCCCAAACCCGGGCTGTCCCCAACCTCCCCCGCTCCACGAGCACCTTCCCGGACGTCCAGCGCCTTCTGGAACATGAACTTGTAGGGTTTGGTGAGGTTCTCCTCGGGGCAGCCGAAGAGTTTGACGGCGCAGCCGCCGCGGCCGCTCCAGGCCGGGCCCTGGACGGGGCCAAACGAGGCCACGACCTCGCCCCGGCCCCCGCGGGACGAGTATTTCTGGGAGGGGGTGACACTGTGGGGACAAGAAAACGGGGTGTGAGTTGTCCCACCCCGAAAACTCCGCRGATTTTGGGTTCTCCTCCTTCCCGTTACCCCTGTTCCCAGCACTAAAAGATAAACGGAGCTTAAAGGGGTGAATTCCCTGACCCTGAATGTGATGTTTTGACAGGGTTTAATGGTTTGTGTTGATTTAAAAATGATGAGTGTTTTTAAGTCCCAAAAGTTCATTATTTCAGTAATTTAGCGGGATTTTAATGAACTCCCAATTTATGGATCYTCCCAAGMGCTCCCTCTCAACCTCRATAACGTCGTAGTTCRAAGGGAAAGGAAGGAAGAAAAGAAAGAGAAAAGGGTGGGGAGAAAAAGGAGCCAATTCCTCGAGCTGTGATTCAAGGGAAGCCCCCCAGGACCCCTCACCCACCTCGGGGAGAAGCTGCYGGGGGAGAAGAGCCCGTAGGGGCTGCGGGACGACGGCGCCCGCTTGGGCCGGGGCGTCTCCGGGGTGGAATTGCTGCGTTTTTGGGAGCCCTGCGAGGGAACATTGGCRAGAAAAGGATGTTTCCAGGCTTGTTTTAAGGCAAACCCCGTGGATTTGGGGGGTGCCCACCTTGGATGGGGTGGTGTAGGCATCCAGCAGCTCGTCCTCCTCTTCCTCGCCGAGGCTGATGCTTGTTAAGGGGCACCAACACTCCTGGATTGGGGTGAAGCCCCCCCAGGACCCCCAAATCCAATAACCCCTCCCATTCCCGTGCCTCTGCTGGGGATCTGTGACAGCTCACAGCCCCTCGTTTTCTGCCAGAGCCCCCCAAACCCCTCAGGCTATCGGGATATCGGGATACAGCTCCTGCAGCGAGTGGATGTCGTGGAGGAGCCCCCGGCGCTCGTCCCGCCCGCGCCGGCTCCGGCTGCTGCGCTTGGCCAGGACCTGGGGCAGCAGGAGGGGGGGTGTGAGGGCTCCCCGCCATCCCCGGGGGTTTTGGGGTGCAGGGRGGCAGTCGGGGACCCCCACCTCGTGCTCGAAGGCGTCGAGGCCCTCGGGGGTGAGCTGGAGATCGAGGTCTTTGCTGGTGACGAAGGCCAGCAGCTCGTTGGCCAAGGCCACCGGGCCCAGCCCATGGCTCAGGCACAGCTCCACCACTGCGGGGAAAAGGGGGGTCAGGGGAGCCCAAAATCCCACCGAGAYCCCCTCTCACCCCTTCAGATACACCTCAACCACCCCCTGGTCCCTTGTGCCCCCCAAAACGCAGCAGTTCCCAAAGCCCTGACCCCCCATATACCCAATGCACCTCCTCGGCACCCCCAGACCACCCGACACCCCCCAAGCATTTCCGAGCCGTCCCAATATGCCCTCGAACAACCCCCCTGACACCCCCAGACCCCCCAAAGGCCTCTGCTAATGCCCTACTACACCTGACACCCCCCCAAACCTTCACCCCCAGACCCCCAACACTCCCTTCCTCCTTCCCCAGACCCCYCATCTCCCCCTCCAGGCCGCGCCCCGCGGAGCCCTCACGCTTGTCGGGCACTTCCTCTCCCTGGCAGCGCAGCTCGAAGAGCCGCAGCTCCCTGAGCACCGCCTCGGCCGTCACCGGCTCCCGGCCCCGCTCCGGCTCCGGCTCCATCCCCGGCTCCGCCATGGCCGCGCTCGAACCGCGCGGGCGCGACTGAGGGGAGGGGGCGTGGCCAAGCCGTACAAGGACAAGGGGGCGTGGTGGATGTGGGGAAAAGGGGCGTGCTTATTCATAATTTGACGCAACGGACCAATGGGAGCGCGATGGGCGGGCGAAGGGGCGTGACCGGCGTGCTCCAAGCTCCGCCCAACCTGGGTGGGAGGGGAAAAGGGCGGGAGGAAAAAAGGGCGGGAAAATTCGCGCCCTCAGAGCGCTGAGGGGGCGGGGCTGAGGCGGCCCTGAGGTGGCCCTGAGGGGGCTCTGAGGGGGAACCGACCCCGGCCGGGGTCTGAGGGGTCGAGCCGGGTCCGAGGGGTCCAGCCCGGGTCTGGGGGTCGCACCTGCCTCAGGGGATCCTGCCCCAAGTCCGGGGTCCCCTCCCTGCCCAGCCCCTCACCCCCCTCCGGGCTGTGGCAGCCTCGTCCTGCACCCCCCACCCGGGACACACACCCGGGTTTTAATCCCAACCACCAAAACCCCCCAAAAATATATAAATATAACCCCAAATCAAGCCCTAAGCCCGTTATTTTGCAGCACATTGAGACCCCCTCACCCCCTGCCTTGAACAGAAGAAAGAACTGCCAGAAAAAGGAGTTTTGACTTAAATAATATTTTTCTTCTTTGGTTTTTATCTCATTTTTAATTTATACAATAAAAAACCACTTTATGGCAGCATAAAACCCGGGGGCAGCAGATCCCTGAAGCGAAGGGCGACGGCCGGGGCTCCGTCGGCACAAGAGGCACCAAAATTGGGAGGATTTGCCCCAAAAGGGCCGAGTGTGAGGCGGGGGTGGGACGGGGGGGGGGGGCTTTGGCAAAGCTCGGGGGGGGGCCGGGGTGACCCCCATACCCCCCCCCCCCCATCCAGCCTTTTCTGCCGAAAAAAGCCAAAAAAAGGGAAAAACCAGCACGGGGTCGTGGAAGGCACTTGGAGGGTCCGGTCAGGCAAACATGGTGAGCTGGAGCCACTGGGGATGAGGAGGAGGAGGGTGAGGGGAGGAAGGGGATGGGGGCAAGAAGGAGGAGGAAGAGGAGGAGGAGAGGGTGAAGAAAGTGTGGGAGAAGCAAGAAGAGGAGGAGGAAGAGAAGGAGGAAGGCCTGGACCTCCCCCCACCCGTACCTGCAGCAGGTCGAAGGTGACGACACCRTCCTGGTCCACGTCCATCGCTTGGAAAAACCCTGCGGGGAGGGAAAGGCRTTGGGATTTCCGGGGGTAAAGTTCTATTTCTGAGGGAAGAGCGTTGTGGGGATGGGCAGGAAGGCCGGGACGATTTGGGATCGGGGTGGGAGGGATGGCTGGGGATCGCTCGGGAGCGGGGCTGCTCACGGAACATGGTCTCGAGGCGCACGAGGCAGCAGACGAAGCTGTCGAAGTCCAGGGCCAGGTCGGGCTCGGCGTAGCGGGTGATGAGCAGCTCGTGCAGCTTCTTGCTGAGCCGGTACCCTGGGAGGGGGGGACACCCTGGGGGTCAGCCGGGGGTCCCCGGGGCAGGGGAGGGGTCTGTGCCCCATGGCGGGGCCCCGGGGGTCACCTGCGGCCTCCAGCGCCAGGCGCAGCTCGTAGGCGCTGATGGAGCCGGACTTGTCCAGGTCGAACTTGCGGAAGATGCTCTGGCAGGAACAGCCCCCCCAAAAGAACAGGGGTCGCTCGTGAGGAGAGACCCCCACAGCACCCCCAAAACCCCCCCAAGAAGGGGGTCACCCACGAGGAAAGACCCCAAAATCTTCACCCCACAGCCCAACCCCTCTCACTGCACCCCAGCGCCCCCCAGAAAAGGGGGGATTAAAGGAAAGGGTCTCCCATGAGGAGAGAGACCCCAAAATCCCCCCCAAAATGCCCCCACTGAACTCCAAAACCTCCCCAAAGAGGTGGGAGAGAGCCCAGCTCCCCCAGACCCACCAGGTAG
Organism: Parotia lawesii; assembly: GCA_003713295.1. NCBI lineage: Eukaryota > Metazoa > Chordata > Aves > Passeriformes > Paradisaeidae > Parotia > Parotia lawesii. The sequence goes on from RAHM01000688.1 coordinate 46,483, forward strand.
TTGCGGATCCGGTTCCAGAGGATGTTGAACTCCACCAGTCCCAGTTTCCCATTCCCGTCTTTCTGGGGGAGGGTTAAGGAAGGGGGGGCTCCRGGGGGTCCCCCCAAACCCCCCCCACCCCACGGCCAGAGGATACGTCCATGAGGTTGACCATGCTGCGGCAGGACTCGGTGCTGAAGCCCTTGGTGCGGAGATCTTTGTCTGGAATTGGGACATTTTGGGCATTAACGACGGAAAGGGGCGTTAATGAGGGGGGTGAGGTTAATTGGGGTGGAACCCCCCAAAATCCCGGCCCAGGCTCACGTTTGGCGATGATCCGGTTGAGGATGGTCTGGAGCTCGGTGACGCTGATCTCCAGGTCCTGGGGACGGGGACACGGGGTGGGCGCGGTGTCACCGCCGAGCCGTGACATCATCGGCAACCAGTGATGTCATCAGCAACCAATGATGTCATCGGCAACCAGTGACATCACAGCCAACCAATGACATCACCACCAAYCACGGAGGTTGTGGCCAACCATCAGCATCACGGACAAGGACCAACGTGGCCACCGGCCACTGCCACCACTGACKTCACCGTCACCGCTCCCACCGCCCCCTTACCGGCCCCGCCAGCTGCTTGAAGAGCTGCTTGAAGTTCTCATCGATTTCGCTTTCCGAGAGCACTTTCTGGAGGAAAAAGCGGCCGTTTTGGTAACCGGGCCCCGCCCCGGCGCCCCACGGGCTCATCCCCCCTGCCCTGGCTGACCTCGTCCGGCAGCGTGGCCTGGATCTTGTCGTCCATCTCCCTGCGGAGAGAGCAAGAGCAGGGTCAGCCTCGGGCGCGGCGGGGGCTCACTGGCGCTGACGAGGCGACGCTTACTCGGTGCCGGCTCTCTTCTCCGAGAAGACGCGGAGCACGAAGTCGCCCTCCTTGTTGGGCTCGAAGGTGGAGGGCACCACGATGTACTCGCCGGGCGGCAGCCGGAAGCGCGTGCTCACCTCGCGCAGGTTGATGAACTGCTCGGAGCGCGCGCGCGACGCGTTGGCCAGGAAGAACTCCCGCTTCAGGTGCACGCCCGACTTCCCCACGTACTGCGGGGACGGGTGGGAAACGCTCCAAAATCACCCCAAAAACACTCGTGGGGGGYCCTGCCCGACCGGCGCGGCGCCGGAACGGCGGGGGCGGCACCGCCGGCGCGTGGTACCCACCTCGGGAGGGACCTGCGGGGAGCGGAGGGGACACCGGTTGGCCCAGGTCGATGGTGGTCAACACCAGGTGACCCTGACTGACCCCAGCTGACCCCAATCAATGCCAGTTGACCCCAGCTGATGCCCATTGACCCCAGGTGACCTCATAGACGGCGAAGCCGATGGTCTCCATGTCCTTGCCGTAGCGGCGCTCGCGGCGCCGGTGCTTCTGCATCAGCGCCAGCAGGAAGCTGCAGCCGGGCTCGCGCCCGCCGTCCTCGTCCCTGTCGTCRTCCACCTCGTCCAGCTGGATCTTGAACTGGGGGTTGATCCAGAAGGTGGCTGGAAAAGGGCCAGAAGAGGCTCAGCGGGCGCCAGGCCCGGCGGGCCCGGGGCYGCCCCCCGGCGCGTACCGGGGTAGTTCCTGCAGCCGCCGGCGGTGCTGCCGCGCCGCCACGTCCCGTCGTAGAGCCGCGTGTTCCACTTGCGGAACTTGCGGGACTGCAGCGCGTCCGGGGTGAGGTTGCAGATCTCCAGGCGGGTGAATTCCCGCAGGAAATCCCGGAAGGACATCCTGCAGGAAGAGTTTTTCCTCATCTCCAGGCACGAAACGGCCGGGAAAAGGGGTTTTAATTTAACCTTTCCTACCAGAATTCCCCRTCCTCCATCTTGACCATGAGCTGCTGGCGCAGTGCCGGCTCCACCGCGTGCCACTCGGCCGAGCTGCAGGGACAGCAGGGTCAGCGGGGCCGGGCCCCTGGGTCATCACCGCTAACGAGCCCTGTGCTAACGAAGCCTCACCCGTCGCTCCAGGCGCCCGTCCACTCCACCTCTCCCCAGGGATTGCGCATCCGGATGAGCTCCAGGGCCTGCCCGCGGTACTGGACCTGTGGATGGTGCCGTCAGGGCCGCGCCACCCAAAATCCACCGTTTTCCCCCCAAACTGGCACCGGCCCTCACCTGCCTGGCGCCGGTCACCGAGTAGGCGTGGCCCTTCACCAGCTTCTTGAAGGTCACCGCCTCCATGTCGAAGGCGCTCGTTATCTACGAGGAGCCACCGCGGTGTCACCGAGGAAATGACCCCGATCCYGCCRTTTTTCCCCCCAAAATCCCCACGGCTCACGTCGATGGAGCAGCCGAGCAGGGAGCCGCGCTCCAGCGCCTTGAGGATGATCTGGTAGAGGTCGGCCGGGGGCCGGCGCAGGTCGAACCACTCGGTGACGCCGCCCGTGAAGTCCTCGAAGCCCTCGGAGGTGCTGCCGCCCGACAGCGCCTCGTAGCAGCCGTTCACCCTGCGCGGAACCGAGGGCGTTTTTGGGGGGTTCTGCCCCAAAACGGGCATGGGGAGCGGGGCAGGGCCGTACTTGGCGTAGGCCTTTTCCAGCAGCGCGCTCCAGAACTCGGAGCCCTCGGCCGAGTGCACGAAGAGCAGCTTCCCGTCCTTGGTGGGCAGGAAATCATCCACCACCACGTCCAGCCACTCCCCGAACTGCCAGATCTGGGGGCACAAGGAGGAACATCCTGATTTATCCACAGAAGGAGATTTTGGGGGAAAAACGCCCAGTTTGGGGTCCCACGGTGGGGGGTGGGGCAGCAGGGAAGCGGTGGCACCGGTGGAGTCGCCRCGGTGGGAGAGGGACATGAGGAACTCGGAGGGAAAGGGCCTGAAATAGTGAGGGATACTCTCAAAATGGTCAAGGGGAGGCCTAAAAAAAGCRGAGAAAGCCCCAAAATGGTGTGGGAACCTCTCAGAACGCCAAGGGTAGGCCTGAAGTGATAGTGGGAGCCCCAAAACGCTGGGATTTCCACCCAAAATAGCAGAGGGGACCCCCAAACCGGGGTTTGCTGCAGGCTCTGACCTGGAAGTGGAAGATGCCGGCGTAGCCCTGCTGGAAGCTCTGCCCGTGCGGCACCACGCGGTGCAGGAGGGTCTCGTTGAGCGTCAGCGACGCGATGGCCGCCAGCAGCCAACAGTCRCCTGGGCGGGGCCAAAACCAGCAAATTCCTGGCAAAACCATTCCCCAGACACCTGGAGTTCGGGGCAAGGGATGAGGATTCCTCACCCAGCGCTCCCTGGCAGATGTCGGTGCGCGTGGCTCCGTCCACGATGAACTGCGGGCGCGGGCACAGCTCCTGCGGGAAACCCCCAGAACCGGGACATTCACACGTTCCCACGGCGCTCGGGCGCGGAGGGGACGCGTCGGCGCCGCGCCGGCACCGGGCTCACCGTGGGCCTCTTCCACTGCACGCCGCGGGTTTTGGAGGAGCCGGGGCCCAGCTCGCGGAAGCCGAGGGAGGCGGCGGCCGGCGGGAAAGCGGGGTCGCGGAACAGCGTCCCGGAGCGCCGGCACTCCTCGGCCAGCAGCCCGAAGTCCTGGCCCAGGTAGCGCACGGCGTTGTCGTGCCGGCCCAGCCCCAGCTCCTTCGCCCGCTGCCGCTGCACCTGCGCCGAGACCCCGGTGCAGAACACCGGCACCACGGGCGGCTCCGCCATGCTGCGGGAAACGGGGGGAAAAGAGGGGCTGGGGCTCCTGGGCTGCACGGGGATGGGGTTTGGGGGGGGGTATGGGGTGGGATTTGGAGGAGGAAGAAGGGATTTTGGGGGGATTTGGGATTTTCGGGGCAATTTGGGATTGGGGGGGGATAGAGGGCTTTGGAGGGATATGGGATTTTGGGGTGGGATTTGTGGGGGGAAGAGGGGATTGTGGGGGGGAATGGGTGATTTGGGGTTTGGGGGGGAGCTTGGGATTTTTTGGGGGAATAGGGAATTTGAGGGGGAATAGGGAATTTTCCCCCAAATTTGGAGTCCTGCCCAAGTCGGGTTGGAGGAAATCAGGGTGATTTTGGTGAGCTGAGAGTGACATTGTTGTGGGGTAAAAAGTGGGAATTCAGGGGGCAGGGAAGCTCCCACGGGTCCCGAATCCTGGGGTTTCACCTCGAAATGGCCCTGTCAGAGTAAAAATCTGACAATTCCGACACGGGACAGCCCCAAAGGCTGAGGAAACGAGGGGAAACTGCCCCAAACTGGTCGTGCAGGTTGAGGTGTGGCCTGCGAGGTGCAGCCGCCGGCAGGGCGCAGCCCCGGGTTCAACCCCGAGGGCCTTCCTCAAGCCCTGGGGAGGTTAATTAAATATTGGGGTGGTTAATTAAGCATTAGGCATGCTAATTAAACGCTAATCAGAGCCACCAAGGAGTGACAGAGCAGTGACGGGGTGGGGGCAGTGCAGTCCCCCCTAAATGAGGCCAAACATAGGGCCCCAAACATTCTGTCACCCCAAACCCCAGCACGGCCCTTGAGGGGAGGGTCAGGGACACCCCAAACTCGGGGATTGTGCCCCAAAACAGCACAAATTAACCCCAAAATGAGGGTGAGGGGGTGTCCAACCCACCC
>RAHM01000689.1:20036-42210 GCA_003713295.1 Parotia lawesii
GGGGCCAGGCTGCCAGCACACAGAAAATTGGGATTCACACGGGGCTGGGTACCCAGCACACGGAAAATCGGGATTCATGCGGGGCCAGGCCTCCAGCACACGGAAAATCGGGATTCACACGGGCGCAGTGCCGAGCCCTGGCAGCGCGGCGGAGGCAGCCGAGTCCCGGCGCCGCCGCGTTCCCGACGCCCCGGCAATCCCGCCGGGAATTGTCGCTGCAGCGCGTGGCAGCGCTGTCACTCACGGTGGCCCCGATGGCACCGCCACCTGCTCCGCTGCCCGCGCGGCGCACGGCGGGCACGCTCCTGCCTCCGCCAGCGCTCGCAGCCCTTCCCGCTCCAAACACTCCCCRGCTTGGATTCCTTCCTTCCTTTTCCAGCATTCCGACCCCGATGACAGGGATCCGGCTGGGATCGGCGCTGGAGGCAGAAGGAAAAGCCGCCTTCCCGGGGTGATTCAAGGGCTGGGAATGTGGGAGTGCCCCCTGATGTCACCCCTGATGTCACCCCTGCACCTGCCCCCCACCCCGGCTGAGTCAGGACCCCGGGCTCTCCGCATCATCCCACTGCTGGGAAATCCATCAGGAGCCGCCCGGATGCGGTGACACCGATCCCAGTCCCGCTCCCACTTCCTCGAGGGTGAATGCAGGATGCGTGATCAGCAGCCCAGGTCCGGTTTTCCCGGGAATGAGATCCAGGCCGGCTGCCTGAGTGACCCCGGCTGGGGTCAGGACTCCATCCCAGCTCCCGCCCCGCCCCGCGATGCCGCTGGAGTTTCGTTATTCCCTCCGGCCAGGCCAGGCCAGGAGCACAATCCCTGCATTTCCCACCTGCCTGGACAAATACCAGCCCCACCACCTCCCCCAGGGCAGTCCCAGCAGCCAGCCCAGGGGGGATGGGGACATCCCAGGGGGCTGCCAGGGTCCCGTCCATCCCTGGAGCAGGGCTGGATTCACCATCCCCGCTGCTTCCTCCCCAGCTCCACCACGGATGCCAGCAAGAAGCCAAGCTGCATTTTTTTCCTCTCTCTCTTTTTTTTTTTTTTTTTTTAGACGATCTATAAATTCCCAAATTGAGGCATCTCAGGAAGAGGAAATATGTCTCCAAGGAGCTGCCGTGCTAAGTTTTCCTTCCATCGTGACTTTGCTCAAAGGGAACAAAGTGACACGAGGGAACAGTGTGACACCAGGCGGGCGCGGCGGGGACAGGGAAGCGCTCCCCAGAGCCCTGCTCGCCCAGGAGTGCCCCCTTCCCGTGGGATGGGCGCCTCGGGCAGCCCGGCGGGCTCCTGGGACCCGGCAGAGCCTGCAGCAGCGGGGTTTTTTATAGGAACAATCTGACTGTGAACGAGGCGTTTCAAGAGCAGCTTTTTTTGGGGGGAGGAAGGTTTGCTCCGACCTGYCACGGAATAGTGGAAGGTTGCAAGGTCCTGGCATGCTGCCACCGCCACCGCAGCTTGTGAAAAGTCACTCATTTCCCGTTTTCTGGGCAGGTTTTCGATAAGGAGGTGAAAGAAAAATTGCAACAGGCGAGAAAGGTGGGGATATCACCTCCTCCCCCTGTCCCCTTCCTGTCCCCGGCTCCTGCCGCCTGCCCCCTGCCCAGCTGCGCCCCAGGACCCCCGGGGCTGTGCCCTCGGACACCCCTCTGGAGAAGGAGAGGCCTGGGAGGGCTGTGGGATCGCGCCATGGGGAACAGGGAGGCCCCGCAGCGTTTTCGGTTCGTCCCGTGGCCCCTACGTGAGTCATTTCTCAAAGCAGAAGAAGCAGAGCAGAACCGACACCTCCAGGTTCCTGTTCCATCCCCCCAGCAGCTCCCAAATACCATCCTGGCACCGCTTTCACTCCCTCCCGTTCAGCTCGGAGCTGGCTGGAGCGCGGCCACGAGCCGGTGCCTGGCACGGCACGGGAGGAGTCGGTGCTTTCCCGCTCTCCCCTCTCCCTGAGAGGAGCAGGGCCCCCCAAAACTCCTGGGGAGCAGCTGTGGGACCCAGGCAGCCTCAAATCGCTCCTTGCTGAAGCGAGACATCCCCCGCTCCCGGTGTYCAGGGCAGCACGCAGCTCCCCGCCGCGGGAATCCGAGCTTGCGTCCATCCCACCCCCAGAGCCCCGGGCAGGGTCTGGAACGCGGATCAGCGAGTCCTGTTGGAATTCTCCGTCCCTTCCCACGCATCCCAAAGCCCGCCCGGCCTCTCCCGTCCCCGCGGGGCAGGGAAGGGCACGGGCCAGGGACGGCAGCGGTGCTGCGGGCACAGCCGTGCCTTGGCCACAGCTGCGTGCCAGGAGCGTGCCCAGAGAGGATGGAGCAGCTAAATGGTTTCCCAAAGTGCTTTCCCATCAGCCCGGCGCGGGTAAAAGCCCTGCCCGGAATTTTCCCGTTCCCTCCATCCTGCAGGAAAGGCTGCGGTTCCCGAAAGCGGCCGGGCCGGGAGGCAGGGATTGGGCTGCGGGCAGCTTTCCTTCCCATTTTCCAGCTGGGAGCCGGAGGAAGCTCCAGCGCCTCACCCAGAACCAGCACAGGCGGGGGAGAGGGGCTGGGGGGCACACACAGCCCTAAAATCCCGCTAAGGGGCCCCGGAGCTTAGGGGAAACCCGCAAAAAAGAGGTGCGAGAGGCCTGCGGGGAAGTGCAGCAGGGCCCCCACGTTCTCAGCCGCACAGCCCGACCCATTTCACGCCTCTCTCTCATTCCGAGATCCCRGCTAGGCCGGGCCCCGGGGGCTCCTCCGCAGTTTCTCGTCCTGCCGTGCCCCCGAGGCGGTTTGGAGACGAGCAGCGATTCATCGCCCGCCAAGAAAGCTCCGCGTTATCGCTTCTCATCTTATCTCTGCCTCCCCGACGCTTCCGAGCTCCGGMGGGAAGGGCACGGCCTTGCGGGACCACCAACACCAACATCCTCCCCCAGCGGGGCTTTTCCACCCCTGCGCTCCCGGCTGCTTCCCAGCACATCCCGCTTTTCCCTGGCTCCTTCCCCGCCCCATCCCCGCAGCTCCCGCACTCCCGGGGTGCTCGCTGTGCCCCGGAGAGATCCCTGCCACCCCCGGCTTCTCCGGGGCCGGGCGGACAGTGCAGCCCGCAGGGATCCATCCCACAAAAGCTGCCAGCCCCAGCGCGATCCCGGTGCCCGCAGAGCGCTCCCGGAGCACACAAATGCGCTTTTTCAGAGCCGCGCTCCAAAGGCGATATCCTGGCACGCCAAGCATTCCCGAGCTATTTCTGGGAGCGCCTGGGGGAGAGCTGGGGCAGGAAAGGGGGGAGGAAAAACCCCTTTTGGGTTTGGTAAAACTGAGCTGCTGGGCTTGGGAGTGCTCAGAAGCTCTTCTGGGAGCTGCGCTGCCGATCTCCCCGYGCCCAGCAGCCTCCGAGCCGGAGCTGGAGCTGGAATTGATCCCAAACACCCACACAGCAGGCAACAAAAGAGACCCCAAACCCGCATCCCGGGAGGGGGGACGAGCCCTGGATTCGAAGCTCTGCTCGCCCCACGCTCCAGGAGCGCTGGAATTCTGCTTATCAAACACCCAGCCGCTGCCCGGCGGGCTCGGCAGCAATTCCATGAATGCTAACACGGCCCCGCTCTCCCCTGCTCCCACAATTATGCAGCACTGGAGCTGCGAGGCGAGGCCGGAGCCTTTGATTCCATGGATTTCTTCCATCCGGCAGGTCCGGCCTTCCCGGCTGCCCCGGGGCTGAGCCGCTCGCAGGGGCTAAATTTAGAGCCAGGTTTTGTGACTTTCCAAAAGCTCCGCGGGGACAGTCCCAGGCAGGAGCTGGGAAGCGGCAGYCGGTGATTATGGAATTTTATCCGGCTGAACAATGGCACAAGCACCGCTGGATGTTGTGCGGACGCAACAAAGGATGGCTTCAGCCGGATCGGGGAGCCGCTCCCGCCCCGGGAAAGTCAGATCCAGGCATTGATTTCCCAGAAAAGGCCTTCCAGGGCCATCCACCAGCAGAACAACGCCGCTGAACTGGCTCCCCTATCCCACCTCCCCGCAGCTGGAAAACCCTTCCCGGGCACGTTCTCCTTGCCCAGGGGTGGGCACAGGGCACGGCCGCCCGTGGAGCTACCCAGGGAGGTGCCAAGGGAAGATCCAGAGGTTTTATCCCTGTGGAACACACGTGGGGTGTGTGCAGTGGAGGCCCTTCCCAGCGGGATCGGGAATGACCCCACCGTGCCCTTCCCAGCAGGATCGGGAATGACCCCACCGTGCCCTTCCCAGAGGGATCGGGATCAGGAATGGCCCCGCCGTGCCCTTCCCGGAGGGATCAGGATCAGGAATGGCCCCGCCGTGCCCTTCCCAGTGGGACCAGGAATGACCCTGCTGTGCCCTTCCAGCAGGATTTGGATCGGGAATGACCCTGCCGTGCCCTTCCCAGTGGGATTGGGAATGACCCCGCCCTGCCCCTCCAGCGGGATCAGGATCAGAAATGGCCCCGCTGTGCTCTTCCAGCGGGATTGGGAGTGGGAATAGCCCCGCCGTGCCCTTCCCATCGGGAATGGCCCCGCCATGCCCTTCCAGTGGGATCGGGATTGGGAATGACCCTGCCGTGCCCTTCCCAGAGGGATCGGGAATAACCCCGCCCTGCCCTTCCAGCGGGATCAGGATCGGAAATGGCCCCGCCATGCCCTTCCAGCGGGATTGGGAACAGCCCTGCTGTGCCCTTCCAGCAGGATTGAGAATGGCCCCACCGTGCCCTTCCCATCGGGAATGGCCCCGCTGCGCCCTTCCCAGCCTCCTCCTGCTGCCGGAAGCTTCCCACACCTGCCAGGAGCTTCAGGTGGGTGCCAGCCCCGGGACGTTTGGGGTTCATGCCAGGGAACACCGCGGAGCGCTCCCCAGCAGCCCCTCTGTGCCCGCTGACCCCCCGGCCGCCGGACACAGGATCCCCATTCCCCTCACGTCCAGCCCCGGCTGCCGCTCTGCATTTCCCAGACTTGGGAAAGCCTCAGGGGCAGGAATGTRGAACCAGACGCTCGGGCCAGACTTCCCAAAACTCCGAGATCTGAGCAAAGGCGTGGGCAGGGCTGGTGCCAGCAGCCCCAGGGCAGGTGTCCGGCCCAGACCGGCYGCGAATTCCTCAAGGAAACTCCCCGGACTCCTGGAACTCGCGGTGCCCTCTCCCTCCCACAGCACCACACCCCACAGAGGGGAACATCTGAGCCCGGGGATAACGAGACATGGAATCACCGCTGCAGGGGGGCACTGACCCAGTGACCAGGGCTCAGGCCGGGGAGGGGACAGCGGACAGCAGCAGAGCTGTCATTAAGGACGGGATTTATTACCCAAAACCTGTTCCCCCAACACCTAAATTATGGCAGATGCTTGCACATCCTGCTCCCGTGGCTCTCCCACGGCGTTCTGGGACCGGCAGGAAAAGGGTGCCCAACAGGAGGAACCAGCTCTATTCTTGGAGCAGCCAGGAATAGCCACAGGCCACGGGACGGAGGTGGCTGCAGAGCCRTTCCCCTCCTCGCTCACCTCCCAGCCCTTTTTCTGGGCACGAGATTTCCCTTAAAAAGCTCCTTTTAAATGTACTCCGCACTCAGATTTATTTCCTGCTAGAGCTCAGATTTAGTTTGTGTTCCAGCACTCGGGTTTAAATTTAGTCTGTCCCATTTAAGGCACTSAGTCTGACTGCATCACCCACAGAACACCTTCCCAGGCCAACTTTCAGCAACTCTGGCTGGCGCAGAGCTGGGAAGTTGGTCAGGAATTGGCATCTGGCTCCCTTTTCCAGCCACAACTTCCACCAGTCATGCCCTGCCTGTTGTTTTTGTGTCGTGCTCTTGCAACAGGAGGTGCCTGTGATTCACTCCATTTGTTTGGTTTGCTTTTCTTCTTTTTCAATCCGCGCACAGCAAAACGTATTTTTTCTTTTTTCTTTTTTTTTTTATTCCCAACCAACATTTTCTGCTCCCAGCATCCCCCAAACCCTGTGAAAAGGAGAAAATAGCACTGCTGGGAAAGCGAGCAGCTTTCTCCTGGAAATGGTGATGCTCCGAGAGCTTGGTGGGAAAGTATCCTACAAAGATGTTTCACACCCCGGGACCACAAAAAACCCAGAGATGCTGTCGCTGAGGAGGAAAAGCTGCTGCTGGCACCAACATTCCCTGGTTTGCCACTACAGGAAGAGATGAGGACCTTAGAGATCATCTCATCCCATCGTCCCACCATGGCCTACCTTCCTGCTATCCCAGGTTGCTCCAAGCTCAGTGTCCAGCCTGGCCTTGGGCACTGCCAGGGATCCAGGGGCAGCCACAGCTTCTCTGGGCACCCTGTGCCAGGGCCTCCCCWCCCTCATAGCCAACAATTCCTTCCCAATATCCCATCCATCCCTGCCSTCTGGCAGCGGGAAGCCATTCCCTGTGTCCTGTCCCTCCATCCCTCGTCCCAAGCYCCTCCGCAGCTCTCCCGGAGCGCTTTCCAGAAGGTTCTGTGGGGACACGGCCCCACCGCGCCGGGGCACGGAGAGCTGCCCGCAGACCTCCGCCGGCCCTGCTGACACAGCTTTCCCGGGCAAGGAGGCAGCCAAGCCTAGCAAAGCCCAGGAGCCGTTCCAGGCAGGCCAGGCGGATTCCCAGAACTGCCATTCCAAGGGCCCCGCTGTACCCCRGGGCGGGCTGGAGCCAGCTCACACCTCCGAGGCAGCCAAGGGCCAATCGTACAATCCTCCTTTTCCCTCGGGGAGCCGCTTATCTCAGCACCTCCGGCTCCCCCGCTCACCTGTTAATGAGCCGGGAGTAATTAAACAGCCAGAGCCCATCCCACCCCGCGGCGTAAGCGCCAACATCCGAGTTTTCCTCGGATCCCTGCACGTGTGGCTGAGCAGGGACAAATTCCTGAGCGTGGCAGCAGCTCCAGCCGAGCCTGCGCCGCCAAGGCCCCGGGCTGCAGCAGCCCCAGCCCGCCCGCAGGCTCCGTGCCACGCTCAGCCTTTTCACCGTGCTCGGTGACTTTCCGGTCAGGAGACAGCCGGGCTGGGCTGTCCCCTCCCGGGGTGTCCCCTCCCGGGGTGTCCCCTCCCGCTGGCACCCCCCGGGCCCCGGGACAGGCGGGATGCGGCCGCACCTTTCCCAAAGCACAGCCCGGCCGCTCAGCGCTCTCCTGGAAAAATGCAAGGAGGATGGGGAGGGAAGGGATGGTGGGAACTCGGCGTGCGGGGCTGGAGCGCTGCGCCAGCCCGGCTGCCGAGCTCAGCCCGCCCCGCCAGCCTCAGCCCGCAGCGAACTCGGCGCTGGGATCTCCCTGCGCAGGACGCGGGGAAGGGCAGCGGCCCGGAGCCACCCCCGGGTCAGCTGAAAAAGGGAACGGGGCAAAGGCTCCCCAGCACCAGCGAAAATGAGCCGAGGCGCTCGAGAGCCGAGCAGCGATGTGCAGCCGACCTTTGCCCCGGGCTCCGCGAGAGGAAGGAATCCTGCAGAGTCAGGAGTGCTCGGCAGGGACCACTCGCCAGCTGGCCACCTGTGCCGGCTGCTAGGAGGGCTCCAGGGGCCGTGGAGCTGCGGAGCACTGCGCTCCAAGGCGATGGGAATTACTAACCCAGGAGCTCCGAGCACCGAGACAGGCCCACGGTGCTCCTTTGTCTGCAGGTCCGAGCTCAGGCTTGTGCCGCCTCAGCCTGGGGACATTTTGTCCCGGTTTACCGCGTCCCCTCCCCTATTTCTTACTGGGAACTGGGGGGGCAAAGCAGCGGAGCGGTTCAGGGAGCTGCAGGGAGGGCAGGGCTCCCCTTGGATCTGGCGAACCMAGGGAGACTCCGGGTGCCACCAAACCCACCGCGAACCAGTCGAACGAGACTTTTGGTGCCACAGACCCGCAGGGCACGGTGCCGGTGAGGGGGAGCGAGGCTGAGAGACGGAGAAGCAGCCGCAGCTCTGCCCGATTTCCTGCCGCGGGCAGGGAGGGATCCCTCCTGCGGACAGCCTGGCTCTGCCCAGCCCCGCGGGTCCCTGCCCTCACCTGCTCGGAGCTGCAGCACGTGGAGGTGCCTTTKCCCAGCCGCATCCCCCCCGCTGCTGGTGCGGGGCTGTGGCGTGTAAGAAATTTAATTAGGGGAGAGCTGCCAGCTCCCGCAGAGCCCAGGGCCGGGGCCAGCCCTGCAGCACCGCAAACGCAGCGCCGGGCCCGGCACGGCGCTCTCCATCCCGCCCCCACCCCCAGGAACGGGGAGCCGAGCTGAAAACGAGCCCTGCGGCTCCATCCCCCCGCACGGCGAGGGCCGGGCTCGGAGCGGGGCTGCAGCTGCAGCGGCCACGTGCTGAGCGCCGGCTCCGCTGAACATGCTGAGCTTTCACTGTGCCCCGAGCGTGGGGAAGTTCACCGGGGCCCCTCAGCCGCAGCCGCCCCCGGGCCGTTTCTTCATCCTCCTCCTCCTCCTCCCCCCAGCCTCGTCCTTCACCCACAGACCTACTTCGGGAGGGTAGAGGTTACACCAAGGAGCTGTTAAATAGGACACGGCTCGCTCCCATGCCTCCCTCACTGCAATCCCTCTCGGCCTGGGGGCCTGCCGAGCTCTCCGGAATAATTAGAGACACAGATAAGAGCAGAGATAAGCCGAGCAGGTGAGCGTTCCAGCGCTAATTGGTTTCGGTGACAGGTGCTGGCAGCCTTCAGTGCCACCCTGACTCCGGCGAGGGACAAACGACAGCGCCGCGCAGGGACACAGGTGGGGCGACCAGCCACCCCATCCCTGCCTTTCCATTTCCAGCCACGCCAAACCCCGACACTTCTTCCACCGCAGGAACCTCCCCGGAGCAGCAGCTCCTGCCCCTCTCCCACTCCCTTTTCCCAGCCACTTCATTTGCCTGCAGCCACCGCCGGTGACGCCATAGCGGAGCAGCCTCCCCTGCCCTGCCGGTGCCTCTCCCCTTTGTGTGACAAGGTGACGGGCAGAGGCCACCTCGGAGCCCCCCGCGCTCCCAGCCCCGCGGCCCGGGCAGGGCACGGCAAAGGCGGGCAGAGCGAGAGCAGATGGCACGGAGCGAGCCGGGGGAAACGGGCGCTCTCGGAAGTTGCCAGGGAGTGGGGAGCACAGAGGAGCCCTTGTGCTGCAGAGCCCGGCCCGCCCGCCCAGCCAAAGCCAACGGGGTCTTTGTTCCAGCCAGCCTGGAGGGGATTCATCCCGAAGCTTGGGAAGCACGGGATGAAACCAGCGCCGACACACCAGGCTCGGAGCTTCAAAACATTTCTTTGTTCGGCTTTTGAGGAGATCCGATCTGGTTACAAAGTCCTTACGTGCCGTTTGTAAATTTTCCCGGAGACCAGGGGTCCTCGGCAAATATTTACTCACCAAACTCATCTGCAGCGAGCAAGGCGAGTTAAACCAGATGAATAAGTGCATTAACTATGTAAATACACTTCTCGTTTCTGGAGAGCTGCAAGTTAGGAAATGCGTCCTGTGGCTGCCTCAGAGCTTTTTGACRGCCTTTAATACACCCGGCTGATAGGGGAAAAAAGCTGTCCGACAGCCTTTAATGTCCCCAGCCCGCAGGAAAACGCTTTTAAAGCATAAAAAAGGAAAGAACAGTCTAAAAATCCAATTAAAAGCCAGAAGCCCGAGCCCGCAGTCGTTTTAGCTGAGTGTATGGAGAGCCAAGAGGCTCCCCGAGGAAACAAAAGAAATAAAAATAGACCGGCTCTGCTCAAAGGACGAGACCCAGGTAGGAAGGAGCCGGCGCAGGGAGCAGCCGCATCCCGAGGGGGCAGCCCGGCACTCACCTTGGGGAGCCGCGATGATCCTGGGGTTCACCTTGGCGCGCCCCGCTGCCCACGTGCCCAGCTGGCCGAGCCACAGGGCCAGCAGGAGGGCAACAGGCGACCTCCTCCAGCCCATTCCTAGTCCGGGAGCGAGCCGGGATCGGCAGCCGGGAGGGCTGACAGCTGCATCTCCCCGCTTACAAAGGGCTGGGAGCAGCCGGCCGCAGCCAATGGCGGGGAGAGGGCGGGCCTCGCACTGCGAACACAACCCCGAGTCGGTCGAATCAACACCTGAGCTCCGCCGCTTCCTCTCTGCAGCTTTTACTGGGGGCTTTTTGGTCTTTTTTTGGGTTTTCCTCATCCTCCTGTAAGGGGAAGGTGCGGGGGTTGGTGGCTTTGCTTCCCCCTCGGGTGCGAGGAAAAGCCGCAGCTGGCCTGAGGTCTGCAAAGAACTTCCCCCGAGGGCCGGGGAGGGGAAAATAAAGGTCGGGACGAGTGAAACGAGAGTGGAAACAGGGCTAAGGATGGGGGCAGAGAGCAGTGACGGGGGCGTTGGACAGGGGCCGTGCCGGGGCCAGAGCCAGGTGCGGTGGCAGGAGCGGAACAGCTGGATCGGGAGCGGAACAGCTGGATCGGGAGGAGCAGGACGCAGCAGGGCTGCGTGCCAACAGGAAAGGGCCACTCCTAGGGTCACCGAGCTGGCACCACGGGCTCCCTGCGCTGTCACACCCCCCTCTCCCGGGCACACGTGGCAGGGAGTGACAGCCCGGAGCGCACGTGGAGCCGGGATGAAGGTGAGCTGGAGGTGAGCCCTTCCCGACCACCCCGTCCCTTTGTGATGCGGATGCTCCCCGCAAGGACACGCCGCGTGTGGCACTGCCTTCGGAAAGTCACCTCCTTTTTCCCCAAGGTCCCCCCGGAGAGGCCGGGAAGGGCCGGCAGCCTTTGTGCCGCTGGTTAATGAGAGGAGCGGGGCATTCCGAGCACGGAGAGCGAGCTGCGACGTGACCGGAATGGGAGAGGGAGCCCACCGGGAACGCGCGGGGATGAGACGCAGCTGCGCCCTTTAAAGTCGGGATTGAAGCTCAGCCCCGGCCCTGCTCCGCTCCTGGAGGGATGAACAGCGGCGGGGCAAGGGGGGCATTCCGGAGGAAGCAAGAAAACCCTTAACGAGGCGGCTAATGGTGAATTTTAAGGAGCCACAGGGATTTCCCAGCGCCTCTTTGTGTGGAGGGGTTCATCTTTCTCCTTGGGCACGCAGCTGCCGGGGTAATTCACAGGGGGAAGACACACGCTCACTCTGCTCCCTCACCTCTGGCCGTGGCGATTGCCGGCCTCGGAGCGCTCTGTGCTCGCCCCAAAGTGCCCCAGGGGCAGCTGCACTTCTCTACCTGCTCCCCGAGGTACCAGGCCCCGACAGCACTCGGTTTCCAGCAGGAAAAAAAAAAAAAAAAGAGTTTTCTTCCTGAAAAACAGCCCTGAACAAGGAGTTATCTCCTTTCACCCCTGCCCAGCAGCTGGCGGCTCTGTGTGGTTGTTGGCTCTTAGGTTGGGGATTTTTGTTCCACCTGCAGTGAAATCTAGCATTCCTGTGAATAAAATTTAGCCTCAAGCCCCCTCAGGACTTTGGGAGTGCTCATAGGAGCCCAGAATGGTTTGGGTTGGGACCTTAGGGTCCATTTTATTTCTGACACACCTTCCACGATCCCAGGTCGCTCCAAGCCCATCCAGCCTGGCCTCGGACACTTCCAGGGGCTGCCACAGCTGCTCTGGGCACCCCSTGCCAGCCGCACAGGGGAGGATTCCTCCCTAAAATCAGGGACAGGGAGCATGTGGGAGCATCTCACCCACAACGCTGGGTATCGAGGAGTCTCCATCAGAACCGAGCTCACACCCGAAGGTCTCTGCCCTCCCCRGGAGCTACAGCTGCCCTCAGCGTCCCCTCCTCACCCCACGACGTGAGATCAGCCAGGGCTGAACCTGGCTCCCAGAACCATGAGATCACTGCCCGGGAAAGCGATTCCAGCAGAGGGGCAGGACGTGGAGAGCACAGCGGGAGCACAACGCACAGGAAAACCCAAACCTCCAGGGCAGCACGGCTCCCCACAGCTGTTTTCCAGCTTGTTCCAGCCCTGGCCCGGTTTGCAGGAGGTGTTGGACGCATCCAGGAACAAAGGACACGCTTCCAAAGCAGGGAAGGAGCTCAGGGAGACAGTTTGTTCACTCAGGACCACGCGCCGTCGGATTCCAGGCACCAGCTCAGCCCCCTCCTGCAGAAAATTCCGTCTGCTCCGCTCCGGGATCAGAACTTGCCCAGCGCAACTCGTGAGCAGCTTTCTTCCCAGATCATGCGCCTCGCTTCCAGCACGGATCAGGAGGCAGCCTCCCCCAGGAATCTTGTCAGAAGCACAGATTTTTCCCCAAGGAGGAACAGTTTTATTCATCACAGACTGCCTGTTTGTGGCCCAGGCAACCCAGCTACCACGAGAGCTCAGATTGCACTTGGCACCCGAGCAGGCGTTTTGTGGTGATGTTATCCGCAAAAACAGATCCATTACCTCCCCTCAGCCAGGAATGTGACCCTTGGAAGCACYGACACAGGCAGATCTTCCATGAAAAAAAGGCACCACAAAACAAATCTGAGCCCTGGCTAAGGCAGGCACGACCTTTCCTCTGCTGGTGTGACGCTCAGCCGCTGCCGCTGAGGGGGACACTGCGAGCCGGGCAAAGGCTGGGGATGCTCTCCATGCGTTTTTCCGTGATCYCTTCCCAGACAAGATTGGGATGCTACACGTTCTGGCCCAGAGCTGGAAAACCCTGTGCTAAACCTGCACGGATGGCCCAGGAGGCTGGGACCCAACTTTTTGGGAGATGAGAGCTCCCATTCCTCACCCGCTGCGTGTTGGGAAGGAGCCGACTGATAAGGCTGGTTTGGAGTGGGAATCAGTGAAATTCCCCTCACAGCTCCTCTTGGTGCTGACAGGCCCTTCGTTCCTCAGCTGACAGAGTGAGGAGGGAAGCAAGCAGAGCAGATCACTTATCAGCTGCTGCATTTTCTGCTTCCACACCCAAATTCTCCCTCCCAGCTCACGTTCCTGGCAGGCAGCTACCCAAAAAACCTCAACCAACCCCCCCCAAGGCCACAGCCCTGCGGGGTTTGGGGACTTCCCAGCTCTCCAGGGTCACCTCTTCAAGCTGGATTGAGTCTGGGGGCTCTCAGCAGCTGGCACARCTTCCCCCCTGGGTTCTGCCAAAGGACAGCACAGCACGAGTGCCGCTGAAGGGGCCCAAAAGTGCTCACTGCCACCCCCAGGGCTTTGCAAACCTCTCAGGAAAGGGGTGGAGGAGCCGTGTGCCCCCCCAGATGAGATTTCCCAGCAGATTCGCCCCCCCCCCCCAATGAGATTTCCCAGCAGATTTGGCCCGGAGGAACCTTGTGACCGAGCTGATTTGCACTTGGTGATTTTGAGATCAGCGCAAAACCCCAGCCTGGGACTCCCCTGGTTCCCGTGCCCCCGAGGAAAACCCAGGGGCTCCCCCAGGCCCTTCCAGAGCAGTCTCACAATGCAGTTCACTGGTCACAGGTCCTGCCTGAGGACTGGCCGCAGCCTCAGCCCACCCTTGGCACCAAACCCCCTCTGGAGCGTCACCTGAAGGTGTCACATCCCCGGGAGGGCTCAGAGGGGACTCACGGGTGGGGCAGGAGACGGGGCGGGGGTGCCAAAGGCTTCAGGCAGAGTAAATAAAACCCAGCACAGAGTCTCACCCGGTTAAAATGAGGTTAGAACAACAAAAAGAACAGAAATGGAGGGCTTTGCTCAGCCACGAGAGCTGCATGGCAGCTGCATCTCCCCGCGAGGTTCCAGCAGGTCAGACTGTTCTGCTTGCCTGCAATTCCTGGTCCTTCCCTCCCTGTGTGCCCCTCTGCCCCCTGCCAGGGCCTGGATTTCAGGGCAGCACTCCAGAGTGCCCTCCTGTGTCAGCCTCCTCAAAACGGGAAYCCCACATCTGCCAGCAGCTCTGCAAGGCCCCAGGGAGGGTCCATCCCCTAATCAAACTGATAACCCCCCTATAGCAGCCCCACCGGAGCCACAGAGCCCTCCTGCAAGCACCAGGCTAAGGTTTAACCCCTCTGCAATCCGCCTGCCCTAAGAGCAGCTGGAATTCCAGCCCGCATTTTCCYGCTGGGAATCCAAACAAACGCACCTGGCTCCCAAGAAACTGCCGGGAAAAGTGCCAGAGCCCTCTCCAAGCTGACCAGGCTCATCAACCCGAGCGGAGGCTGCTCAGGAAAAGTCAACTCCTTCCCAGCCGACCTTGGAGCGCTCGAGTGCTTCCAGCAGCGTTATCTGTCTCGCCAGGAAGGGCGAGACGGGGCAAGAAGGGCCACGTCCTGCTGCTCCTTCCCAGCGTGACCCCGGGAGCCATCCCGGGCCCGGTGACGCGCAGGGACAGTGGCCGCAGTGCCTCCGAGCCTGGTGCCAGCGGGCTCAGCAGCACGGGCACAGCAGCAGGGAGAGCAGGGGCAGGGCAGGATGTCCCCCCCGTGCRCTGAGCCCCTTTGGCTCCGTTTTCCCGCTGGGCTGGGCAGGGAAGAGCTCTCCTTTCCYCCTGTGTCCCATCTGCCCTTCCTCGTGCTGCCTGGCAGCTGCTTCCCGGTGCCTGTGGGGCCCGTTTGGGACAGGGATGGCAGCAGCAAAAACGGGAATGAGGGATGGGATGGGGCAGGGGGAGAGCGATGGCTGTGAACTCGCCCGAGCAGACAGCAGCTGGCAGGAGCTGGGGGATGATTAAATGATGTGTAACTGAGAATCCTCTGAGGTCAGAGCATTTAATGCCAGCCAGCTCAGCCCCCGGGAAGGGATCCTGCGGGGACAGCACCGCTTCCCCACCCTGGAACAGCAAACAAACCCGGCACCACGGAGGGGAAACGCTCTGGGGCGTGCTGGGCTGCCTCGGCTCTGCCACAGCAGCAGCTCCTCCTGCTCCAGCGACATCAGGGACCACGTTCTTCCTGGCTGCCCTGCTCCCCTGGCTGTCCTCCTCACCTCCGGCTGCCCCAGTGGCCGCAGGCACCCCAAAGTGAACCCTCAAAGCTTTACTGGGGCCCAGGAAGTGCCTGCAGTGCCACAGCTGCTCCTTCCAGCTGCTGGACGGCCTCAGGACCCAGGACCGCTCCCCAGGACTCCTGGGGTGACACAGAGGCCACGGCTTTACCTGTTCAAAGGAAAACGTTGTGCGGGCTCTGTTCCCAACAGCCCACACCCAGCCCTACAAGTCCCCAAACCTCAGACAAACAGATGCCGGGAGATCTCTCAAAAATGGATTTTTCTCTGCTCACCCTGCTCCAAAGTTTTGCTCCAGTCTCAGTTCTGGGCCATTGCAGGAAAACAAGGAACTCTGGCTCCCTTCTGGTGCTTTTATGGCTCCTGGAGTGGAACTCCACAGCTCAAACYCAACACCTGAATTAATTCATTGCTGCTGAGCTGCTCCTCTTAAATCAGCAAGGAATTTATTTCAGAGATAGAGGGGGGAAAAGAAACCCTCTCAAAGGGATTTTGGGACACGTTTATGGATATTAGAGCACTATAAATATAAAAGGGAACATAAGGAAATAGGAATATTCTCACAGGGTGACATTTGCAGTCCATTTTTGCTCTCACCAAATTAAAACAGTTGCCTTAAAACCACCCTGGTTTTTTTATCGTGCCTCACGTGGGCTCCCAACTCCGTAACCTTAAAAGGTGCTTTGAGGGCTGAAATCAGAGCTCCTTTTTTGCCACTTCCAACAGGAAAACGGTGATTCATGTCAGCAAAGTGACCAAGCCCCACAGGACACGGGTCAYGGGGAAGCTGCACTGCGTCACCTGCCCTGCCTCTGGGCTCTCACCTCATCAGCTGGCCCAGTATCTGAACTTTCCTCCTTTCTCCAAAGTTCCCCTGAGAAAGAGTTAAGATCAAAATGTCATTATTGCCAAGGACACCTCTGTCCCCTCTCATTTTATCCCTTCCCACGGCCTGTCCCTTCCCCGAGACCTCTCAGCTCACTGAACTGGCACAGAGCTGGAAAAGGAAGAAAAACTCCAATTTTTTATGTGTTTTGGCCTTTCCCACAAGGACAAAGCTGGGAGCAGCCAGGAAACCACCGAGTCCTCTGCAAAGAAAGAAAGTTGATGGGCAAAGGCTGTGCCAGACAAATTCCTGCTGCTGTTCCTGCTGGATGTACCTGCCAGGCTGCCCAAGCAAATCCTGGAGCACCGGGCAAAGTCACCTTCACCGGTTTTCTGGGATTTTCTGGGATTCACACGCCAGGGAGGAGCTGGGGGTGGGGGGTGGGGCGAGGTGTGGAGGCTCAGGGTGCGATGGGGACAAACTGGGAATCCTCAGAGCTGTGTGGAAACATGGAAACATTATTTCCATGGAAATCTGTCCAGCGTGAGTGCTGTGACCTCAGAAACCAAGGCTGAAGGGGTGAAACTTGGCTCTGCTGCAGGAAGGCACCCACACCTACCCCCCCCCGTCTCCATTCCACTTTTTTGCTGGAAAATTAACCCCCCCCAACACCCCTCTGCTCCTCAGAGAGACAAATCAGCCCCAAAATGAGGGAGAGGAGGAGAAAAAGGCCTCCAGGAAAGCAGAGTACACATGGTGCAGAGCCCAGCCAGATCCCCACCCCCTCCTCCAGGTGTCCAGCGAGGGTCAAGCACCGGGATGAATGACAGGATTATGGAAAACACGGGAGGAAAAGCAGCTGCTCTCATCCATCCTGCTGTAAACACCCGCTGTCACAGCTTCCCCTGGCAGCCCCACCGAGGCCAGGAGAGAGCTGGAGCAGGAGCTGCTCTTTGATGTCAGAAACAGAAGGGCCCTGTTTATGCTGGGGAACTGCGGCCTGACCTCCTCCTCCTCCTCTTGCAGGGTCAGCCAGCGCTTCCCAGTCCGCTCCCAGTAAAGCCTCAGGGCGTGGGTGCTGGGCTGGCGACCAGAGCACGCTGGGAACCGGGCACAGGGGCAGGAGAGGCATAAACTGAGACCCAGCCTCGGCAGATCCACTCTGCTCCACACTGGGAGCAACAACCACGCRTGGGGCAGGAGGAGGGGAAGGTGCCAGGGCAGTGGCACCAGGGACGGAGCACAAGGAGCAGGCAGCAGTTTGCTCCTGCTCTGTCCTGTTCAGCCACTCACAATTAGTGACAGGGACCTTAAAGCCATCCCATCCCACCTCCCACCACCACACCAGTGTCCAGCCCACGGATGGGGCAGCCACAGCTTCTCTGGGCACCCTGTGCCAGGGCCTCCCCACCCTCACAGCCAACAATTCCTCCCTAATATCCACCCTAACCCTACACCTTAAAGCCTTTCCCCCTCGTTCTGCTGCTCCCTGCCCTTGCAAAGCCCCTGAGCATCACCTCCGTGCGCCAGCACCGCTTCCACGTGAGGCTGGGAGCGGGAACGTGCGGCTCTGGGGCGGGCAGGAGGGAGGCAGCGCTCACCTGGCGGCTGCAGAGCCGCTCCCAGCTCCCTCCCAGCTCCCCCTCTCCTGCAGGAGCTGCTGCAGCAGAGCTCCCGTTCCCCCCCAGCCGTGCAGGAGGCAGCGGAGCCTCTCCCCCTCCCTGCAGCTCTCCCTGTGCCTGAGCACGTCTCTGCTGAGCGAGGGAAGCGAGCGGCACTCGCGTCGTGAGCGGCAGCGCTGCCAACTTCTCCTCTGCTGCAGCCAGTGCAGCCAGGGAACGCGCCTGAGCCGCTGCTCCCAGCCAAGCCCTGCCATTTGGGAAAGGAATCAGGGAAAAGTCGCTTCCAGCCCAAAAATCCAGGCAGTTCTCAGCTCTCTGGGGGCGTGGGGAAGCAGAAATAGCAGCGAAAACGGCTTCGTACCAAGCGTGGGTCAACGGGGGGATCAAATATCCCAGGAGCGACATGAAAAACACCATTTTGGGACAGCAACGAGCCCTAAATCGAGAATTAAGGTGGCACAGGAAGGCAAAGCGGTCCCAGAGCAGCTCCAGGAGAGCCTGCAAACGCTTCCCAGCTTTGGGCAGGAGCATCTGCGATCCGGCTAATCCGCAGTTATCCCGGGAGGATTGGGGGCCGGCAGCAGGGCTGCCTCCCCTCGTGGGGAAGGGAGGGAGGGAGGGAGGGAAGGAGGATGGATGCTGTGCATATGCTCTCTCCTGCCCCTGCAGAGCCGGCAGCCGGGGCTCCAGGGAGGGGAAGGGATTAATCGGTTTTCTTACACATAAAATCCACCGAGCCCCGAGTGCGTGCCGAGGGCAGGGCGGCAGGAAGGCCATTTGTGTCCATCACATCTTATCTGCTCCAGACTGAGGCACAGAAACAGCCCCCCTCTCCCTCCCATTAATGCTCTCGACAGGATTAAAGCCTATCAGTGCAGGGCTCCCCGGAGAGAACAATCTCGCATTTGCTGGGTGATACCGAGATGGTATCAGCGAGGATCACAGAGCTCGCAGAGGGATTAGAGGGCAGCACAGGCAGCCCCGAGGTGAAGCAGGAGAGCGTTCTCTGCTCGGCACAGGCAGGCACGGTGGCATCTGAGGAGAACCCGCTCCCGTTTTCAYGCCTCGTTAATCCCGGCGCTGCGATCGCAGCGACGCCAGGCCCAGCTCCAGGCCTGGCTTTTCTCAGCTCCCACTGACTGCAATTACAGGCAAATGCCTTTAATTGGCTTTGCAGCCCGGGCCCCGCGCAGGTGGTGGCACCCAGGATTAGAGGGCACTGGGAAGCCTTGGCTGCAGCCAGACCGGGCTGTGTCAGGGGCACTTCTCCAGCTCACACTCAGCCCTTGTCATTTCGTTGCCACTGTCACCTCGTGGTGTGCCCTCATCCTTGTCAGCTGCTGAAACCAGCACCTCCCACAAAGGCAGAGCTTCTCCCGCAGTTCCAGCCCCGCTCCCGCCGCAGTGGCCTCGGGGATCTGGAACGCAGCCCGGGACAGAGCACAACCCACACGCCAGGCAGGGCACTGAACACGGTCCGTTTAATGCAGGGGGAGCACGGGGTGGGCCGGGAATGAAACAACACGGGAAGGATGTGGTGACAGGCCAAAGGATGCAGAACTGGAGGGGCCACGTCTCTCCAACACCGTGCTGGACAAAGTCCTGAGGCCTCGTCCCTGCTGGCAGACGGAGGATCTGGAGCTGCCCCCAGTGCTCCCCACAGGACAGCAAGGAAAGGAGCATCCCCACGCACAGAACCAGCCCRAGGGATGGCACAGCTGCCGCCTCAGCGCTACTCACCAGTCCAGCAGGAAGATTTAGGGGGCCCCCCCAGCAAAGATGAGCTCCAGGGCAGCCTGGATGTCCCCTCCRGTGGCCTGCAGGGCCCGCAGGCTCAGCTCGTCGTCGTGTATCCCCATGTCTCGCAGCTGCTGCAGCTGGGGCTGCCACTGGCTCTGCTCGCAGCAGACGKGGGAAGTTCAGGGGGGATGTGAGAATCCAAGCAGGAAAACCAGCAGCCTTGCCCACTGCCCGCTTGCCCACCTCAGCCAGCTCCAGCCACGCTGCTGGGAGCAAACAGCTCCTGAAAGCTCAGGGTGAGGCTGCAGAGTCCCCAAAACCACCACCCCTCCATCCCAGTTCCACCCAGTACTTMTGCAGTGTCCGTCATGCCCCTTCCAGGCTCACGTCCTGCCACAGCAGGCAGCTGGAGAACCACCTCCACCCTGCACCAGTGGGATACGGGACTCCAGGGGCTCCTGAGGAAGGGGCTGACACTGACCTGGAGGCTGGGCTGCCCTGAGGCCTGCAGGGCGTGCTGYAGGGCCTGGCTGAACAGGTCGTTGGTGATGGGTGTCCCTGACTGGACACTGGATGACATCGGGGACGTCCCGGAGGAGTGGCCCTAGGAGGAGGTCACGGATCAGGAGAAGGCTTCCAGGAACCAGCAACACCTGCAGCATCCCCCAACCTCCACCCCATATGAGAGGGAGCTCCTCCATGAGGGAATGAAGCTCCAGGTGCCYCAGCCCCGAGCAGGACCGGCGCTGGCTGTTACCTGGGTGCCCGGCGTGGGGGTGTGGGAGCTGCTCTCGGGGGTGCTGGCCAGGGCCAGKGCGGTGGCCAGCTCGCTCTGGGTGATGGGCCGCGGCCCCGCGGCCCCCGCGTAGCCCAGAGAGGCCGGGCGGGAGCCAGATGTGCTGCTGGAAGGGGTGGACCTGGTGCTCTGCGTGGAGGGAGAGAAAAGCACCAGCTGTGAGGTTGGTGTTTGTGTCCCGGTCAAACCGGGCTCGTTCYCACGGATCCCTGTCCGACAAAACCCAAAACTCCCCAGTGTGGAACTTCTGAAAGACAAACGTGCCAGAGCGGGATGAGCTTTTTTCCACAAAGTCAGCTGTGGAAACCGGCAGGAAACCTTTCAATCAACCATCTATCAACCTCAAACCAGAGTGTTACTGGCCTGTAACAAAACAACTCCCTGTCAACAGGCACTTTTTTGACCCAAACATCCAGTTTTTCTTACAGAACCCTTTGTCCTGTGGAGAGGAAGACTGCAGAAGGGCAGGGATCAACATTCCCATGCTCCACCTTCACCCAGGCACGATTTGGCTATGAGGGCGTTTCCTCTGTTGCATTTTCCTGTTGTGTGTTCAGCACTGAGGAAAACCCTCTCCCGAGCAGCATGGAAGCAGCCAGGATCAATATGTTTGTCTCCACACCCCCCTGGGGAGCCAGAGCAGCTCGTGCTGTTCACCAGACGGGAAGGGAAAAGCCTGCGAGTCTCGGGGCTACAAATCAAACCCAAACTGCAAGCCCCAAAGAGGTGCTCCAGCCAAGCTTGGCTGCTCACCTGGTGGAAGTCATCTTCATCGTCAGAGAGCCCCTCAAAGAGAAAGCCACCTGCAGCAGACAGGGGAATAAAAGGATGTGCCGAACCGGCAGGAAAAGGGAACTAGATGAGAGAATCCCGTGGAGTTTTTGGCTGAGCAGACAGGACAGAGACCTCAGCACCGAGTTCTCCTTCCAGCCCAGCCGCTCTGGGATTCCCTGAGTGCCCTGCAGGTCCTGCAGCAGCGGGTCCTGCAGCTCCCCACGTACCTGGCATGTCGCGGTAGGAGCCCGAGGCCATGGCCCGTGAGGACGTGTCCGGGGCTGGCAGCGGGGTGCTGCCCGCCACCGAGTGCAGCACCAGGACGATGGCGTTCACCAGGGCAGGGTGAGCCGGGATCAGCCTGGGCACAGACGGGGCACGGGTGARTCGTGCACGGGGGAACACAGAAAGCAGCCCTGAGAGACTCGGGGCACAGCCACCCCASCGGCACCGTGCCCGCTGGCTGCCCGGCACAAACTCCTCCCGGCAGCCAGGGATCCTCCTGGAGCCACGCTGGACCTTGCCTTGGTTCACCAGGGATCCTTCTGGACCTGAGCTCAGTTCACTAGGCATTCTTCTGGACCTGGCCTTGGTTCACCAAGGATCCTTCTGGACCCATGTTGGACCTGGCCTTGGATCACCAAGGAACCTTCTGGACTCCATGTTGGACCTTGCCTCAGTTCACACCAAGGATCCTTCTGGATCCCTGGCCTTAGTTCACCAAGGAACCTTCTGGATCCCTGGCCTTGGTTCACCAAGGAACCTTCTGGACCTTTCCTTGGTTCACCAAGGATCCTTCTGGAGCCATGCTGGACCTGGCCTTGGTTCACCAAGGATCCTTCTGGACCTGGCTTTGGTTCACCAAGGATCCTTCTGGACCTGGCTTTGGTTCACCAAGGATCCTTCTGGACCTGGCTTTGGTTCACYAAGGATCCTTCTGGACTTCATGTTGGACCTTTCCTTGGTTGACCAGGGATCCTTCTGGACCCCACGTTGACTTTTCCACGGTTCTCATCTCCCACGTGCTCTCCTGGGAGCAACTCTGCTGTGAGCAACCACATCCAGGTCTGAAGCCCTGCCTGCCACCAAACACCCTCTGGTTTAATCCYGGTGGTGGATCCTCTTTCCTGCTGCCGAGGGAGGAGTGTCCCAGCCTGGCAGGCAGGAGCTGAGCTCTCTCCCACCCAGAGGGAGCAGCTGACACACAGGGGGACAAAGGCACTGCTGAGTCACTGCCCCAGCCCGGCGCACTTACGTGTCCAGCATGCCGGGGTCTGCAAACACGGAAAACAGATCCTTGTCCTGCAGAACTCCTGGAAAAGACCAGGAAAGGCAGTGAGACAGGATACAACAAACAGGAGCCAGTCACACAAAAGCCACAAGGACAAATAGGAATTGTTTTCCAGGAAGTGAATCATGAGTAAACACCATAAATACTGTTATTGTTTCTCTGAAGCCTTTGTGTTCCTGGGGACGCTCTCGGTCACAGCCACACACCCAAGGGACGGGGCTTTCCAGCAGACCCCGTGGGAGCTCCACCTCAAGGGCAGGATGGAACCCGGCCCCCAGCTCCCTGCAGCCAGGCTATGACTGCATCCCAAACTCCACCTGCCTCAGACCGGCACCATCCCGGAACGGGTTGGGTTTAATGAACC
>RAHM01000690.1:3311-32746 GCA_003713295.1 Parotia lawesii
TTATTAATACATTTCTTAAAATATTACAACTATTTCGAAGTTACAATTTACCTTAAGGTCATTTCTACTTAACTACATTTTACCTTAACACTATTTCTACATAGTACATCATCACTTATAAATGTTAAAATCCTATATGCGAAAGACAACATTTATCATTCACTCATTTATCACACTACCTAATAGACTACTATTACTTTCCTGGGAGATTTTTCAACATTTCCAGATATTTAATTTAATATAGAGGTGGGAAAATGTAGGGCAGCTGTGGGAATTTTGAAATATTTTACAAATCCACAAAAACTAGAACTTAATATGTCCATCAAATTGTGTGCTATCACTCTGGGAGCTACTAAAGGCTATGTGTTAAAGACAGGCTTTCTAGTACTGGAATTGAAGGCAAGCTGGTCTGGGTTTGTGAAAAAGGATGGTAGCTAAAAGCATTGGTTGAATAAAGGTTACAACAACAGAATATAAAATGCGATATATCGATGCCTTGAAATTATAGAATATTAGGTTCTTACAAGCAAAGGAAGTATACTACTGTTTTTATCTGTTGTAAACATCTTTTATTTCTTCTATATATGACAACTATTCAAGTATCATTTTCAGGATTACCGGAATAAAAAAGTTACTAGTGTCTAGTATATTTTTATCCCCCACATTTTAATTGCCATCTGAAGGTGAAGATACTTCTCCCCTCGTGTAAATTATTACATTTTCCCCCTTTTCCTATGAACCAAAGGCATCTCTTCTAGGAAGAGAATGCAAGGGTATAATAAAAATGTGCATTTATCGACTAAAACCAAAGGCATCAAAAGCAAATAAAACGCGCATGGTCGGGAGCTGCATCCCGGGAGTTCCTGGCTCCTCCAGCCACTTATTCCCATCGCGCAGCGGCACAGGGGAAGAGTGGCAGAGGCAGCGACAGAGACAGTCCGCCATATTTCTACCTCACCACGCCCGCAGAGACAAGCCATTGAAAAGCCCGTCGAGCTGGGCTCACAGTGTGCATGCCCCAGTCTCCACCTGCCTTCTCTTCCTCTCTGGTGGAGCCCTTTCTACTCGTCCCCCCTTCTCTTTCTTACTGTCAGGGCAGGAACGAGCCGCGACGGCTCTTCAGCAGCAGTTCTACTCGCGAGAGGGGCGAGCGACCGTGCCTGGAAAAAAGGTTCACTGTAAGGAAGTTCTCTCGCCAGGCGCACGCTGAGATTGCCGGGCGGCGGCGGCCTTGCCCACTTTCGGAGGAGCCGAACTCTCGCTTTAGGACAGAAGGAGCGACAGGGAAGCGTAATTGAGGAGGAGGGGAGGGATTAACAGACATTAGCATTTCCGTGGGGGGTGGTTATTTCGGAGGGCGGTGGGGGTGTAGTTTGTGGGGGATACTCGAGTGGTGGTAGCGGTAGCAGAGGCAGAAGCAGAAGTAGTAGTGAGGGAAGGAGGGAGAGGGGTGTTTGTGCTGAGCAGCTTGGCTCGCGAAGAAAGCACTGCTGCCGCCACGGCTGCAGTGGTGGATGTTTTCATGTTGCTTGGTGCATAATTTAGAGGAGGAGTTGGAAGCGGCGACTATTTGAGGCAGGGAACGGGGGGATTTGTGCTGCTGGGGGCCCGCTCTCTTTTTCCTTATCTGTGTGTGGCATCGAGGCAGCTCGCTGCACTTGCCCTACAGTGCCCGGGTGGGGACTTCCGGGCAGAGAGCGTCTGTGTCCCCCGGGGCTGGTGCTCTGGTGGGGTGTGTGTGCGCGCGCGTTTTTAGGGTGGGGGTTGTGTCTGAACCAGTTAGGAAGAATGACTCTGGAGTCCATCATGGCGTGCTGCCTGAGCGAGGAAGCCAAGGAAGCCCGGCGGATCAACGACGAGATCGAGCGGCAGCTGCGCCGGGACAAGCGGGACGCCCGTCGGGAACTGAAGCTGCTGCTGCTGGGTGAGTGTGGGCCGCTGTCAGCACACATGCCTTAAGCGCCGCTGGGGGTGCAGCCCAGACATCGCCGCCCCGGGCTCTGTCCGGGTGCCCCCCCGCTGCATTATATGGCGTGGTCGGTTCGGTTTCCTCCAGGCGCCTGCTACCTTCAACGCGGGGCGGCCATGGCGATGGTGGCAGTGACCCGCTCGTAGTTCCTCCGCCACCGCGTTGTGTATGCGCGCTCGTGTGCAGGCTTCGCCGAGGTGCTTGTAGCTGGGTAAATAACCGTGGTTCCTGTGGGTGGGTTTGATATGGTAGGGAACCCGTCCTTCCGAAATGGAGAGGGAAAGGATGGCTGGTCGGTGGAGGGAGTGTTGGGGGAATATCGGCGATGATGGGTGTAGGAGAGTGATGGTAAGGAAGCAGATTAATGAAAGAACTTGCAGGGGGGTTGCTTTGCAGATTTCTGCTGTATTGTTCTGTGAGTCTTAGGTTGCTGGGTCACCGGTTGCATTTTTTTTCATTGTGATTTTTATTTAATGAGGCAAAATGGGATAAGGGGCTTATGCTCAGATTGTAGACTGACTTTTAAAGCAAAAGGAGAAAGAAATCATAAAGATCAAGATGCACCCATGAAGGTGAAGAGTAACCTTAAAGTATACTGGTGGATAGCAGGATCTTTAAGACCTTTGGAATCCACCCACTGTTCCGGAAATAAAATCTATTGTATAATTTATCTTTAATTAAAACAGGTTGTTATTTTGGAGCCACAAGTGTGCAAAGGCAATGTTTGTTTAATAGGAATTTGGCTTGTGTTAAAATAAGCTTTTTGAATTAAAACACATTTGTCTGTATCTGAGGTGCTCTACTACACTGTATAGTTCTTGTGGTAATACAGCTTCTGTCGTAGACTAGCAGGCCTTGAAATATGTCTGCACCAGTATTTGGGTGAATGGGAATGTTCCAAGTGGATGTGGGGTGTTTATGCCAAAGACTTTTGTCTTGGGTCAGGTACATGAAAGTAATTACTTATATTGGGGGAATAAACTGCCTTTACAGTAAGGTGATTTGAAAGGAATTTATTTTAATGCTTGCTTATGAATGTGTTATTTTCTACTTTAAATAATACAGTTTGTCTTCTGTATATGGAGAAAGGTATTGGCATCCTTAACTGATGTGGAAAAAGAAGGGGTGGAGACATACAATGCTACCAGTAATAATATTCTGTCTCATTTTGGCCTAATTTTGGGTTGATGGAAGTGTGTGCTGTGGCTATTTCAAGATCCAAAACCAAGATAAAATAGAGGACAGATAGCTTGCATTTTTAAAATTTTATGGCTGTTTAAGTATAATTACTTAACTATATGCATTTGCTGCAGGAGAGGCAGTTGATGTTTGACTTATTACTCGGGTCCAAATTGTTGCTGCATTTCCTGGTTTTCTTGCAGTAATGCTAGAGGTTTCTCCCAAGTTTTTAAAAATGCATGAAACTTACTGAATGGTACCAACATATACCACACAGAGAAGGAATTCAGAGATTTGATTCCACAATCAGTAGTGCAGATCTTGTATTGTTTTATAAGATCCACCTACTGGTAATGGTAAGTGTATGGTAATGGTAGATTAGGGCCTGATTGTGGCATTACTTTTAGATCAAATGAAATAAAGTGTTTTCAGAGCAAATAGTTAAGAAGCCGTCACTTAGAAAGCTTTGAAGAAAACACAGGTTGCCTGTATGAATGTTTTCTTCATATATCAATATAAGCTGTGCTTCTGAACGTGTAAGCATGATGTACATGAAACCGAGGTAAATGTTCTGCTTCATACTTAATAGCATATCTGTATTTGAGTAGAAATCAGTATAGAAATTGTTACTGTGTACACATTTTTCGTGTTGTACTTTGTCAGCTGCAGTCACATTTGATTGAAAGTGTTTGTGCACGTGCAGCTGTTTAACAGTTAATATTGTAAAATGCAGTATAGCAGTAAGCCACTGTTGAAGTCATGGGGTTGGATAGAGATTCAAGTTTCAATTTATTAAAAAACCCCAAACAAACCAAAACTCAAACTTTCTAAAAATTTGTTTTAATTAGTGGGTTTCTTTTAAGTATCTGACAGTCACTCTCAGTGCTTCCCTAGCATAGTCATTTGTTCGGTTCTTAAGCTTGTGTTATTTGTTTGGGTAATTCATATGGTTGGGATGGACAAAACCATTTTAAAAATAGGAAAATAATAATTAAAATGGGGAAACTGGGAAATAAATGTCTGAAGTTGTTTGCCATCCATTTTTTTAATTGACTTGACCTTTACTGTCCCATTATGTATCTTTAGCCATCAAAACTTAAAGTAGCAGTAGTGCTTAACTTTATTTTATGTAAATGTAAGGCAAACTTTTTTTAAAAGTGCCAACTTCTCAGTCCCACATTGAAAAGTGTTCTTGGACTTAGAAGCCTAAGTGGGTTAAAGGCTTTTGAACATGGGACAAAAGGTATATCCTTTTGATCATAAGGAGAGAACACAAGCTGAGCTGTGTTAACCGACCACATGTGCGTTTTGAACTTGTTGCAAGTGCAAAGTAAAAGGTATTAAATAAAAAGGTTTTAAGGAACAAATGAGCATTTCTATGCCATTGTCCTGGTTTGACAGCCATATTTTTTGTTCTTGTTTAAAAATTAGATGTACACGCAAATGCACGCGTAGCACATATAAAGAAAAAATTCTGGGTCAGAATGGAGGATTTTTTCCCTCCTTAACTTGTAGAAATTATAGTGCTTCCTTGCAAAGTGAAATATTTCCCTCCTAAAGGTGTTGGTTACTGTTACTGTATGACACACATTATGCTGTGTGCACCTTTCTTGTGTATTAATGATGTTTTTATTTTTCATGGGATCAGAGTTTAAAATGTTGAAAGTAATTTCTGGAAAACTTTTTGCATGGTAAGATTATTTTAAATTATTAGTTAAAAAATAAACTCTCTCCATGATTAAACATTAAAATACCACTTTTAGGTACTGCATGGAACATCATTGTCCTGTTCTAATCTACTGTAAAAAAATAAGCAAAGTATCTCTTACTATTGTAATTCTAAAAAGTGAGAACTCTAGCATATGCACTGAAAATAGTTCAGCTAGCACAAGTTGGTTGCAATGTTTAATGTACTTTGGAGCAAATTCAGTCTTCCACTGAATTTGGTTTTTATCTCCTGTATTTTTGAAATTCTTCTGTATTCCATTACTACTGAACATTTTGTAAAACCTTATGATTGTTCTCCAGAGCATAAAGTTGTTAACATTTATTTGTTGTTTGCTGTTGTAAATACATATATTGCTATAGTACCAAAAAAACCCCCCATGTGTTTTACTGTTTTATATTGGTAAGCACCAAACAATGTACAGTATTCTGCATGCTTGTATTTTAAGCATGAATGTACATATTTATTGTTAAGTAGCAAGAGGCATGTGATCTAACTTTGTATATAATTTTGACTGTCATCAGTGGAAGTTTTACCTGGTCTCAGAAAGCAATGTTTGGGCTTAAATGTTATTTTGTAGCCATAAACCTTCACTACTGGACATAATATGCCTGTACACTGTATATACTTGTTATGCATTATTATCTCATCAGGAGTATCTAAGAAAATAATCAGCAATATCTATAAGCTTTGGCAAAATTAGGTATTGGAGAGCTTGACAGTATGTTTACTATTTTGTATCATGCTTGCAGGTATTGTGACATGCAAAACATGACTTAAGGCAAAGGTGTTCTTTTCATTTGAAATAGCAGATGAATCAGTGAAGCAAGGTGTCAAATATGAGTATCTTTTCATTATCTATATGTTACCAAAGGAAACAGGTGGGAGGTAAACCATTTGAATTTAGCATGAATTGCAACTAGTCTTAAGTGGAAGACTTTGTTTTTTCTCCAAACCTATAGGATATACATACATTGTAGGGTTTTATTTGTATACCTGTGGTAGCTGAATGAAAGATTTGTGTACAGAACTCTGTAAATTAGCAGACTTAGACTTCAAAAACCTTGAAGAGGAAGTGGGCCCATCAAGCCAACAATCAATCTTCCTTCCCTGCTGTAATCTGAAATATGTATGCAAATAGTCTCATCTACTTATATAAATAGATAAACTGATACTACACATTTCAGAATTTTTTGTGCACAATTTAAAAATGTTGGTATTGATTAGCATATCCTAATTGACTATTTTCTTTGCTCTTCATTAAAGCAGAAAATGTAATTATTTTGAAAGAGCATTGCAACCTTTTCTTATTATCTTGTATTGATCCATACTTATACTTGCACTGAACACTTGCAAATAAGTTTAGGTAATTACAACAGTATGTATTTATGATTAGAAAACAAGCAAATACTTAATATGTCTCTTTTTGATGTATGTTGAAACKAGACTGGTAAGTATATCTTAGTTTGGAGAAGCTGTTTCTAAGGTTATGTAATTTGATTCTGGATGACAAACACTGATCTATTATATATATAGACATATATATCCATTTATAAAAATAACTGGTTTTGAGGAATACATGAATCATCATCGTGATATCTATGTGATATCATGATTTCACATTTGCTGGAAAAGAGGATATTAATTTTTTAATGCATTATAAAGGAATGTTTTATTTTCAGCTCTTATAAAGGATTTTCTGGGTTATTTTCTTTTGATTTTCCTCCTTCTTTAAAAGTCATCTACTGTAGTTAATGGAAATTAGTTTAGAACCTAAATAGTCAAAGAATTCTGACTAATTTAGTTTTGCTCATATGTCAAAAAATCAAGGGACCCCAAATTTGTACTTCCTTTTAAAAACATTGTTGAATTTGTACAGGAGGGAAACATGATAAACAGAGGACTCTCTTGAGAAGGGACTTTGGGGTATATATTGTGATGTTAAGAAATATTTCTGTGTTTTTAGCTACTTCAAATTATGTTTGGTGTGTAAAGGCAATGGTAATTTAATAAGCGACAGCATTTCTTTTGAAGTAATATGACAATCTGCAAAATTAATCCCAGGAAGGGAGAGCATGATAAGGTAGATGTGTTTCTTGCTCTGCTGAATGGATTAACACTCAAGGAAACGTGTTCTCATACTTGAACAAGATTGTATACAGCTGTTGCTAATAAAATTATGGGAAGTTTTTCAACATTCAACTGTTATTTGCTCTACTTATTTAAAAAGTCTAACTTTCAAGAATCAAGAACAACAAAGTAATATAAAAACTGAGGAAGCACTTGAATATTGGAAATACTATGAAGCCATATAAATAGTATTCTTAAAATCAGAGAAGTAAGTGGGCAATAGGCTTTAAGTATTGTTTTAACACTGTGCAAAGAAATAAGATAATTAATATTGAGGGGCATAAGTCTAAGTGAAACTATAGTTTGAAAAGTTTTCAAAGTTCCTTGGGAAGTTCTAGGAGCAATATATATCTGTGGGTTTTTGTTTTTTTTCCTTCATGCTAAATTTGAGCATAGAATAGTTCAATTGGAAGGGACTTTAAATAATCATCTCGTCCAAATGCCTGACCACTTCAGGGTGGATCAAAAGTTAAAGCATGTTATTGTAGGGGCATTGTCCAAATGCCTCTTTAACATTGACAGGCTTGGGGCATTGATCACCTCTCTGGGAAGCCTGTTCCGCTGTTTGACCACCCTCTGGGTAAAGAAACACTTCCTAATGTCCAGTCTAAACTTCCCCCGGTGCAGCTTTGAACCATTCCCACACAGCCTCTCATAGCATCGTTCTGGACAAAATGTCCAGCACACAGATGGATAAGCACGTCATGCACTGGGTGAGCAACTGGCTCATGGGTCAGGCACAAAGGGTTATAGTGAATGGGGTAGCATCAAGCTGCCGACCCATCACTAGTGGGGTTCCACAGGTCTCCATCTTAGAGGCAGTTCTCTTCAACATCTTCATAAATGACTTGGATGCATGACTTGGAAGGGTTACTAAGCAAGTTTGCAGATGATACAAAACTGGGAGGAGCTGTTGACTCCCTTGAAGGCAGGGAGGCCCTGCAGAGAGACCTCGACAAATTAGAAGACTGGGCAATCACCAACTATATGAAGTTCAACAACGGAAAGTGCTGGATTCTGTACCTGGGATGGGGCAACCCTGGATGTACGGACAGACTTGGGAATGAGATGCTGGAGAGCAGTGCTGCAGAAAGGGGCCAGGGAGTCCTGGTCAATGGAAAGTTGAATATGAGTCAGCAGTGCCCTGGCAGCCAGGAGGACCAACCGTGTCCTGGGGTGCATCAGGCACAGCATCACCAGCCAGTTAAGGGAGGTGATTGTCCTGCTCTACTCTGCACTGGGACGGCCTCACCTTGAATACTGTATGCAGTTTTGGTCACCGCAATATAAGAAAGATATAAAGCTATTAGAGAGTGTCCAAAGGAGGGCAATGAAGATGGTGAAGGGCTGTGAGGGGAAGCTATATGAAGACTCTTGGGGATGGTCTTGCGCAGGGCTGGGAGTTGGACTTGGTTATCCTTGTGGGTCTCTTCCAACTCAGCATATTCTGTGATCCTGTCTGGATACCAGGGAGAAGAGATCAGCACCTCCCTCTCCACTTCCCCTCCTCAGGAAGTTCCAGAGAGCCATGAGGTTGCCTCTCAGCCTCCATTTCTCCAAACTAGACAAACCCAGAGTCCTCAGCTGCTCCTTACAGGACATACCTTCCAGCCCTTTTACCAGCTTTGTTGCCCTCCTCTGAGGGCACTTCAAGGACCTTCAAATCCTTTTTTAATTGTGGGGCCAAGAAATGCACACAATATTCAAGGTGAGGCCACCCCAATGCTAAATACAGAGAGATAGTCACCTCTTTTGACCAGCTGGTTATGCTGTGTTTGATGTATCCCAGGATGTGTTTTGCCCTCTTGGCTGCTGGGGTACACTGCTGACTCCAATTGAGCCTGTTGCTGCCCTGCACCCCCAGCAGGGCTATTCTCTAACCACTCCTCTCCCAATTTATACTCTTAAATTGTTAATCTGAATGTTAATTTTCTTGGTCATGTTAGAGAACGTTGGATAAGAATTCCTGAAACTACTTCTATCCATGTTTCTGGGTAAATGGGTTTCAGCCAGAAAGACAGGTTTCTGTAGCAGCAAATGCTAACTTATAAGGCCAGAAAAACTCAAATGCATGAAAGTTGGGAAAGGTGTCAGATGGATTTAGGAACCTATCAGGCTTGGGAAACTGGGGATCTAATATGGGACTTTTTTTTTAACTCTGATATTGGCTTTACTAAGCATTATGTGTGCCACTTCATCTCATAGACCAGGGCAATGCTAGCAATAAAAATTCAGTGCTGTATCTGGGTCGGATGGAGTTAATTTTCCTCATAGAAGCCTGTATCATACTGTGTTTTGGATTTGTGACTAAACCAGTGTCGATATCATCAATGTTTTGGCTATTGCTGAGCAGTGCTTTCACAGTGTCAAGATTTTCTCTTTTTTTCCCCCACTCTGCCCACCCCCCCTTCCCCCATCCCCAACCTCAAGTCAATAAGGGAGGGGGGGGGGCTGGTAGGATGTTGTGCTCAGCAATAAAAGCTCTGTGAAAGAAGGAGGAAGGGGGAAATAGCATTTGTCTTCCCAAATAGCATTGTACATGCTGAGGCCCAGAAAGTGTCAAAACAGTGAATTAATGCCTCTTTTTGCTTTGCTTACATGCGTAGCTTTTTCTTCACTTATTAAAGTGTCCTTATCTTGATCCATGAAGGCAAAAAATGCACTCTTGAGCTAAAAGCTCTTACAGATCAACATGCTTGCACAATTCTTGGTATGTTATAAAAAATAATTTTCCCCTGTGAAACATTTTCCTGTTCTTACCTTGAATTTGTCCAGGATTTGCTTCTAGTCACTTGTTATATTTTGTCTATTTTGACCTCTGATATTAGATATATGACCCATGGACACTTAGAAACTGAGACCAAGATAGTCATTAATCTTTGTATCTATCATGAAGCTAAATTAATTGATTTCCTAATGCTAATTGTAGGGTGAATTTTTGAATCCTTTAATCATTCTTATAGTTATCTTTCTCATCCTTTCCAACATCACTTCTGAATTACAGACTATGAGAAATGAGCACTGAGGTCTATACATTCTTTATTACAAGTGTAGAAGTAAAACTTGTGATAGTTGAGATGCCACCGTTGAGATTTGTACAAGGAAAACAATGACCTTTTTAGTTATGGCATCAAACTATTCATGTTTAGATGGCTATCTACCATGACTAAAATATTCTTCAAAATAATTGCTTTTCAGGGTGGGTTCATTCACCATTTGCAACCTGCTTTCTCTATTCCTATATAGTTAACCTTACATTTACCTGTATTCAGAAGCACAGTCTCTGCCTGTTCCTGGTTTACAGGTTATTCCAATTACTTCGTGTCATCATATCCTCTTCATAATTTACCAGTTCACAGCTTTTGTGTCACCTACAGGTATTGTGAGTAGTAAGTTAAGAGGTTTTCTTTTAATCTCATGGGTGAAGATATTTAAGTTTCTTATCAGAATGGGGGTATCACTGGGATCCTATTAGAAACAAAGCTGCCTGCGGACTTTCTCTTATGTAATTTAATACTTACTACTTAAAGAACGAATGTGTACTGTTTGTTTGTTGTATGATACCAAATCAGTTGCTTAGCAGAAGTCTAGTTCCTCAAAACTGCTGTATTTATAAACCAAACCACTAGAACTGTTGTAACTGCTTAACTCTTGGTATGCAATCTCTCCCATGTCCCATTCCCATCCTTGGGTTTTTGGGTTTTTTTTGTGATATTTCAAGATTTATAAGGCAGAAGGGTTTCTTGGTCAGTTATCCCTTTGATAAGAGGTGTCTTGACTTACTGAGTAACAACAATGTTCTAACTTTAGTAACTGCTCTGTAACATCTTCAATAACTGCTGTAGTGGAAACTCTTTCATTGTCACTTTAAATATGATCTTTGTTTCCCTAAAACCAAAAGAGAAATATTTGCAAACTGTGTGTGGATTTTTTGGTGTTAATATGAAGAGCCATATCCATTTAGTAGAGGACCAATACAGTTTTAAGTATTAATTTTTTTGCATGAAAATATGAAGTTTAAAAAACAACAAAAAAGCACCCCCCCCCAGTCTTTGGAACCCTTTAGTTCTTAATTTGACTCTCCTCGCCCTTAACGATTTTTAATACTTCTGAAGCTTTTGACTTACCTATTTCAACTTTCTCTTTTTACATCCCCTCTTATCCAAACTCCTTTTACTGTTTTTCAGGCTTTCTTGTTTTGTGGGGTTGAGGCTGTCTAGCTATTTAATGAAATGTTATGAAATGCCTCTTAGTTGTTCCCATTTTAAATTTAATTGCAGCTGTTCTCACTCCTAATTCTGTCTGCTTTTGTTCAAGTATCTCTCATGAAACATGAAGTATTTGTACTACTAGTTTTGGACTTTTTTTGCTTGCACATAACAAATGTAATCAAGTCATGATAACTCCCTCTAAAAGTTACTTTTTACTTCAGTTCTGCCACAAGTTCTTTTTCTTAATATGATAAGATGTATTTCTGTATGGTACTTTTCTGTGTTAGAAAATTATCATTTCTGAAATACAGACATTCCAAGGTCATTTGCTTGAGACTTTTCGCATCCATTATGTTGCCCTGAGAGACTATTACCTCCTCCTGTTTTCATTAAACTGTTTAAAGAGCCCCACTCAGTTGTCTGTCAAATCACTTGTGACTTGGTCATCTGACATGGTTCTAGATTTTGTGTCAATTCTTTCTGTCTATTAGATTTTAAAGTGAAAACCTTAAAGATCACTGTCTAGAAGCCAATTTTGAAGCACAGAAATGTTAATCACTGCACTTCGACTCATGTAAGTCTTTGCTTCAATTATACTTCCCTGTTTAATTTGTATATTAGCAAGTTTTTGGGTTTACCACCTACGCATCTAGCATTTTTGTAGACAGTTGAATTTCTTCTTTTAATTTGATGCTTTGTTCAATTTTAATCCTATTTTTATTTTTTTCTGCTAAATAAGTACACTATTGTTTTCCCTCTCATCCTTCTCTTTCAGTAGTGAAATGATACTCTGGCCTCTTTGGCCAGTGTGTCTTTCTGAATGTTTTTCATTTTAACAATGAGAACTATCCAAACTCTGCAACTCCATCTTCCACATACATCCAGTGATGCTCTATCATATATTCTTTACCTGTCCAGGAATTTACCTTTAGGTGGTCTGGTGTTTTTTTTCTCCTGCTATGTAACAAAATTGTCATTTAAATTTGATGCCAAGCTAATAAATGTGGAATGTTTAGATATTTATTATTTGGAAGAATTGCAATTATTTGTTTAATAGCAAAACTGAAGTATCATCAGTGGATATTCACAGATGACATGTTTACGTATGTTCAATTTTGCTGTCATTTTCTGTGTTAAATATAGTTAAGCAAGTCCTTTCATCTGTTGTCAGGGACTTACTTGCATCCAAATAGAGTGCACATTATTGAAATAGCTATCCCAGCCATATGCACCTACCCCTTGGGATACCTGCAGACTTCTCTTATGTACTATATGTGCTATGTTCATGGCTCCTCTACCTCATGAGCGTGATATGACTATACACTAATGTCTTTGTGCAAGGAGCAATGCTTGGTGAATGTTGGCAGCAGCTATTTATCATTTCTGTGAAATATGAAAAAAGTGTTGTTGCACCCTGAGAAACAATGACTTTCAAGGACTGTTAGAAGGCCTTCTTCAATTTCTGCAAAGGGTCCAAGTTTGTCCTTAACAGCTGCGTGGCTCTTGTTCTCCTGAAGGAATTGAATGCTCCAGAACTTAACTGCAAGTGGAAGAGTCTGGGATGCTTACTGTTTTAAGAAAAATTCAGACCCTAGGTTCTGATGCAGAGTCAGTTTATTACAGCTTGAGCTGGGTGCCTCCAGAGAGGGACCCCAAAGAAATCCCTGTGCCTTTATACCCTCACAATCTGTGCACCTGATCTTCACACACTCTTCATGTACCCTGCACATGTCTCTTGGTCCAATGGTGATTTGTAGTCTGGGGTCTTCTAACACCTCATTGTTTTTATCCACATGGGCTGTGCCAACTTCAGTAGTCCTACATCTGTGCTCATCCAGCTCCACAATATCTTTGGGACTTTTCTCAATTCTGAGAGTATTCCAAAATCATTTCTGGTTATACCTTCTTTCATTTTTCTTTTATCACATTCATTCCCATAACAATTAAATCTATTCCTTCTGATGCCAACCTTATTTCTATATCCAAAGCCTGCAACAGCTCCCTTTCCAAGAGACACACTGGTGAGTCTTCAGCTATTACATTTTCCCCACATGCTCTTATTTCCAATCCTCTGTTTCTATCCTGATTTTTTTTTGCCAACACTGTTACCAATAAATTCGCCTCCTGTTCCTTCATCTTTCTTTTCACCTTTCATTCTTCCACCTTTTGCCTTTCTTCCCTTCCATCATATACAAACGTGGCCACACTCAGTATTTTTTTACATGTTTATACTTTCACCATACTAGATTTCAGCTAGGTTCTTCTTACTTGTGGATCACAAAAGCTGAAAATAAAGCACATGAGCCTCTATATATACATTTAAACTTAAAACAACTCTAAACAGCATCCTCCCTTAGCCTTGGCATTTTACTTCCCCAAGCTGTTAATTCTTCTGAGGACCACAGATAATGGTTGTAAAATGCTAACACTGGGGCATTAGTTTGCCAGAGCCCCAGGTTGCATTAGCAGCGGGATTTGGCACAGTGTGCAGGGACATAGGATACAGCCCGGCATTTTGCAGCAGTGGGGAGGTAGGAGCAGGAGCAAGCGAAGGGACAGCAAGCGAAGCAACAGAAGCAGGAGATGAAGCAGTTGCAGTTTGCAAAGGTGGGGGGTAGAAGCAAAAGCAAATGGAGTGGGTGAAACAGCCGCAGCAGCTGCAGTGTAGGGAGGAACATCCTCCCCCATTTCGGATACTGGTTCTGTGATTGCAATCATCATTTGCTTTCCAATTTTTGTTTTAGGTTTTCTCCTTGCATAAGCCAAATTATCCCATATAAACCAATAACACATATGATTAGAATGGTGATTTTCTAAAGATATTCTTAAAGATGTTAGATGGTTTTGGTCAAATGTGTACCACAACCTGGCCAGGTTTTCTATGGATTTATCCTTGTTTTTGTAGTGACGAATGGGCATTTTTCCTGACACAATTCTATAGCACACTTTTTCAATAGCTCTTTTGTTCCAGACTTTTGTTTTGGTTTCAGTTTGGTTTTCAATTCTGGAGGATTTCAGCCAAGGGCATCCCCTTCTCTACTCTGGCCATATTCCCCAGTTTTACCTTGTTTCAGGAACTCTAACCCCAAATTTCCTTTTTACCTCATTTCAGGGACTCGAACGCAGAATTTCTTTTTTACCAAAATACAGATACCATTTTTCAGAGGACTTAAACCTCTCTTAGATGAACTCCTTGTCATCTGTTATACAGTAAGGCTGGACTCGAACCTGCCTCCTTGGAGTGCCAGATTTGAACCTGCATCCCACCGGCCTCTGTGTCAGAATTTAAACTCATTCTAGAGAGAAAGCTTCCATTGCAAAGGGCCCACATGAACTCACCTGTCTGCCGGCAGTATGGACATTTGGAGTCAGGAGGATCCAGAGACTAGACCTAGGATCCCATCTGGGTTGCTATCTGTTTAAGAAAAGTTCAGACCCTGGCTTCTGAGGCAGAGTTGGTTTATTTCAGCTCAAGCTGGTGCCTCCAGAGAGGGACCCCAAACAAAGAAATTCCTGTGCCTTTATACCCTCACAGTCTGTGCACCTGATCTTCGCACACTCTTCACACACCCTGCTCATGCCTCTTGGTCCAATGGTGATTTGTGGTCTGGGGTCTTCTAACACTTCATTGGATTCTTTCTTCATGTCCACCTGGCCAGGCCATTAACTGCTCTTATCTTCCAGCTTGGGCCAGCCTTGGGGCCCACTAGGGTCTCAACCCTTATCTGAAGGTATCCAGTCTTCCTCTGTTTCCTCCCCTGCTTAGCACTTCATGCTAACAGAGTTCTTTTAGAGTTCACCTCTGCTAAGTTTTGAGCAGAGCCCACTCATGCTAAGCTGTAAGTTACAATTAAACTTACCCAATTAATTTCTAATATTCTATAAGTAAATTTATAAAGTAAATTTATAATCCCCAGCACTTACAGTATATCTTCTCTCTTTGATTATAGTCTAGCTTTTGGTCATGGCCAGACTTAATCTTACCAAGATGAGGATTTGGAGCCTGTGGGACTATGTTGTCCTACGTGCTTGTGGTGACCAGCAGGTTATGTATAATTTTCAGATGTGAATAAACATAGCTGAAGCATGGCTGGGATTTGACTCCTGCTCTCCAACGCTGATACATGCAGTCTGAGCTCTTGTACTCCCTGAAAATTAGTTTCCTTGTTTATCAGAACATTTAAACCCCTGACTCATTCTGCTTGGTGGGCAGGGATTTTGAGGCTAGTGAGTTCACAGTGAGCGTGCTGCAGCATCATCTTGAAGATGTGTATGAGCTATGTTACCAGTTCACCCAGACATTTAATTAGCATGGCTGGAATCTTACTGTGCTGCCCCTCACATATCAGTTCCTTGTGTGCTTAGGGATTTATAAGAGATTATTTTGCAGACACTCCTGGGCCACTATGACTGGCTACTTGAGGAAAATCAGTGAAATCCTTAGTTCTGCAGTTTTCAGGACTTCCAGCAGTAGTAGGCCAGCACACTTCTCGGGGAATAGCAGCCTCTTCTAGTAGTCTATCATGTGGGGTAGACAGTAGGATATCTTGTTACTTTGGATTATGGGCTCTATTAGGTATCCTAGGGCTATGTTTCAACTGAGCCCTAAACATCTGCAGGACTGAAGCAGAATGCAGCTTCAAGTAGTTGACTGTAAGCCAAGGGGCATTAAGAACTGACCTGGTGTCAGTAACCTCAGTGTGGTCAGCATCATACTACACCAGTACCAACATCTCCTGATAAATAATGTTTGATCATGATAAAAAACTCAGCTCTTCTGCCCAGTGCTCAGAGGCTCACTGTCTACTGCCAGCAAATTCCCTTTGCATACAAAACAAAATCTTTAAGTAACTGTATTGGGTTTGCATGGACAGGTTTTGGTAATGGGAGGGCTACAGGGGTGGTGTCGGCGATTGAGGCACGGACCCAGACCGGCAGGGAATCTGAATCATTTATTCAAAGGAATGAGCTGGTTTTACACACTTAAGGCACAGTATTTCCTTATATGGTAATCCTCACTACGTGACCTATCCCGTGTTGCCACATCAGCAACACACTTCCTTCTATGGGATGATCACTCGCTGTTCACCCCGTAGGGGTCTGCCGTGTGACACCTCCTCCCCCCAGGGTCCGGTGGAGAGGAGCCTCTGTGTGCCACCATGTGCTCCTTTGTGCTGCCATGTGCCTCTGCAGGCAGGTTTTACAGCTCACAACCCAATTTTATTTTATTTCTCCCCATAGGGTGGCTTCTGTGAGAAGCTGCTGGA
Organism: Parotia lawesii; assembly: GCA_003713295.1. NCBI lineage: Eukaryota > Metazoa > Chordata > Aves > Passeriformes > Paradisaeidae > Parotia > Parotia lawesii. Next base: position 19,794 of record RAHM01000690.1, read on the forward strand.
AGCTTCCTCCATGTCTGGCAGAGCCAGTGCCCAGCAGCTCCAAGATGGACGTGCCACTGGCCAAGGCTGGGCCAATCAGAAGTGGTGGTAACACCTCTGTGATAACATATTTGAGAAGAAGAAAAAAACAAACAAGTTATTGCACAGATGTAATTGCAGCCAGTGAAGAGCAGGGTGAGAATATGTGAGAGGAACAGCTATGCAGACACCAAGGTCAGTGGAGAAGGAGGGGCAGGAGTTGCTCCAGGCGCCGGAGCTGGGATTGCTCTGCAGCCCATGGTGAAGACCATGGTGAAGTAGGCTGTCCCCCTGCAGCCCGTGGAGGACCACAGGGGATGCAGAGATCCACTCATAGCCTGTGGGGGAGGTGCCCATGCCAGAGCAGGTGGATGCCTGGAGAAGGCTGTGATCCCTTGGGAGGCCCGTGCTGGAGCAGGCTCCTGGCAGGGACCTGCAGACCCATGGAGAGAGGAGCCCATGCTGGAGCAGGTTTCCTGGTAGGGCTTGCGACCCTGTGGAGGACCTGCACTGGAGCAGGCTGCGCCTGAAGGACTGACCCCATGGAAGAGTGACCCACATTGCAGCAGTTTGTGGAGAGCTGTTGCCTGTGGGACGGACTCACCTCGGAGAAGTTCAGGGAGACCTGTCTCCCATGGGAGGGACCCCATGCTGGAGCAGGGGAAGGACTCCTCTCCCTGAGCAGTAGCAGAAACAACATGTGATGAACTGACCGTAACCCCCATTCCCCATCTCCCTGTGCTGCTGGGGGGGAAAGAGGTAGAGCTGGGAATGAGGGAGGGGTAGGGGGAAAATGTTTTTAAGGTCTTATTTTACTTCTCATTATCTTGCTCTGATTTTGTTAGTAATAAATTCAGTTAATATCTCTAATTCGAGGCTGTTTTGCCCGTGATGGTAAATGATGAGTTATCTTTGTCCTTATCTCAACTCATGAACCCTTCATTATATTTTCTCTCCCCTGTCCAGCTGTGGAGGGGAGTGATAGAGAGGCTTTGGTGGGTGTCTGGCATCCAGCCAGGGTCAACCCACTACAGTCTTTTTGGTGCTGGGACTGCAGATCATGAGGATTTTGAGATAAGGATAGTAATTGGGAGAGGTAATGGGCAAAACAAGTGCTGAACAATGTTAGAGAGTAGAATGATCATGGGAAATTAACCTTCTCGTCTCTGCTTCCCAACACTTACTAATCTAAGTGTGCTACGAAGTCAGGAGATCTTGCAAAGGCCAAGATCTATCTGTAGGTTTCTTTTTAAATGTAAAACTGCTTTTCAGTACCCTTGTGGTAACTAGGCAGTGAAATCCTTGAAGACAGGCCTCAACAAAAAGGAGATTTTTAGCCTTCAATTAATCATTCTTGGCTCGTTGTCATTATTTTCTAAAAAGGGTGTCTTGGTTTGAAAGACAGGTGTCTGTCAAGGAAGGCAGGAGCCTCCCCTGAAATGGAAAATGCAACCCCCTTCCCTCCGAATCATTATAATTTTGATATTAAGGGGCTTTCAGGCAAAGATATGAGGGGTAGGAATAACAGTTCTTTACTAACATATATATATGTACGGCAAGGCAAACAAACAACAATAACTATGGCAGTAACAGCAAACAGAACCACAAACCCAGTGCCGGCCTCTCTCGGCTGTCAGGCACCCCCCCCTTTTGGTGCAGTTCCAGTCACAGCTGGCAGGGGCGGCTCGGGGTCCCGGGAAAGGGATGGACGAAAAGTTTCACAAACCCTCTGGGCGGCTGATCCCGGTGTCCGGCCGGACCCTCGGGAACAGCAGGCTGGAAACAGCAGAGGCGAGCACAGATCCCGGGTGGCAGACGAGCTGTATCAAACTCCGGAGCTGCAGTGGGAGCTCCGGGAGGTCTCAGCCGGCAAAGGGTGTGTAGGGTTATAGTGTAGCGAAGGATCCAAGAGGCGGCGGAGGCAGAGTGGCTGCGGCCCAGCTCCAAGCAGGGCAGGGAAGGTGGGCTTGGGAATCCGGGTTTCTCAGGTAGAAGGAAAAACAGCCGAAAAGCAGGAACCTCCAGCTCTGACCCACTCCTTCTCCACACTCCGGGCACCAGCAAACCCCGCCGCCCCACCCCCCAGGTGAAGGACAAGTAGCTAGTTGGACCCCTGCCCTCTGTGGCCGGCTCTTTTGTTCTTCTTAAGCACCCAGTAATTTGTTCCCCGGCAACATATATGGGAAAAATTCTTTAAGAGAAAAAGAAAAACAGGAGAACTCCTAAAACCCCCAACATTATCCACCCCGAATTTTTCCCATACTAACATGTTACATCAAACTTAACCCTTTTAACCATATACACACATGCATCACCCTAATTGTATACATATATACATGCAGATACTGATACAAGTACAGTGCCATGGGTAGTTCACCCTAAAACAAGGTCCCCTTGAGGTATGCATCGGGTCTCTCCATCCTTTTGCATCACCCACCAGGTGCAACCTGGTCCCTGAGCGAAGACAACCCCACGGATGGGGATGGGTTTGTCTTTGCTCGAGGCAGAATTAACCCAAACAGTTTTTCCAAGCATACCTCTCATGTGTACCACTGGAACCTTATCCCCATCTGTTGTTTGTAGGGGTTCAGACTGAGCAGGGCCTGCTCGGTTGGTGGAGCCCTGAGTGTTAACTAACCAGGTGGCTTTTGCTAAATGCATCTCCCAGTTCTTGAACGTCCCCCCGCCCAGTGCCTTCAAGGTGGTTTTAAGCAATCCATTACACCGCTCAACCTTCCCAGCTGCTGGTGCATGGTAAGGGATATGGTACACCCATTCAATGCCATGTTCTCTAGCCCAGGTGTTTATAAGGCTGTTCTTGAAATGAGTCCCATTGTCAGATTCAATTCTCTYGGGGGTACCATGCCTCCACAGGACTTGCTTTTCAAGGCCCAGGATGGTGTTCCGGGCAGTAGCATGAGGCACCAGGTAGGTCTCCAGCCATCCAGTGGTGGCTTCTACCATTGTGAGCACATAGCGCTTGCCTTGGCTTGTTTGAGGCAGTGTGATGTAATCAATCTGCCAGGCCTCCCCATACTTGTATTTGGACCATCGCCCACCATACCATAGGGGTTTCACTCGCTTGGCCTGCTTGATTGCAGCGCATGTCTCACAATCATGGATCACCTGGGAGATACTGTCYATGGTTAGATCCACCCCTCGGTCCCGTGCCCACTTATAGGTGGCATCTCTGCCCTGGTGGCCTGAGGCATCATGGGCCCATCGAGCTAGGAACAGCTCTCCTTTATGTTGCCAGTCCAAGTCTATCTGGGACACCTCTATTTTCGCAGCCTGATCTACCTGTTTGTTGTTATGATGTTCTTCATTAGCCTGGCTCTTGGGGACGTGAGCATCTACATGGCGGACTCTCACGGATAGCTTCTCTACCCAGGAGAACTCCTAAAACCCCCAACAAAGGGCAAGCAGACTTCTGATTTTTCCTATTATATCTCTGTATTTTGTTTTTATTTGTAGTGATCTTCTAAGCCCTCAATCTGTGGAACTACTTTGCATCTTGAGCTGAAAAAGCAAATAATGACAAGTAATTTCAAAGGCTCTCCTTAGTTGATTCCAATAATAGTTATTAGTGGAGTTGGCTTTGTGATGCTATACTAGTTTCTTTATGAAAATTCATAAATTATAAGGAAAAATTCATTTGAATATTGATTTATCTTTTTTCTGTCCTTTTCCAGTAGCCCACTTCAAATGTACTAATGCCATTGTTTGCTATAAAGATTTGTCTTTCAGTCTCTCTCTATGGAATAAATTGTATTAAAAAAAAGACCCACACAACTTCCATGTTATTGAATAGAAGAAATAGAGAAAACCTTGAAGCTTTAGGTGTGCACTTTTCCTACAGCCAAGTATAGTGATCCTGTTAATTTTTGAATATATCTTCTCCTATGATGAAGTATTCTCGAATATACCATGTTTCCTTCATTGAGAGGACTGTAATGAGGAAGTATAGTGGGATTGGTTGACCCTTGCTGGATACCAGGTGCCCACCAAAGTCATTCTATCACTCCCCTACTCAGCTGGACAAGGGAGCAAAAATATAACAAAAAGTTCATGGGTCAACATAAGGACATGGAGAGATCACTCACCAATTACAACCACGGGCAAAACAGACTCAAGGGAAATTAATTGAGTTTATTACCAATCAAGTCAGAGTAGTTTAATGAGAAATGAACCTAAATCTTAAAAACGCCTTCCCCCCACGCCTCCCTTCTTCCCAGGCTTAACTTTACTCCTGATTTTCTCTATCTCCTCCCCCCCAGCAGCACAGGGGGATGGGGAATATGGATTTCAATCAGTTAATCACACATTGTTTCTGCCGCTCCTTCGAAGGGGAAGGACTCCTCACACTCTTCCCCTGCTCCAATGTGGGGTCCCTGCCATGGGAAACAGTCCTCCACAAACTTCTCCAACATGAGTCCTTCTCATGGGCTACACTTCATCACAAACTGCCCCAGTATGGGTCCCTTCCACATCACGAATTAGTGTTCTAGGTTGCTTAAAGAATCACCAGCAAAGGTATAGGCAAAAGCAGGTTTAATATAAAAGTGCGATAATGGTTGTTGGCAAGGTTCACTCTACTTACTAGATGTTAAAAGCACACAGGGAAAAAGCAAACTAAAATCTAAATCAATCTAAAACCAAAGCCAACCCAGAAATTATCTATGTGGAGGCTGGGGGAAGGGGGTGGGGGGTGGGTAAGGGTAAGGATAAAAAGGAATAAGGAAGACCCTCCCATTGAGTCACAAGGTTCAGAGTGGAGCCCCTTTCCAAACTTAGCCCTGGACTTGACTGACAGTTTATGCCTTGCCCTGGGTACAGAGAAAAAAGGGGGGTGGAGTTTCTAGCACTGTTTAATTCCATACTATCCACATCATTGCTAGGGGCATGGTTTTGGCAGGAAAAAAAGCCGGGGCCGGAAACAGAAAGTTCACCATCTTGCCTGGCTCGCTCCGGAAGGTGTGTGGGTCAGGACCGCACTGCCGCTTTGCACCAGGAGAGAGCCCCACCGCAGTGGGAGAACGTCTTGCGCCGGCAACGGAGAGCCCTAAACACCGCTGCTCCACACCAGGGAGCCCCGCTAGGAGAACCTGGACCGCCGCTCAGCACTGGGAGAGCCCCAGCGGAGCCCAAAACTCCCAGCCAGAGTGGAAGCGGCTGCACGGACACTGCCGAACACAGCCAAGCACAGTGGTTCGGAGAAAACAATGGGCAGCTTGGAACAAATGATCTAAGCTCCTGAGGGGTTTGTTTTGTCCTAGTTCTTCGTTGTTTTTTGTTCAGATTGGGGGTCAGGGGGAACATTCAGTGGTGAATACCCTTTTGTGGGTAAAACTCTCTTTAGTATACTTTTTTTTTTTTGCTATTAATACTGTTGTGAGTATTGTGATTTTCAGTGACTTGCCATTCCAATTTATAATCTCTCCTAGTGTTCCTCCATTATCGGAAGAGGCAGGGGAAAGGGAACATCTTCAGAACAGAAGCCACCCCTGTAGAACCCTGCTACTAAAATCTTGCCACGCAAAACCACTACATCTAGAAATTAAGTTTAGGCTTGCATTTGTAAATTAAGGTTTTCCTTCCTGCCATTCTCCTTTTTAATTTAATTGCCTTACTAATAAATCCTCTTTCTGGAGATCATAGGTCAGGATCTTTCTCACTCTTTTCCAATTTGGATAATTTAATTGAAGAGATTAAATCTATAGGAAGATGACTTGAAACCAGACAGGAAATAATTGTTTCCCTTATCATTTTCTCTCAGAGCAGAGGAGAGAAAATGATTCCCTCTGAGTGTTTTTGAAATGAAAGACCTCACTGATCAATTGATATTGCAAATTCAAGCTTTTAATGCTTTCACAATAATCTCGTTCTGGATTTGGGTAGACTTTTAAGTCTGTCAGCAAGCAAGGTAGATTGGTTTTCTAATAATGCAGACTACTGAAATTGTATATTGTGACAGAAATGTCACCTAGGAGTGTTTCTTCTTTTCTTAAGCTAACAGTATCTCTGCAATGATGAATATCATGGGCCTTATTCACCTCCCAGTAATCTCATTGAAATTATAGTTCTTCAGAAAAATGCTGGAAATGACACTAGGTTTTGTTCCTGGATAAATTAATGAATCCACACTCACCATTATTTCTCAAATAAAACACTGATTCAGGCTGATCTAGGTTTTGGGTGTTGGGGTTTTTGTTGGTAGGGGTTTTTTGGTTGTTCCCTCCCCCATTTGCTTTATAGTGTGTTTATGTTGTAAATCATCAGATAGTCAGACAAACATTTCTATTTTTCTTTGAACCACTTAATTACTATGGCCTGGATCCTGCTGAATGATTCTGTTTCTAAATGATCAGGAGTTTGCCTTTAACTGAGCGCTATGGATCAGTATTTTCATATAATAATTTTTCTGTTTGGAAAAATATACTGATGCTAAATATTCAAGTTGGGGGAGTAGGGAGAATATATTACTCTTGTAGATGATACTGTTATCATCCAGTTTATAGGCTGATATGGAAAAGAGACAAAGGTACCAAAGCAGTAGCTTTTACTAACTTATGTTGCACTAGAAATGCTTGCCGAGGAGTAGTAAGATTTTTGTATTACCCAGACATAAATGCTTGAACTAAGCTTCACGTTTTAATATATTGGGGAACTTGTTATACTTCCATTAAAAAAATACTATTTATAGGACTTGCTTGGAAGATGCAACAAAGGAAATAAATATAGAGATTTTTGCAAACTAGTTTGCATGAATAAAACAGCAGAGTAATCCAGCAAATATTACTTTTAAATATTTTTGAAACTTAGAAATGTTCATGAAAAATTAGACAAAAAGTTTTGTTTGAAATAAGTTGCAATAGTTCAGGAAATGAAAGTAACAAAAATCAAGAAAACAAAATATAAAAAATATAGCTATTAAAAAGCGAGGGGAAAAAGAAAATTTACAGGAGTTTGCAAAAATGCAGGTGACGAAAATGCCTTTATTCCACTTGTAGCCTTGTGTGGCTGTGTTGAAAATAACCTAGTTAATCAGCAAATCTACTCTTTCAGTACACTGTTAGCCTATGTTAAGGAAACTTCCCAGTCTGACCATTCAGGAGCCATTCTGGCAGTCACACTCCCAACGCCAGACATTGACTGCTGGGACCGAGCGGGTGGCTCCAGTAAGCCGACGGGTGCCCGCTCGTCTCCCTACACACGCCACTCACATACAGTCAGACCAGGTTTCCCTTAGCAGAGTCTCGGATGTCTCGTTCCATAAAGCCATTTATTCACAGCGCAGTAACATAGAAACAGCCCGAGCTGGTGCCTCCGAGGAGGGACCTCCAACAAAGGAACCCCATGGCTTTTATCCCCCCACAGTCTACCCATGCGGAAGTCTCTTCCTCCCGATTCCTTGGCTCCTGCTGTTTCTCAGTGTCCATTCACCTAGCGCCCTGCGCCACCGGTTTTACAATCCTTTGTTATGCAAAGGGTGGCAGTTCACGGCCTCTTGTCTCGAGCTCCCACCCAGAGCTCAAATGAATTAACGAGCTAAGAATTTTAGCAACAAAGTATTGAACATTTATTAGTAGAACAAAGGCAAATACAGCACTGGGCGCTTAGCAATCAGCTAGAGGCGCAATCCTATTCACTTTTTGTGAGCTTAAGTATCCTCTCAAACTGTTACATATTCATTAAGCTTAGAAGATAATTTACACTTCACTTCTGCTTCCCAACCTCTTCGCACACCTCCCGCCAGCAAGACGCCTCTCCGGTCCTCTGGATCTTGAAGTATTGAAGGCAGGAATCCCCTCCTCAGTTGTAACTCAGTTTATTCGACAGTTTCTTTGGGAGGTGTGAGCTTTTAGTGAGATAACAGACTTCCTGGGATGTATGCAGTTTATCTTCTTTGTTTCTTTAAGATGTCTTGATCTCCGGCTCTGTGGTTTATCAACTTAAAGGACATTTATYACTATGTATTCACTRCTACGTTTCTCAGTTTATTACAACTATTTCRAAGTTACAATTCACTCTAACCTTGTTTCTACTATATTTTACCTTAACATTATTTCTACCTAGTACATTATTACTTGTAAATGTTATCCTATTATATACAAAAGCCAACATTTACCATCCACTCATTTTTTCACAATCTGCATCTCAAACTGCAGCTTGCAAACCGAGCTACCTGCACCACATGTATTCCTCAGCAGTCCTTCTTTTGTTTTAACTGATCATTCCTGCTAATGTACTAATTGAAAAAAAGAAACRGACTTTCAAGGCATTTATCTACTGCCCTTATATACAACATTGTTGCAAGTAACAAACATAACGATTTAGGCTAACAAGACTGTCATAAAGAAAAGGGAAAATATGCCTTTCAAGACATTTAACCATTTGCCTTATTGCAAGTGATGAACATAGCAGGATTAAGGCTAACAAGGTTATAATGGGTAGAAATGATTATCAAGATACAATCATGAAAGTCTCAAAAGTCTGTTATTGACCAACTGGTTGCTCATTCACTACTTGTTTGATATGAAAATGGTGTAACTGGTTATCCTTACCCAAAACTTTTAACAGCAAAATAGAGAACACAATAAGACAGTATATGGTCACTTCCATTTAGGTTCTAATTTGGATTTTCATGAAAATATCTTGACTAACACTTCATCCCCAAGTGTGTACCACATACTCGTATTTCAGCTGGGCTGGGCTGATACCATTTTGCATACTTTCTTCACCCTTTGAACCCTTTCTGCATATTCATAACATACTGAGTCAGGCATTCATCTCCTTCCAACATGCTGGTCTTAGCTGGGATGTAAGTCCCTGGTGTAGCTAAGTGCCTCTCAAAGAGAATTTCTGCTGGTGTTAGTCCTACAGGTTGTCTCAGAGTATTCCAGACATCCCAAAGAGCCAAATTTAAGGCTTTTGGCCATTTCAGATTAGTGCATGTGTATAATTTTGCTATCTTTTCTTTTAATGTCCTATTCATCTTTTCTACTTGTCCTGAAGATTGTGGGTGATACAGTGTATGTAATTTTCTCTCTGTCCTCAAAATCTTATACAGCTGTTAAATTATATTTGCTGTAAAATGAGCACCTCTATCTGATTTGTATAGAGATTAATGAATTTCCCTTTTCTCAGATGTGATGCATGCATCAAACCTACTAGTTCTGCTCCTTGTGCGCTCATCCTTGCTGGGAGTTGTGCTTCTATCACCTGCTCCCAGCTCACCACAACACACCCAGACCATCACTATCCTTGTAGGTAGTAGGATGGGCCATCTGCATATAGAACTAGATCTGGGTTATGTGAGGGAACATCAGTTGAATCAGTCTGTGGTTTACTTGGAATACATATAATTTGCTCACTGGTGATGTTCTCCATCATCAGGTAGAGGCACTAGGCTTGCTGGATTCAAGGTTACATCTTTTTAAGATTATATTATCTGCTATTAGGAAGATTAGTTCATATCTATGTGCCTGTTGTGGCATCAAAGCTTGGGTTCCACACTGTCTCACCAGTATTTCCACCTCATGTGGTGTCATGTTCCACCTATTCTTTCCAGATCTATTCTCTTGATTCAAAGAAAATCACTTGACAGCCTAAACTGTTAGGAAAGCATTCCTTTATTCGATATTGAGAACATGCTGGGGGTGTCCCTTCCATAAGCACGTTGGCTCAAGCACTGTTCCCTCAGGTTTATTTACATTGTAATATTCAAAAATTCCCCAAACCGTGCCCAAAGCCTGTCCTCCTTGTTATGTAATAAGTATGTAATTTAATATTTCTTGGATTTTCAGTCCTTTGTGTTTTTGTGGAACAAGATTGTCACCTATTGTCCATTGTTTGGAACTGCATTCCCCCTGTTTTGGGTTTCAGGGTGTTTTATTTGATTCCAGAGTCTTCCTCATCATGTCCTCTGTTTGAACTTCTAGGCTCGCGCACAGGTCAGTTCCTCTTGTGCTGAGTTGTGCAGTTCTTATCTGGTAACGTAAGACTCATACAATTAGCCTCAGCAAGGCAAAACTTAAGACTCTCATCTGGAAAGGTTTCTACTTATTTAGTGCTCTGAAGGTCTTAGGTCACTGTGATCAAGCCACAACTGCCGAGGTTTGCTCATCTTCTCAGTCCCTTGTTATCAATATTCCAATATGAGCTAATAGCAATTAAAACAAAGCTACAAATGTTGGTTATATGGTAAAACTAAACTATAGATTAAAAGTTACAAAGTTTAAACAAAATTAAGTAAGTAAAGCTAAATTATAAAATGAAAGTTACAATGTTTTAGGCAAACTACAAAAACAGGTAAAACAAACTACCGAACTAGGCAAAAATACAGGATTCTTTGTTTAACTCCTTTCACTCTGTTGTGGTTTTCCCAAAATAAAGCCTAAATATTTAACTTTCTTTTGACCCAGCTGAAGTTTGGATGGAGATACACGGTGTCCCCTTTTCACTAGGGCAACAAATAAATGTATAGTGTCTAATATAAAGGCATTCTCATCACTACTTGCTAATAACAAGTCATCTACATGCTATACAAAACCTGATTTGCACAGTAATTTCATACCCTTTAAATTAACCCCCAATATTCATGGAAAAAAATGGTAGTGGATCCAGAAAATCCTTGGGGAAAGCATGTCCAAGTCAGTTGCTGTCTTTTCCAAGGGAAGGCAAACGAAGGTTGATTTTCTTCATCTAACAGAATGCTTCAAAATGCATTTGGCTAAGTATTGGTTTGTCTGCTTCTGGATATTCTTCTTGGCTTCTCGGGGAAAAGGGTCCTGTCGCCCTTTGTTTTAATACATAGGGTCTGTGCTGAGACCAACAGTCCCCCATCTGTACTGGTTCCCACCACATTGGCACATGCTTCTTAAAATATCTCCTGATGCTGGGGGCTACCTGGTGTACAAAGACACTAACTGCAAGTGTGTCAATAAAGTTTTGTGATGGCCATTGCCCTGCTGAGCAAGCAGACCAGTTTATAGCTGGCCAATTCTCCTGTCACAACGTTACTGCACAGTCCTTGCAAAATTCTACTGTACCGAACAATTTCTCCTAATTTTGCACAACCTCAGCCAAGGGCATCCCCTTATCTACGCTAGGTTTATTTCCCATCATTTCAAACACTACGAAGGACTTGATACCCCTTTTTATGTGCTAAAAAAGGGACTTTGTCGTGGTTTGACACTGGTCAAATGCCAGGTGCCCACAAAAGTCGCTCACTCACCCTACCCTGCCACAGCTGGGCAGAGGAGAGGAAAAAACTAAACGAAGGGTTCATGAGTTGAGATAAGGACCGTGAGAAAACACTCCAAGGGCAAAACAGGCTCAGCTTAGAGGTACAAAGTGAGTTTATTACTGACAAAATCAGAGGAGGATAATGAGAAATAAAATTAGCCCTTAAAAACACCTTTTCTTCCCCCAACCCCTCCCTCCTTCCCACTGACAGTGCAGGGAGACAGGGGGGTGGGGGTCCCGGTCAGTTCGTCACCCAAGATTTGTCGCTGTTGAGGCGGTCATGACACACATACACACTCTGCCCTGAGCAATGGCAAAAAGCACGTTTATTATTTACACAACTTCTTTTATACACTTTCTTAGCTACATGTTCATTGGCTATTATTTTGCTACAATACAATACTATTGGYTGTCTAYAGTGTACACACATTCTTTGCTAAACATCGGCCAGTATCCTCCCYTTTGCAGCTGTTACAACTTCTTTCTGTTGTTTATCTTCTTGCTTCTGCAATTCTCAYRGGTACAAACTGATTGTATCAAGGGAAATGTCTGCGAGGCCTTCAGACCAGCTGTCGGTTCCCACAGGTCCCCCTTTTTGTTTTTAAACTACAAATGCAGCGTTTATGGTCCTCTGCAGGGCCCTTTGCAGAAAGGACAACAAACACGGCACAAGGAGTAAAATGAGAAGGATAACAATTACAACTAAACATCCCATTTTCATAAGGTCCTTAACCCATTTAGCAAGTTKCCAATTACCAAACAAAGCATTGAACCAATCGGACTCATCCTCTTCCCTTAATTTTGAAACACTTATTTGTAAGTCTTTGATATTAGCAAACACTGATTTGGAGTCATCAGAAAGATTCATGCAGCACATGCCATCAAAGTCTTCACAACCATGTCCATGTGCTAACAGCAAAAAGTCAATGGCTGCCCGATTTTGCAAAGTAGCGTGTCTAACAGAATCAACATCAGTTAATAATCCTGATAGAGCAAGTGAAGTGGTATTAGTCTGTTTAGCAAGCCAGCAGCCTAACGTATTTAACAATCCTAATGCTTTTCCAGCTGCTACTCTTGGGGCAAAAAGGGAAATTAAAACACATTTTTCTAAATTCAAAAAATCAAGGGCGTCATCGTAGTCTCTTGCACACAAGATAAGATACATGGAATACATATCATAATCAATAAGAACCCATCAAGAACAACCATGCTACTGACAAAGAGACCCACAGCATAGGAAAACAGAAAGATAGTGTCCAATGTCCCCAGAGAGAGAGAGGGCTGCTTCTTCTGCACTTGGCAGTAAATGGCTACTGTTCCAAAGCTCATATGGCTGAGGCTCAGGGGCTATGCTGTTTAGGCAGGAGAGAGTCCATTAGCTGGAAGTGCTGACTTTAACATTATTTAATGTCTTTCTGGAAGCATGGAACAGGGAATAGGTGAAGAAGGTCAGCAGGAACACAATAACATGATGGGAGGTACAGTGGGACACAAGGCCTCTGTTGGCAGGCTGCGTCCGTAAGCTTCCAGGCACATCCATGTTCCTGGCAGTCCTACCTCTGGTCCTGCTTTGGCCACAAGGGCTGAATGGTGATTGGGTCATTTTTTTCTCACTGGGCCTCGTTTTCTCAGAGGCGATCGATGCTTGTCCAGATGAGCAGGTAACCACTTTAGACCTGTTGGCAATA